>CM042904.1:21272831-21872831 GCA_023653625.1 Triadica sebifera
AAGATGATAAAAATTCTTTTTTTTTTTTCTATTAACTAGAAGTCTTAAATGTATATGAAACTGATTTAAAATTTGAAAATGAGCGTTTTACTATTTTAACAGATCTGTTCAATGCAATTCAAACTAGTTTGTAAACTTTATATTGTAGGATATTAGATGGCTAAAATAAAAATAATATATATATATGGGTTTAACACAAGATTTTTATTTTTGTTTATTATTTTTTTACGTAGAGTTTTGTGTATGTGAAGATTAAAAAAAATTATTTATTTCTAATTATTATTTTCAGCTGCACTTGTTCGATATCAAATAGCAGGAAATTTTCTAGGACTTCCAGCAATTACAGTTCCGGTAATGATCTACTCTTGCTTACTGTAGCTAATTGTTTGATAATTGAAGCTTATATTTAGATTATTAACCTAAATTATTCTTTGATAAATACATAATAGGTTGGATATGACACAAAGGGTTTGCCCATTGGCCTTCAGTTTATGGGAAGACCATGGTCGGAACCAACCTTACTTCACATTGCTTTTGCAATGCAGGTACGTCTCAAAATTTTATAACTGGAATATATATATATATATATATATATATATATATATATATATATATAATTCATTTTTGTTTCAAAAAAATATCTTTTCTTTAATTTTTATTTTATTGAGTCATCTATTTTTAATTTTAATATTATTGAAGAGTTATTTAACAAAAAAAAAACATTTTTTTAACAAACAACTTTCAAAAAAGATTTCCTAAAAAGAATTTAAATAAAAGATTGAAGTATTTTTCAGAAATTCATATTTTGGCCTCAGAAGTTTTGAATTTTTTTCATGTTAAACTCTTTAACTTTAAATTTTTATTCTATTAAACATTTAAAATTTCTATAGCTCTTTTACATTTTTTTTTGTCAAATAAGCTCTTAATAAAATTAAAATTATAAAATTAAGGATTGACTAGAATAAAAATTAGAAATTAAGATGCTCAATAAATAAAAATTCAGTTGAGAGCATTTTTCCTTTATAATCTATATTTTTGCAGTTAGTTTCTTTCTCTTTTTCTTACTTTCTTAATTTTATTATAATTATAGTTTATATTTAATGTATAATGTCAAACTTAACCATGATTTTTTTTTAATTTCACAGTTCTAAATTTTTAATTAATTTTTTTTCTCAATATTTACATGGTTCTCTTAATTACACATAATTTTTTTTTATGATTTCTTCTAATAAAAATTAACTACAAAATAATATCTACAATAATGAATCCATTAAAATCAAAAGGAAAAGTTTGAGATATTTTTATTTATTTGTTTAAAAATGGAAAATTAATTAGCAACTAATTAATATTTTCTTGTTGCAGGCTCTGTGTGTCTCAGATTATAGAAAGCCAAATATTTTTTATGATTTGTTAAAGAAGGACTAAATGTAATATTCTAATGCCAAACCCAGATTTTCTATCTTACATGTCCTTTTTACCCAAATACTTAATATTCTCTGGATGAGATATCAGAATCATTTCATTACATTTTGGATTTATTATTTGTTTAGAAGAATCATTTCATTATGGATAAATTTAATCATCTAACTTGTTCAATTTAAATATTAAAGTGAAAATGAAAAAAACCTGCCATCGCCACATTGGAGAAAAAAATTTCATTTATGAGTTTTAATAAGTTAATTAGAATGTTATCTTTAGAAGTTGTTATCTTGGATGCACACATAAAATAAAAATTATATTATGACAATTGGACTTGCTCGGAATGAGACATATTTTTATAATTTTTTTGTCCAATTCCAACCCCAAATATTATTTATATATATAATAATTATTTATATTTTAATATAATTAATATTTTTAAAAAATAATAAAATAAAACAATAACGCTTAATTAAACTAAAAATATTTTTTATTTAAACAATTATTTAATTATTTAATCAATTAAAATAAAAAATAAAAAATATTTTTAACATTAAAATAAAATAAAAATTTGAGATTGGGTTGGGGTTAGAGATTCCTATCCCTAATCCAAAATTTTTCTCTGCCGAGAGAATCGAATGGGATCGGAGAATGAGACATAATATCGGAGGTCAGAGACGGAGAATTTTGCTCCGTTGTCATTACTAAATAAATAACTTATAATTCTGATCTTCTACTCTCATTTTGAATTATATTGTCGATTTTTTTTAAAACATATTTTGTAGATAACGGGTATTAAAATTATGACTTTCTATCTTTGTTTTAATTATTTTACACTAGATGTACTAATTGACTTTGGTTTTAATGGGTGAATTTCGTAAATTATTATAAACTGTTAAATGAGATTTAAAGATTCAGTTCATTTTTTTTTTACTCAAACTAATATAATTCGAAATAATTTTAGGGAGTTTATAAAGCGGAATAGCTAAAAACAGATTTTTTCATGATTTAAAATTTTTATTTTGAATTTCATTGTTGATTTAAAAAAAAAATCTATTGTCTAAGTCGGGTATTAAAATTATGACTTTCTATCTTTATTATAACTATTTTACACGTAGAATTAGTTAATTCTAATTAGTAAATTTCCCTAAATTATGATAAAGTGTTAAATGTGATGTAAAAATTTAATGCAATTTTTTTTTTACTCAAACTAATATATTTCGAAATAATTCGATACAAAATTGTCGGACTGATTTTGATTGAATTATTTTTTAAAAGCAATAACGTTGAACAAGATTAGGTACGTTAAATATCATCCATGGACCATATTTAGAGTAAATAAGAGGTGTTTATGATATCAATTAGGAAGATGAATCAAACCGTATGAACAAATCGATGAGTCAGGCTGTTCCATTTACATCATACACCCTTATGTTTTCGTTTTTTCTATTTGAATCCCTCATATTCTATTTAATGCAATTAAGACCCTAGTATTTATTTTTCATTCACATAGAGCCTTTTTTTAACGTTTTAAATTTTAATGCCGCATGCTATGGAAATTCATAAAAAGCTTGTGAAATTGAATTTCTGGCAATATAATAATAAACTACTTTGAAATCAATTTTTAAACAAAAATATCAAAGAGAACCCACAAAAATCCCAAAATTCGTTTATTTTAGTGCATTTTACCGTTTATATATATTAAAGAGAGATTAAAAATAGCTAGATTTAGGGATGATAATGTAAATTTAAGGACTCAGTTGCACTAAATAAAATTTCAGAGGCTCAATTAAAAAATAAAAACTCAAAATGACTTTTTCCTATTTGAAAAAATTATTAATTTAAAAAAAAAGGGATAGCAGCAAAGACAGAGTGGCGTTGAACGACGAGGAATGGCAGGTGGGAAATTATGTGTTCTTTGACATAACGAACTTCTCTTCCCTCTGCAGATGCTAATCATGTGAAAATACAAAAGCTGAAAAAACAAAAAAGATTATAATAAACAGGCTTGTACAGTAGTCGTCGGCTAGGGTTCATCCCCATCAAATTCTCTTCCTAAATCAACAAGGGAAAGTTCCCCTATCCAATTAGGCGACATAATTATATGTAGCAATTGTTTTCGATTCATATCTATAAATTAAAATCTAATGTTTAGATGTACTCGAGCAATTTGAAAGGGTTTATACTGGCTGTGGTCTCCAGTGCCTTTATTGGCTCCAGCTTCATCATCAAGAAGAAGGGTCTCAGGAAGGCCGGCGCCAACGGTGCTCGTGCAAGTAATTTATCTTTATCTTTTTCTTTTTTACACAATTAATTATTATTATTATTATTTTTTTCATTTTTGATTTTGTTTTCTGCAACTTCATAGGCGTTGGTGGATATGGTTATTTGTTGGAGCCCCTCTGGTGGCTGGGGATGATTACCAGTAAGTTAGGCTAACTCTTTCACTTTAAAAAAAAAAAAAAAAATTAAGAAACGCAATCACATTGTATTCGTTTAAGCCAATTGAATTGAACTATATTCTCTGCATTCCATTGACTAGGGATGGTTACCAGTAAGCTAGGCTAGCTCTTTCACTTATTTATTTATTTTTTATTTTATTAAGAATTGCAATCACATTGTATTCGTTTAAGCCAATTGAATTGAACTATATTCTCTACATTCCGTTGAATAGCAGTGTACATCTGCTAGATTTGATTTTTTTTATTTTCTTTTTCTTTTTTTTTTATTTGGGAAAAACTGGCAGTGATCGTGGGAGAGATTGCCAATTTTGTAGCTTACATTTATGCTCCTGCTGTTCTTGTAACGCCACTTGGTGCTTTGAGTATCATTGTCAGGTACATTTCTTTGTATCTATTTGTTTTTTAGTAGTTCAAAGCATAGCCATTTGCTTTTTTTTTTTTTTTTTTGCGACATTGAATGTCCTATTGATCCCTCTATGAGCATCTTGAGTACCAATTTATATAGTTGGTTTATATTTATGTTAAGCGAATGTGTATTTGATTTGTTTGGAGGACAATTTTTAGAGGTGGGTTCTCTTTAACAAGTGATGATTAAACCATTGCCATTGCCACCTTGTGCTTCTACACATTGCCATTAGCACCTACTGTTGTCAAGAGCAGCCTAACTTTTCCAGGTTGAGAAAATATAACTTTCAGAGGCACTACTTGAGCAACCACCTAAGTCTAATGTGCCATGTTCACTCACTTGATGATGTGTTTAATTAATTAATTGCCCCTTATTAGACTTCGCTTCTAATTCATGGTCTTGAGGTGTGAATTTGGCAAAGCATGAGTTAACAATTGTATTGTAAATATAACATTATCCCTCTCTTTTTTATTTTTTCAATTTGGGCAAATGCATCCAACATTCTTAATTATAAGTAGAAATGTGAGGACAACATAGGCCAAAAAGAAGAAGAATATATTAGTTATATAATTGTGGTTAAGAAGAAAAAAATGAGAGAAGAAAAGCTATATAACTGTATTTTTCGTTTGGATCTAGATTTGGTATAAATTCATCTTCTTTTGTTGATAATGAAGCATATACAAATTCTGACACAACTTAATCAGTGGGATGAAATTCATGATGCGATGATGATTTCTGGTGAATTTAAGCCTCGATTACACTAAAGTATAATTTGTTTCAAGTAGCACTTTATAATTCTCAAGTGCACACTTGTTGTTTCAAATAGCACATTAGATGATACGGGTGTGGTTTCTGTGACATAAGCGCACTTTTCTTTTTGGACAACAATGCTAGAAATTTACAATTAAAATTGACATAGTCACATCATTATTTTAAATATTTGTCCTAAACATAACTATAGTTCAAATGCAATGGTTATATTATGCAAGAAATGGGGCATAATGGACATAATGCAATGGTCACAACTGTTGCAAATATTATGTTACATGAGGGCTACTATTTGATTCCATGAACCTTGTACATATGAATAAGAAAATTGAGGAAAAAAGAACATGAAGCACTTGCTCTCATGAATACTTTTTACATTTTATGGCATAACAAATAAGTTATGCATATAACATATCATAAAGACTGGACTTGCCTAAAGAGCATAGATTACAGATCATAGAGACAATATAATGATAAGAGTCATATCACATATCATGATTGCAGATTGTAGAGACCATATATGGCTTCCAGATTACCTCCTTCCTATACATTCCACGAGGGAAGAACCTTTCAAGTTTCAAGTTTTAGTAGGATGGTGAAAGAGTTTTATTGACACTTCTGCATCTGTTATTATTTCTTAGCCAAAAATGTTAAAATTTAATTTAAAAGTGACGAGCTGAAGGGTGTGCTTATGATCATAGGTAGCACATTATACTTTAAGTTTTCCCTTATTTGAATGATTGTGACACTAGAAGCTGTTGCACAAGCAATTCTATCGCCTTCTCATTATCTACACAAGCATTTAATGAAATATTTGCATGATTTGAAGTCGTTAATGCTGACAAGCCACATTTGAACATCATCATACTTGACTCAGCTTGACTTGTTTACTAAACAAGCTAAATTTTAGCTTGGATTTACGACTCGTTTATTGAATGAGCCGAGGTCAGTTTATTAACAGCCCTAAACGTATCTGATTTGTTGTTCTCTCTTCTTAATAGGCACATCCAAAGGCATTGCTTCCAAATCACAGAGTATTTTCTTCATTTCTAATTGAATAATTCATTGTTTTGTCGTATATGTAGTAAGATTTTCCAGTAATGGGAAAACAGGTGAATGATGTAGTAAGTTTTTCTTGAATGACAGCAAGTGTTGATGACAGGTTTTGCATTTTGATGGATAAGTCCTATTATTTGTTGCAATGAGCATTTTGTTGCTTCAAATTTTGATTTAACTTTTTTTCCCCTTCTTTTGTATATACTAGTAAAGACAGTTATAGGGTTGTGGGATGATGTCTTTTAACTGGAATTATAGTTGCATTTCTCTAGAGAGTTTCACTTCATTGACAATATTGCCAATAGGTTCCAAATCAATATAGTTAGGTAGAACAAGTATTTAATTTCATATTAGCTTAATGCATACAGCACATGCACAGAAATTAATGGCTTCAAGTGAATTGGTACTGAAGTGCTGCCCTCCTTGATGCTGATGTGCTATATCATAGGGTCTGTTTTTGGAGTTTTCTGTTGATTTTATTTTTTTTATTTTTGTTTTATAGTAGCAATTGATAAAAATTAATTGGTGTGTATTTTGTATGAACTATGCACACAAAAATGGATAGTGCTGTACTAGCCCATTTCTTGTTGAAGGAGAAACTGCACAAAATGGGAATGTTGGGTTGTCTTCTATGTGTAGTGGGCTCCACAATGATTGTGCTACATGCACCTGCAGAGAAGTCCATTAATTCTGTTGAAGAAATCTGGGAATTAGCTATCCAACCAGGTACGAGTCCTGAAGAAAAATAAGCTAAGGAGATTCACAGAATTGTATCTTCTCTTGTTTCTTGCTTTCCTCCTAATCAGTTTAGTGCTCTTTCTTGTCCAGCATTTCTTTTATATACAGCCTCTGTTGTAGCTGTGGCATTGGTTTTGATTTTGTATTGTGCTCCCCGCTATGGCCAGACCAACATCATCATCTATATAGGAATATGCTCTATTATTGGATCTTTAACGGTTAGTTATTTATAACTATGTTGCTATTTACATGCTAGGATAATTGAATTTGCTTCTTCATTGTGTTTAAATGTGCTACAAAAGTTTTGGCTGTATAGTTATGATGGAAAATATGCATTTCTTATTTGAATAACAAAGATCAAATTTCCCTGTTTATCAGGTCATGAGCATAAAAGCTATTGGGATTGCAATAGAACTAACATTGGAGGGAATAAACCAGGCCAAATATTTTCAGACATGGATTTTTGCAATGGTTGCTATTACCTGTATCATCACTCAATTAAATTATCTAAACATGGTCAGTATCTTAATAAGCATTTCTGTTCTCTCTAATGTTCCTTTTGCTTCTTGCTAATGTCTGACTTGAGTTAATAGGATTTTTGAAAATCATTATTCATGCTTCTCTTGTAAAATGTATTCTGATTCTGGAATTACTTAATTTAGTTTGATGTAGAACTCAAATGAATGAAACAAAAATAAATGAATGAAGCTAATAGGAAAGCACCAAGCTCTCAAAACTTTTGATTAAAATCTCAGTAATTCAAATATGAACTCTTGACTCTAGATTATATAGCTAGTTATATGACTAATCTTATATTGCCAGGATTAGGAATCTCAGACTAGGAATATTGTGAACCAATACTAAATAGGATAAAAAGAGCAAATGACTTTTAAAATAGTCTTGTTGACAAGAAAATTACTAAACAAAGAAACTATTCCTTAAATTCTTCCTAAATATGTAATCAAATGTTTTTAACTAATGGTCCTGTACCACAATGACAATATGACAGCTTGTAAATCTGCAAGCTGCTGGGCTACTGAATTAAAATTTTCTACATTTTTACCCATATTATTTTTATTGTGGACGAAAAAAAATTTTAAACCCTTCAAATCAAGGTCTTATATTCCTTCATAAAATCCAAAGTTGTTTGAAGGGTTTAAATTATCACTCCCATTTTTTACATAAGAGCATGTATCCCATGAGGCACCTGGTCTATTTTCAAACAACATACTAAATATCTGAAGTTATCCTGTGAAAAAATCGGAGAAGAAAATGAAAACTGATGTTTTGAGAAGTGTTCATGATAAAGGCAACAAGAGGCTCCAGAAGAAAACAATGTTTATGGTTAAGAGGTTTAGAATTATGGTCAATGTTTAACATTGGGCTAATTTCAGATTTTATCAAATACTGAATACTTTCTATAATAAGTCCTCCATTTGTGTTATATTCAGTAAATTACTTGTTAGTTCAGAATTTTATAGAGCTGAGACTTGGGTATTTTTGTACTAAAAGTTTTAAGAATTTAGATTTGAGTTGAGTCTCATTTTTCAGACCTCTTGATCAAGAAAGCAATAATCCTTTTAGTTTTCTGTGGGAGTCTGAGATGATTATGACAAATCCCAAGATTTTAATGCTTGCAATGCCTACCATGCAGTCTTGGTCAATAAAAATTTAAGTAATTGAGCTTCTTTAGATTGTTTGATGCTATTCGTCCCTATATGTAAGCCCATGGGACCTTGGTGATGATGCTGTAGGTATTGTAAATATGAATCTTTGGATATTTGTTTTTGTTGGAAAAGAGATAAGAGCTATGTTCTCTTTTTTCTTATTCAATCACAAAGTGTTACATAGGTTTATATAGAGCTGAAGTTCCTAAATTCAAGTAATATTGTAATAAAGATGAGAATAAAATATTGTTGTGTCAATTGATTAACGGAGTTACATATTTATATACAAAACCTATATTCTAATTAGGAAACTATACTAATTAGGATACTACACTAATTAGGGTATTTACAGCTAATTAGGATACTTTAGCTGGAGCATAGATATTAGTCATACCCAACTTGTTACAAAAATAATCAACCTGAGCCTCATTTCAAGCTTTAGTGAAAAGATCTCCCAATTGTTCTCCTGTCTTCATGTATACTGTGGAAATCAAACCTTGTATTTTTTTACGAATGAAGTGGTAGTTGATCTCAATATGCTTCTTTTGTTCATGAAAAACGGGATTAAATGCAATATGAAAGGCAGCTTGGTTATCACACCACAACTTTGTTGGTACTGTAATCTTGAGACCCACCTCAGTTAGAAGTTGATGTATCCATATATGATCTCACATACAGTTTGTGTCTTAGCTCGATATTCTGATTCTGCACTTGAACGTGATACAACATTCTACTTCTTACTCTTCCATGAAACCAAATTTCTTCCAACAAAGACATAATAGCTTGATGTGGATCTTCTATCTACCTTTGAACCTACCCAATCTGCATTTGAGAAACACTCAATATGAGTGTGTCCATGATTTACATATAAAAGACCATGTCTAGGAGCCCCTTTCAAATAACTCAAAATCTATTCCAGGGATGTCCAATGGTGAACTGTTGGTGATGACATAAACTGACTCACAACACTAACAGAATATGCAATATCCGAACGAGTCACTGTAAGATAATTTAACTTCCCAACCAATCTTCTATAATTCTCAGGATCTTCAAATAGTTCACCATCCTTTGTAAGTTGCACATTAGGAATCATCGGAGCACTTGATAGCTTTGCTCCCAATTTTCCTGTTTCAGACATCAAGTCAAGTACATATTTTCTCTGAGATAGAAAAATACATTTTTTACTCCATGTAACTTCAACACCCAAGAAATACTTCAACATTCGTAAGTCTTTAGTGTGAAACCGAGTATGAAGAAAAGACTTCAGAGATGAGATTCCCACACTATCTCTTCCATTAATAACAATGTCATCAACGTACACAACTAGCAAAATAACCCCAACTTTAAATTGTTTGTAAAAGAAGAGTGATCAGACTTACATTTTAGCATCCCAAACTGCTTAACTGACTGTCTAAACTTGCCAAACCAAGCTTGAAGATTTTGTTTCAAGCCATATAGAGATTTGTGAAGATGACAGACTTTCTTACACTCCCCCCTGAGCAACAAACCCTAGAAGTTGCTCTATATAAACTTCCTCCTGGAGATCACTATGGAGAAAAACATTCTTGATGTTGAGCTGATACAAAGGCTAATTATGAGTAGCTTCCATAGAAATAAACAATTTGATAGATGTGAGTTTAGTAAGAGGAGAAAAAGTGTCAGAATAATCTACTCTATAGGTTTGAGCATAACCTTTAGCAACAAGACGGACCTTTAAGCGAATGACTAATCCATCATGATTGACCTTAACTGTGAACACCCACTTGCATCCAATAGCTTGTTTCTCTTAAGATAAATCAACCAAGGTCCAAGTATCATTGTCATCCAAAGCATTTATTTCCTTCAACATTGTATTATTCCATCCAGGAAGGGACAAAACTTTACGAATAGTGATAGAATCAAGGGATGCAACAAAAGAACGAGAAAAGGGTGACATGTGATAATAAGAAACAAAAGAAAAAACATGATAAGTACATTGGCGTTTACCTTTGCGTAAGGCAATAGAAAGACCATCACTGGATACATGATTTGATGATGAATGAGTTGGGAAAGGACATGGGTCAGGAGGGTGTTGTTGTTTGAAGTAGACCTAAAGAATTGGGGGCATGACAAGAGTAGAGTTAAAAATTGGTTCAGAGGATGTGATAGTGTAGATTAACAAATCGTCATCTTCCTCCTGACGTGCTAAAACATAAGACAATAATATGGTATTTCTTCCATGAAAGTAACATCAATAGATACAATGTACTTATTAAAATTAGAATAATAACATTTATACCCTTTCTGCGAACGAGAATATCCAAGAAAGATACACTTCAATAACTTGGATCTAATTTAGTGACATGTGAACGAATATCCCAAACAAAACAAGTTCTACCAAATATCCTACGTTCATTGGAAAACACTAATTTAGTAGGAAAAGGAATAATGTAAGGAGTCTCAACATGAAGAACAAAGGAAAGCAAATGATTAATCAGAAAGCATGTCATTGAAACTGCATTAGTCCAAAATGTTTTAGGTACATTTGGAACGAAATGGCTCATGCTGTTTCAAGAAAATGTATGTTCTTTCGCTGTACTACTCCATTGTGCAATGGGGTATCAACACAAGATGTTTGGTGAAGGATGTCATTTTGAATCATATAAGTCTGAAAAAAAGATAAATATTTTTTATCACTTCGCAGTATATGAACAAAAACATTAAATTGAGTTTTAACCTCAGCACAAAAAGCAAAAACATGAGAAAACAATATTTAATAACTTTTCATTAGATATAACTAAGCCATACAAGGCCCCAACAAAAATTACAAAATACTTAAATCTAGTTTTAACGGGACAGGTACCCCAAACATAAGAATGAACTAATTCAAAAGGAAAATTTGCTCTTTTATTGACTTTGAACTTGAACTAAGACGATGATGTTTAGCAAACTGACACGACTCATAATTTAAGGAAGATATCAAACTAAAATGTGGACACAACTTCTGAAGCGAAGGAAGAGAGGGATGCCTTAATTGACAATGCGCTTGAAAAGGGGATGTGGCTCCAGAGTAGGCAATAGATCTAGGTATCTAGGTGTCAAGAATATAGAGGCCTCCTGACTCCTATACTTTACTAATAATCTATCATAAGATCCTAAAATAAGTAATAATCGGGAAAGAATGAGATGCAACAATTAAGAGTGCAAGTAATTTGGTTTACAGAAATCAAATGAAAGATAATTGAGGTAAATGAAGAATTGATGTCAGAGGAAGCAGAAGGGTCGGGTTAACTATGTTAGACCCAAGAATAGAAGATGATGATTCATCTGTTTAGGTGACATTAGAAATAGATTTATGCGATTGTAAAGTAGAAAAAAGACTAGAGTTATCTGTTATATGATCTATGACACCAGAATCAATGATCCATTTGAAAGAGGTGGAAACAAGACATGCATTGGATTTACTTGAATCGACAATAGCATTAACTAAAGTAGATGAAGACTTCAATTATTCCTGACACTGAGAGAACTTGGCAAACTCATCTGCAGAGATAAGAACTGATTTCTCAAATGCATTAGTAGTTGATGCCACATGAGTAGAGTGAACTTTCTGATTTATGTTCTGAAGCTTTCTACAATCTTGCTTCATATGGTCTGACTTATGACAATAATGACAAACAATCCCTCATGAATCTGGTGCTTAAGGCTCAAAAGTATTGGATCCCCTCCTTCACCACCACCCTTGTGATAAGAATGTCTAGACTTATGATTTTGGCTGACAAAAATACTACGTATTAAACAAGTGGAGCTCTTTCTGTGCAAAGTATTATACTAAAAACATCATGTAAGAAAGAAATCTTAGAACTCGAGAGTATCTGAGATTTAACAATCTCAAATTCGTGAGGGAGACCAACTAGTAAGCTCATAACTTTCATCTACTCCTGTTGACTTGTTGAACATTCACATCATAACTAAATGACAGTAGCATATTAAGCTTCTCATAAATTTTTTTAAAATCCATAAAATAAGTAGTAAGAGACCGATCTTGCTTCTTTGTATGATAAAAAGCTTTGCATATCTCATAAATCCGAGAAATATTCCCTTTTCCAAAATATAAGAAATCTAAATAAAACATCAATTCTTTGACGTACTTATAGTGATTAACCAAGCCACTGACCTCACTATCAATGGAATTATGAATCTACAAAAATAACTAAGCATCCTCCTGTAACCATGTCAATATGGACTCATCTTTAGGTGGATTGTCAGTGTTATGTTGGTCTTTATCAATACTTTGTAAGTAAAGACCAACCGTCTTGCTCCAATCCATATAATTTGAGCCATTAAACTTGAGTTCAGTAATTTTAGACATTACTGGAATCAAATCAGAGGCAATCACAGTTTTTTTTTCAGCCATGACTCAACAATCGAAAGCTTTAACACGGAAAATTATCTCAAAACAGAAGTTATAGAACACAAATGAAGAAAAAAACAGAGATTGCAAATGCATAAATATAGGTAAACAGATTGCAGATGTAGAAATACGGGTAAACAAATTCTGGTCTCACTTGAGCAACCAAGCTGAAGGGTTGTAACCTCAACCAAGCATGGAAATGTGCTCTACAGAAAGAGGCGAGTCGAATGGTGGTGACCGGAGAGGACGGTGACGGCGAACACTCCTTCATGCGCCCGACGTATGGAACTTACGACAGGAGCTTGTGACGGCGTGTGTGGCTCACACGCGCACCTTCTGGACGCTAGTTTCTGTGACAAGGCCGAACTGGCCGAATTGGTGGTCGCGCTTCTTCCTGAGCAGGCAGTGACTACAACGGACGCCTCTAAGTGGATGACCTAACCCAAAATAATTTGGAACTCTAATCTATCAAATTGCAGGCAACCCAAATTCTGAAAAAATTACATTTTCGGAACCAAATCTCACTTTCTAAAGCTCTAACACCATGTAATAGAGATGAAAATAAAATATTTGTTGTGTCAATTGATTAATGGGGTTCCATATTTATATACAAAACTTATACTTTTATTAGGAAACTATACTAATTAGGATACTACTCTAATTAGGGTATTTACAACTAATTAGGATACTTTAAAATATTCACAACCTATAACAAATACAAAAGGAAAAAATCAAAATGGAAAGAAAATAAAATCAAAATATACAAATGAAATATTCTTATGATTATTTCTTGATTTCCTACACTCCCTCTCAAGTTGGTACATAGATGACAATCATGACCATCTTGCTTATTAGGTACTCAAAGTTATGCCTTGCAAGTCCTTTGGTCAAAATGTTTGCGGTTTGTTGACTAGAAGGAACAATTGGTAAACAAATAGTGTCCGCTTCAAGTTTTTCCTATATGTAATGTTGATCAATCTCAATATGCTTTGCCTTATCATGCTAGACAGGATTATGAGCTATACTTATTGTCACAATATAGTTTCAAAGGAAATTTCTGCTTCTTCTTAAGTTCTTTGAGAATTCTATATGTCCACAATATCTCATAAATTTCTTGAGCCCTTGCTCTAAATTCGGCATTTGCACTACTCAGAGCATCAACACTTTGCTTTTTACTTCAAGTAACCAAGTTCTCCCACACAAATGTACTATATCCCGAAGTAGATTTCATGTCAATCACTGAGCCTGCCCAATTTGCATCAATAAATACTTAAACACTCTTTTGATTAGTCTTCTTAAAAACCAAACCTTTTCTAGGAGTAGATTTCAAATATCTTAAAATCTTGTATACGACTTCAATATGTTTTTCATAAGGAGCATGCATGAATTGACTAACAACATTGACTGAAAAAGCAATATCTGGTTGAGTATGAGATTAGTAGATTAGTTTGTCAATCAATCTCTGGTATCCACTAGTATCAACAGGAACTCTTCACTTTTCCTAAAGCTTCACATTAGGGTCTATAGGAGTCTCGGCCGGTTTGCAACCACTCATCTCAGTCTCTTTCAGGAGATCAAAGATATATTTACGTTGAGATAAAACAATTCATTTTCTTGAACAAACAATTTTCATTCTAAGGAAGTATCATAAAGTTCCCAAATCCTTGATCTCAAATTCTAATAAAAAACTCTTATTTAATCTTTCCATTTCAACCGCATCACCATTTGTTAGAATAATATCATCAATATCAACACAACAACATTTCCTTCAGAAGAGAATTTGAAAAACAAGGTATGATCAGCTTGTCCCTAAAAATATTCTTGTTTTCTAACAAATTGTGTGAGCTTTTCGAATTAAGCTCTTGGAGACTGTTTGAGGCCATATGGTGACCTTTTTAGTTTGCATACTCTGGAACCCAATTTCTTTTCAAAGTCTGGTGGACTATCCACATATATTTTTTCCTCCAAGTCACCATTGAGGAAGACTTTCTTCACATCTAATTGTTGCAAAGGCTAATCTAGATTAGCAGCAATAGATAAAGATACTCTTATTGTGTTCAATTTTGCAATAGGAGCAAAAGTCTCAGAATAATCTATGCCTTATGTCTGGGTAAATCCCTTAACCACCAACCGGGTCTTGTATCTCTCCATTAAACCGTTAAAATTGTATTTCATAGTGAAGACCCATTTTCAACCAACAATGGTATTTCTTGCCAATAATGACACAATACTCCAAGTATTATTCTTCTCAAGAGCTCTCATCTCTTCAAGTACAGCTTTGTTCCACTTTGGAATTTTTAAAGCTTCCTGTACACTGCTAAGAATTTCTATAGTAGACAATTGAGATATGAAAGCAGCAAGAGATGGAGACAATTTTGAGTATGAAACAAATTTAGACAGAGGATATCTAATATAGGTTCTAACTCCTTTGCAAAGGGCTATAGGGACATCAAAATTAGAAGTTTCAAAAAGAACATGTGAATTACCTGTACTAGATTCGGATTGTTGGTTTGTCCTCAGTTCGGAATCATGGCCTTGCTAAAGAATTAATTCATCTTTCCTTTGCTTATTATTCTTTTTCGAGTAAACAATCTATTTCCAAGTTTGGTCACCTTCTTGAATCTAATGTTTGTTTCTTTAATATTATCATGTTGTGACATTATAGTAGATTGTTCCTTGTTTTTAGTTTCCAAAAAACATTGTTTAGAATTTTGATTTTCAATTGTTGACCTAGACTTGGGGAAAATGTCTCCCATAGTAAGAGGAGGTTCAACACATAAATCTTAACCATTTATTGTAGGTGCACTAAACTCAGAATCCGGGAAAATAAAAGTATTTTTTGAAAAGAGTTGACAAATGAATCTTCATTACAAATCTCCCCCTAAAGATGTGTTTCTTGAAAAAAAGGTTGCTAAAAAAAGGTGACATATGTTGTGATAATTTTTTTTTTGATATTGGATCAAAACATTTGTATCATTTCTAATGTGGGGAATAACCAACAAACGCACATGTTATAGCTTTGGGTTCAAGTTTTCCAATTTTTCTATGCTCATGAACAAAAGTTGTACATCCAAAAACTTCGGAAAATCTATAGAAAGTCTAGCATGAGGAAAACATTTTGTGAAATTTTGAAAATGAGTTTGATTTTGTAAAACTTTGGAGGGTAATCTGTTTATTAAGTATGATGCAGTTAAAATAGCCTCTCTCCATAGGTACTTAGGAACTTTAGTTGTAAAAAGTAATGCATGAGGCTTCTCTAACATATGTTTATGTTTTTCTCTCAGCAATTTCATTCTATCGAGGTGAATCAATGCAAGAACTCTGATTCATGATTCCTTTTTCTGGAATTTTTTTTTCAAAATCATGTTATAATATTCTTTTCCATTATCTTTTCTAGAAATTTATATGTTAGTCTGAAACTGAGTCTGCACCATATTATAGAATTTTTTAAAAACTTGTTCAGCCTTTGATTTTTCTTTCAATAGATATACCTAACAAAGACGAGTATGATCATCATTAAAAGTAGCGAAACATTTTTTACCAAAAAATGTACTTATCTTATTAGGACCCTAAACATCACTGTGAAACATAGTGAATGATTTTGATGGTTTGTATAGTTGTGAAGGAAAAACAATACGATGATGTGTAGCAAATTCACATATTTCAAAATGAAAGAAAGAATGATTTTTATTACCAAATAACTTAGGAAACAAATATTTTAAGTATTTAAAACTAAGATGACCTAATCTAAAATGTCATAGCATAATAGTATTATTAGAAATATAAATAGATTTAAAGCAGATACTTATTTTGTGGGGTTGTCGTCCTAACTCAGAACCACTATTAAAAAAATAGTCTTTCACCCTGTCTAGTACTGCTAATAATTCTCCTTGAGGTCAAATTCTGAAAAACACAGTGAGTTGGAAAAAAAATTAACTTGACAATTTTTATTATGGGCTAGTTTACTAATAGATAACAAATTACAAAAAAGTTTGAGAACATGAAAAACATTTTGAAGAGTAAGTGATGTAGACACTACAATGGAACATTTTCCTGCAATGGCTAAAAGAGAATCATCTGCAATCTTAATTTTCAAGTAAGTGCTGAAATTGATAGGCCTGGTAAATTGCAAATGGGAGAATGATGATTGTGGGCTTGAAAATTATTTGGGTGATCTTTTATCCAAAATGTATTGTAAATTGCTCATTTTTCTTTAGTTTTCCTGATATGGGATATTTTTCTTTTTTAACATCTCTAGCACTCCCCTTCAAGTTCAACTGGATTGGGCCAGTTGTGACTTGCTATCATTTTTATATCTTAGGCTTGTATTTATCGAGTCTCATAAGCTTTAAGTCTTTATTTTGCTTTATTTGGTCTTGTACTCTTTAAATCTCAAAGGCTACAGGTCCATTTGAGTCTCAGAGGTCTCAGGTCTCCATTTTGGTTTGTTTGTGCTTATACTCTTAATTCCATTGGATCTTCATGGACTGCGAGACTATTGAGCTATGATACCATGTTGCAAAAGAGAGGAGCTGTGTTCTCTTTTTTCTTTTTCAATCACAAAGTGTTACATAGGTTTATATAGAGCTTAAGTTCCTAAAATCTCGGAATACGAAAGGAAAAAATCAAAATGGAAAAGGAAATAAAATCAAAATATAAAGGATATATTCTTATGATTATTTCCTGATTTCTTACAGTTTTCTTCCTTTTTAATTCAATTACAACCAATCTGAAATCCTGCAAATACTTGCACATTTCAGCCATTGAAGTCACGTCTTTTATCTTTCAAATTTAAGAATGGACTTTTAGTACCATTTTTATTATCTATGACCTTTCTTTGGTGTGTGAAATTTCAATAATATTATTTTATTTTATTTTGTATAATCTTTTGATTTGAAATTAAAGAATACCTTGTAATAAATGGGTAATAAAAATTAATTATAATAAGAATTCATGTTTTGTGCATTTATTTATGCAGTAGCAGCTGTAAGTAATGAAATATGATAGAATTCTAGACCAAAGACGGCTAATTTGAGACTGGAACCTAAGAATTATTTAGGGTTCTAGAGAGGTAGTTGTATTGTTGAGAAAAGTAAGACAGCTCCTACAAAATAGTCTTAAAAGACCATTTATACTAGGGTTACATTGAGTACTAAATTCCGGCCCTTATTACAAGTAAACCTAATTAATCAACACCAAACCAAATGAAAAAAAAAATATTAATGTAACAATGAACATGACTTTGAGTACCCAAATACACTGACAAGGTCCTAAGATTTTAAAGGTGAATTTGAGAAAAATTAAGAATAAAAGAGTTAGGGATTTGATTGCTTCAAGGGGATCAACCTCCAAATTGGCCAAAGACATTGAATTGTATTTTATTCCTTGTGAAAGATAGCCAAAGACATTACATATATAGAGAGAGTTCTAATCCTTAGTCAACTAGGACTAGGACTAGGACTTCTATTAAAAGAAATAAATAAAATTCTAATCCTTAGTCAACTAGGACTAGGATAAATAAATCCCTAATATTAAGCAAAGTCTAACTAGGAAATAAATCCCTAGTATTTAAGGGTTCCTAACATACACCCAATTAATACAGTTTCAGGAGGATGATTCTTTTCTACTAGACTGCAAGAGCTTCAATGAAAATTCATAATGGACTCAAACTTGATCGAGTTGTTCTCATGTTAGCAATTCATTTATGAAATAGTTGTAAGGAACATCTTAAAGAGATCTCAGAACAGAGCCTGTTTGTGCTTTGAATTGTGTGTTTTTCTGTTTTCTATTTCTATTCCTCTCCATATGTGTGCAATTTTTTTTTTCTCTCTTTCTTTAATGAAAAAGTTGGTGTTATCTTGAAAAGTAAAGTTTATTTGGAGCAAGTGGTAAAGCATGTGCAACTTCTGAAAAAAAAAAGGTCCAATGTGAAATAGCTCTATCATTTTTTTAAAGGCATAATTAGTATGGATATGTTAGATTTATCTTGTGCATCTGTCATGCGGTTCATAATATTCACAACCAATATATTGATTCAAGATGTTGCATTGAATGCCCCTAAATTATGGAAAGTCCAATTTGAGCTGTTATCTAATGATATTGACATAGTTGCAGGCACTGGATACTTTCAATACTGCAGTTGTTTCTCCAATCTATTATGCCATGTTTACATCTTTCACGATACTTGCTAGTGCTATAATGTTTAAGGTACGAACAGTGCTGTTTGGGGTGGGGGTTTTGAAGAGAGAGAGAGATGCGAGGCTTCTGATTTTCACCTTTTTTTTTGGCAGGATTATTCTGGCCAAAGTGCGAGCAACATAGCATCTGAGCTTTGCGGGTTTATTACTGTGTTATCAGGGACTGCTGTATTACACAGTACAAGAGAGCCTGATCCACCTTTCATAACAGGTATTTCTCATGCATGTGGGTTGGGCAAATCTTGCATGATGTGAACACTATCACTTGAAAATGTGTTTCTTAAATTGTTCCAGGATGGTAGGATAGTAGAGTTGTCTCAATCTCATTTATCACTGTCAATTACTAGATGGATAGCACCTGTCATGTAATATGTTGAGAAAAAGCTTGTTTATGTTTTAGGTTGGGGGTGAACACTGTTTTTTTCTTGTCTGGCTGTTGAGCATAAACCCAAAAATAGAGATAGAAAGCTGTAGGTTTTGAGTTTATCTGATAATTCCAAAAATGCAGATCTTTACACACCGTTATCTCCAAAAGTATCATGGTACATTCAAGGCAATGGGGACTTTTGGAAGCAGAAAGATGAGGATGGTCAAACCCCCAGTATCCTCACTGTTGTCAGGCAAGACTACTTCAAGTAAATAAATACATGCTGAGAATCCAGTGATCTTGCAGGTAAAATGCTTCTGGTAATATTTTTGTTAAGGAAATTTTTTGTATTTCTTTTACTCATTAAGATGCCAAAGCAATTTTATCATGCCATCTTTGCCATATTTATGTCATTTTGATTTTTCACATTTTTATCTTCTGTAACTTGTTGCTATATATCATAATTTATTGTAAGAGTGAAGTCTGCTCTGCTGTATTTAGGCTTTTCGAAGAGAGCTAACCCCTGTAGTTTGGTCCATGTAATCTAATTTTTTGATTTCATGTGGAAAATTAATGTTTCCTTGTACTCTGCTGAAACTGACTTTTCCTTTTTATAATCAGATTTATAGCCTTGGTTTCTAATTCTAGCAAAAAATTTGTATTGTATCAAAGGATTGGAGGTCAAATTGTCGAAACAGATTGATGAAAGGATCATGATTGATTTCCACTATTATTATTATTATTATTATTATTATTATTATTATTATTATTATTATTATTATTCCCCTTAATTTTATAAGAATTTATTAATAATTTTATCCAAGGCACCCCTTTGCCAAGAATTCATGTTTTATTATAGTGAGTTTTCCAGGCGATTATAGGGATTTGATAATATATTGGCAAATATTGTGTAGACCTGATATTTTTATATGTTAATGAATTTCATTCTTATTTCACTTTTTAAAATTTGAGATGGAGTTAAAATTTTTGGAAAGATAAGAATTACAAATCATATTGCATTGTCTGCATAAGAACTATGAATATTTTGCATTACTGCAGTGATTTTGTCACTATATTTATTTTAGTACATAAATATAATAGTGTATATTTTAATTCGTTATCATTGATTCATATGCTAAAATTTTAAAATTTGTATTAGTTGCATCAAAGCGAAGTTTATTGCAAATTGCTAACCTTTTCTTTCAAGTTCTAAGTATAATAAATGGAAAATTTTTATTCAAAATTTTTAAATTTTTTCATATTTTGACTATTAAGCTTTTAAATATTTATTTTGTGATATTGAGGCTGAATAGTTATTTTCAATCGCATTGAAGGCTTAATTGCTGGTGGTTAACGAAGGTGAGCTACATGACTCAATAAAAAGAGTGCTAAAGCTTTTTGTTGAGTGATACTGATTTGATGATTAATGACGTGAGATTTGGAGTTTAGATATCAATCGGATCAATTCAAGTAGGAGAGAGAAAATTACATTTTAACTTTAGCAAAGCTCAATAGGAAAATAGAAGGAAAAAAAATGTAAAACAAAATTTAAAATGAAAAATGATACCATTCTCCTCCTTTCTTTCCCTCCAAATACGAGAAAAGGAAAATAAAAAAAAATATTTTGAATTTTTAAATATTATGCAATTAATAAGTTTTAAAAAATATTGCTTAAATAAAAAGATAAATTTAATCAGTTATTAATGAATGAGAAATTAAAATTACCTGTTAGAAATTGATTCTTAACAAGCACCCTTTGAATATCTTTTAAAAAAATAATTGATTCAAGACTCATTTTGATAAAATGAATATTCTTGAGCTTAATTATCAAAATACAAAAAAAGTTTAGGGGATTAAGTATTCCTATAATAAAGTAGGAATTTGGAGAGAATACCAAAAAAAAAAAATTAGCTTGTTTAACCGCTTATTAGAAACTAGTGCATGGAATAATTTTACTGTGTCTATGAATCCTTGAGCATGGTATGACTTGTGTATGGCACAAGAACTTCAAATAACAGGATGTACATGGCTGAAGTTTTGGCTCTAATGTTTTGTAGGATGGACTTGAATTACATCCTATCCTAAGCATATATATACATAATATGCACAAGACAACTGAAGCACTCTATAACTGAAGTCGATTCAGTCACAACTTAACTAGGTAATTGTCCAAAATTTAATACTAAAAGTGGAACTACTAGGACATTGCTCCAAAATGACTTCATCTATTTTAAAACTGAAGTGGGTTTTTTATTCCAACACTCTTATAGCTTGTAGCTTTATAACCAAATAGAAAATAGTAATTAATGGTATAACTTGATCTGAAGCAACAGTAAAAATAATTCATAATTTGAACATATATTGAACATGATGAAGTCTCTGGTTTTTTAGTTGTTTAATCTAATCATTTACTTCTTAACATATTGTAGTAAAAATGAAAAAAACACAGAGTTTGCTCTTTGGGGTTATGAGTAGTGTCATGCTAGACAAATCACAACAGCATCCTCTATATTGCCAAACTGAGCAATGCCATGAATCATTTCATCCTATAAGATGGTGTCAGGCTGAGGCAACTTGTAGAAAAGCCTGCATGTCAATTCAAGTCTTTTGATTGTAGTACCTGTTGCTATGACTGAATTCCAAGTGATTATGTCCTCATTTCATTAAAAACGCATATTGCCTTCTCAACAGAAGCACACTTACCATACATATCAATCAAACAATTCCCAACAAAAACATCGCATACCAAGCCATATTTCAGAATCCTGAAGTGACTTGACAAGCTGCAACGTACTAATCTGACCACAAGCAGATAAAGCCGCAGTGGAATGAGGCATCATTTATCAATGTGAAAAGTCAGAAATTTTGCAAGAACTAAATTATGCAGTTTGAAAAATGAAAAATACAAAAAATGACAACAAGAAGAAATAACAATTGGATGATCTCACTTCCAAACCGAGCAACTAGCAATTATCACCTTTATCAAACCATAATATTGTTACAGGCAATCTATGCAGTACAGTGGCATTATGTAGTATAATTCTAAGTTTTTCATTTATGTACAATTATCTATTGATCATAACAGTCGCTTTGGTTGGTTTATAATGCTGGTCTCAAAATTGATCATATGCTGCACAAGCTTTATCTTGCTTTAGAAAGCTGTATAGCTTCTTGGTCAATACTTGAATCCTCTGGCCAAACATATTGGCGAGACAGGAGTGAGAATTCTTGGTTCCTCTTCTCTTCCAGCTCCTTCCATTGTTCCCATCTCTCAGCCAGATCAACTCCTTGCAACATTTTAACCACATCTGCCATTGTGGGACGGAATTCGGGTGTGCTTTGGGTGCATAGCAACGCAACCTTGATTATAGTCTCAACTTCTTCGCGGTCGTAAGCCTCTAAAGTCCTGTCCACTATTGCATCCAGTCTATTTTCTCTCAGTAGCTTTTTGATCTGCACATCATTTACGCATTACATGAAATTCCATACAAATATATACATTCTTGAAATTAACATGTCTCTCTGAAGCTACTGGTAGATTCTAATAAAAGACTTACATGATCAACCAGAAGAACATCCTCTTCTTCTTCAAGCCGAGATAGGTCTATTGCACGCTGACCAGTTACCAATTCAAGAAGGGTTATTCCATATCCAAACACGTCGGTCTTTTCTGTAGCTTTTCCAGTGGACAAATACTCCGG
This sequence comes from Triadica sebifera, assembly GCA_023653625.1. Taxonomy (NCBI): domain Eukaryota; kingdom Viridiplantae; phylum Streptophyta; class Magnoliopsida; order Malpighiales; family Euphorbiaceae; genus Triadica; species Triadica sebifera. The sequence continues at coordinate 21,296,006 of CM042904.1, forward strand.
CGCAATGTGACCCATGGTGCCGCGTATCTGAGTGGTAACATGAGTCATCTTAGTGTCTGCCAGCCTTGCCAGCCCGAAATCCGCAAGAACAGCATCAAAATTTTCATCTAACAGAATGTTAGATGCCTTCAAGTCGCGATGTATAATCTTAGGATTACAATAATCATGCAGATACTCCAATCCATGAGCTGCACCAAAGGCCACACGTTTCCTTATTGGCCAGTCCAAGCCTTTTTCTCCCGGTTTTAAGTCTGATATAATAACAGGAAAATGTGAGAAGTCAAACATCAACATCAATTGTTGGCTGGTCACTAGTTAATTCACATGGCTGGTGTCACTTGACGGAGGTGATTCATTTCGCCTTCAAGGGAAGTGGGAACAATAAAAAAAAGTATAAATGAAATTAATTTGTTGAATGAGAAACTGCAGGTACAAAGACTTGTCCATTGATCAGACTAAGATATGAAGCTGGGTTCAGTAAGCGATCATGCCACCCCTTAAAAGTTCAACAGTCTGAATAGAATTTGGCACCAGTAAGAATAAGGTTGAATTAAACATAGAATAAGAAAGAAGACGGGAAAAAGAAAAAAACCACTCTTTTATGCAAAGTTGTTTATCATGTATTCAAAAATGCAGATAGAATAGGCAAGGTGACCATTGTGGAAATACCTCTCAGATGGTACGCAACACTGAGATTTGGCATAAATGGATAAACAAGGATTCTCTCAGAGGCAGTGGTACAAAAGCCAATCAACCGTAGAAGATTCCTATGAACTGCAATGCTAACAAGTAAGACTTCTCTCTGGAACGAAGCCTCTCCTCCAGGACTGTAATCTGAAAGTCGTTTTACAGCAACTCTAGTGTTGTCTCCAAGGACACCTTTGTATACTTTTCCAAAGCCTCCCTGGCCAATAATGTTGCTTTCACTAAAATTGTCTGTTGCAAGTTGGAGCTCACGCCATGAAAATCTTTTAATATGCCCAAAGGAGATCTTGCGGTCATCTTCCCCTAACATTATAAACATCTCAAAATGTTAGTTATACCATAGAAATATGGAGACATGAAAATCAGTCTCCTGATTATAATGAGCATGTGTGCAACAGCACCTCAAATTTATATCAGTAGTGGATTAGTGACATGACAATGAAATACAGGTTATGAAATCAGATACTCATTTAGGAGTCAAACTTCCAATTATATGAATAATGAATTAAGAATTAAGCGAGTTAGAATTAAGTGAAATTTTCAATATTGATGAAAAACCATTCTTCTACAAACATGATGCCTATATGATACTTTATTATTGGTCACAAACCCACTACCCTAACAAATACACAGAATGAATTCTCATCCTATATTCAAACAAATTCAAAGCAATCACAGGAATGCTAAATAGGAATGTAAAATTCTCTTGTCGGAACTTCCTGCAAGACTGGCTCATAAATTAACTGTACTTTTAGAATCTAAGGAGCTTGAAGTTTTCTCTTTAGGTAGAGTGAAGGAAATATAAGACATCATCCGCTATAAAGATCAAATCAAGATAGAATTGCAAAAGATAATATGAAAAAGATAGTGAGTGTTATGTAATTAAATCAAAGACAGAATATTACCATACGTATAACATGCTACAAAAAGAAAACAATAAAAACATTATTGATAGTAATAATTATTACCTAAAGAATTTTAAACATCTACATATCATCAGAAACTAGTATTAGTTGATGTCCTAGACACAAAAATATAATCATGTTTACGACTAAAATGGATTACTATTCTAGTTATGAAATGAGACAGTAGATCCAATAACAGAAGTAAAAGCAAAATTACCTGGCACATCTACAAAGACATCATGCTTGGGGCTGTGCAATAGATGGTATCGGTATACAAAGCCAAATAGCAGAAGTATGAAAGCACCACAGCTTGTAGCAATTACAATGACCCTAAGTCTTGACTTGCTGGTTGAAACTGTAAAATACATATGAATTAAAGCTCAACCTAAGACATGAAATCGTGGAATGAGTACATAGAGTTGCAATAAGTTAACAAATAAACCTGGAAAATGGGATTTTGAAACACAGGGTTCTTCCAGTCTGAAGCCACAAATAAGACCCGTTGCTGTAAAACTGAAAGGCGAAAACAATCATCAACAAGTGAACAAGCATAGTTTAGACATATGGTTTACATGCTCTGGATTACCTACATGAACATGTACAAGATGCATGTCTGTGATTCAGACATTTTACGTCCCTGATGCTAAATAGCTGAACTGATGGGATTACATTTGCTTCTGTTGCATGTTTAACATGAATATTGTAAGTTGATGGCACGTAACTAATGAGCTATAGAGTTAAACCTCATAAGAACATGGAAAGGGATTGATATTTCCCTATACATAAAAGATCTAACCAGAACACTATGCAAGTTCTATCAGTAAAGTTCTTTTTAAGAATTCTGTGACAAATGACAGCATGACAATGCTTTTCCCCTCTGATAGAGAATTATATTTCTAAACTCTTGGGTTACTAGAATTTGCTAGCTTCATTAATATGTATATTTATTGGGAAAAATAAGACCACAAATGTTGTTAAAGAAAGTGAAAAGAAGAAAGCAAATGAAATTTGAAAGATATATTAACATTCAAGAAATTTACTTGAAATTTGGTACAGAAAAGAGTTTTTGTGGCACTCCTCCAGTTAAATCATTAGACGAAAGATCCCTGTCAAATAAAGAGATTCACCAATAATATGACCAGTCAACTAGTGCAGAAGCTCAAAAATAGAACAATTAATATAAATAAGGAAAGCTACAGAAATTAGAAAATAAATCAACCAAAATTAGAAATCGAAGCAGAGGTTCCTCAGACTTTTTTTTTTCTGTTTTTTCCTGAATGATATAGTTGAGTCAATCCTATAACAGTTTTAACTGAACCAAACCTGATCCAGATGGGTGGTTCACACTTGACAACATTAAGAATAATTAAGTTCAATAACATATTTTATCCATTGATTTCAACAAACTAAGAAGAAACTGAAAATGAACAAAAATCATGCAAACTAGTTTTGTTTACAAGATCCAACATAAAAGCTTATGGAACCTCAAATATTGAAATGCAGGGCAAAAGAAACAACAAAGACCTAATAAACCAATCTATCCTGAACTATGGCCACATTATCGAATATACCCTATACTCTCTCTCTCTCTCTTCCTCTTTTTTTTTTTCATTTTTCATTTTTATTTTTTTTAATCGATTTGCTGCGCAAGCTTGTTTTTTGTTTTCTGTTCTATCTTTATGGACTTAGACATATGCCGAGACTCACATATCATACTTATATGACAAATTATGTTGAAGTGATAAGACAAAGGCATGGGGCCCACAAAAAAAGGGTATTCACAAAGGATTTTTTATCAGTATAATCTATTTATATAAGCATGCCTTGTCAGCCTAGGCACACCTTCAAAGCATCAGGATAGAATAAAAGAAAATGTGAAGTTTCTGGAGCAAACTAATAAAAACAGTAGTATAGGAAATATTTGATAATTTCAGCAAAGTTCAGTATTAATGAGGCTATTAAGCCAAGCCCCCCCACCTCATCTCTCTCTCTCTCTCTCTCTCTCTCTCTATCTGGTCTTAACGATATTTCAAGCAAATAAAGGTACCTTCCTGCGCGCAAATCGAAAAAATGAGAGAGTTGCTAAACTCTACAAGAATCTTAAAATGTTGACTTACAAATGCTTTAAGTTGGACAGCTCGTTCCAAGTGATAGGTATAGATCCATTGAATTTATTATTTGAAAGATTCAGATTTTCCAGGTGCACCAAGTTGCCAAGATAATCAGGCAATGGACCTGATAAGTTATTGTTCTGTAGTTCCCTGGATGAGGGAGAAGAATTTATTAATGTGTGATCACATTTCAGCACATGCGTGCCTCAGGAAAAAAAAATAAGGAGAAGAAATGGTATCAATAACATAAACGACCTTCGAAGATTAGAAATTAAATCAAAAATCAAGTTTTTATAACATAACATGGACAAAAGTTGATAAAGAAATAAGGTAGATAAAGGAAAAAGAAGAACAAGAAATAGAGTAAATTACATAAAAATGTTTGTCTATCATCACTTTTAATTTTCATTCTCTCACTGGAGCAATTCTTTCCTAGATTTTAGTCATCTGCACAATCTAACTATTATGCCAAGTTTTCAAGACGGATACAACTGCTAACTAACCTGAAGTATATAAATGATGTGGCATAAAGACTTTTGGCAAAAAAAAAACAGTAGACTTGCATGTTATCTGCAAGGCAAAAAGATGCAACACAAAGTTACCTCCCAAAACTCTCTCTCTTTCTGTTTTATCCCCTAAAAAAATTTCACATATAGCTGTAAAATTACTGCAATCTCTAAATCCCTAATAATCTCTTGCAATGATTATTTCAATTTCTCTTTCCCTTCTCCTCCCTGACCTTTTTGATTATATACTTGTGAAATGGACAGAACTGGTAATCAAAAGGCATTTCTAAGAACAAAGAAAAAACTCCTTAAAATTTTATACTTTATGCCTCCATTTTGAGAGAAAAAGAAAAGGTTGAGTTTCCCAGATCATTCACTATCATACTCTTAAACTTCTTCCCTCCCTCCCTTTGCATTGCAACAATCAAATTCAATCACTCTGAAATTTCTTCAATGAAAAATTAAACTACAACAAGCTCTTTTCAAATGAACATCATGCCAACATGCAATCTTCTCCATCAAGCATGTCAACTTTCAACTTACAAGCTAACCAAGGACTTCAGTTTGCCAATTGCAGGTGAAAGAGTTCCTGAAAATCCATTTGAAGCCAAGCTCCTGCAGATTGATACATTCATGAAGTATATGTACAGTAAAAGTGTACACAAAATGAAAATAATGGAAGAACTGTCAAGCAAATAACAGTTTAATAAAATTTCAGAATATCCCAATTAAAACAGTACTCCAGCCCCTAATTGAGGCCTCTTCAAAGGGAATGCACTTACAGGGTTACTACATGTCCATTTCTGCAAGTGAGATGAGACCAACTTTCGCAGGGGCTCACAAAGTAAAAATTCCAATCACTTATTCGGCCATTGGTATCGTTAAGAGCTCTTAGAAGTTCAACCAAAGCTTCACCTGCACATTAGTAAAATTTGACACTTTGAAGTAAACGTATGGTGCAAACTGCCTAGTGGCAACCAGTCATTATATAGATCTTGCTTTCAAAATCACAATATAAGGAAAGCAAACCACATACATATACAACTAAAATGCATCTAAGAATCGAAGAGGATTGGAGAAAGAGCAGTTGGCAGTGGGGTCATGTTGTCATGTCATATATATGATCATCAAGCACATTGTAATATCCAAAAATTTCATTTTGTGCTTTATATGAGATAAGATTAGAATAAATTTAATCAATAAGCATGAGATCAAACTACATTCAAGTTCAGCTAGGGCTTAGACAAGCTAAATGCAAACAATCCAATCACAGCGCAGGTATATATATAATAATTTAATTTTACACTTGTAGAATTTGGATATATATTAATCAATTTAATACCTAACTTTTATTTTGGAAAAATCCTCTGATATATTTTAAAAATAAAAAAATAAAAAAAATGAAAACAAATAGATAAAAAAGAACTTTTATGAACAAAAAACTATTAGTTACCACATAGAATGTCCATACAATTTGCTGGTTCTGGGATAAAGATATTTGAGGCACTAGTCATTGAAAAAAAATCTTAATCAACTGCTTTTAAAAGTACACCATGCAAACAGCATGCAATTGAAACCAAGATCATTATATAAGATGCAAATTTTAGCTAATGAAAGAAATAGGCAGATAACACCAAACCTTCAAGGTCAGGCTGATTTGAAGGATAACCAATGGTTAGAAAATTGAGGAATATGAGACAGCTGATGACTAGCTTCAGTGGATTCCAAACCAAAAACAATCCAGACTTATGAGTCTCTTTCTTCACCAAGAAACATTCATTCTTACATCTCTTGCAACCGTTTGGAAGTTCTAAGGAAAAGAAAAAACATGTTGACAGCAAGGTTCAAAAACAATCAAAATTCAGCTACTTTCTTTCTAAAATGTAAGTAAAATTAAAAAGGAGTGAATAAAAAGTAACAGTTTTGTTATTATAGGAACAGCACATAGACATCATTAAAAAAATATAAAATGATGATACTTTAAACATTAAATCAAGAAGGTGAGCAGCCTAGAACTCACCATGAGGGATAAGCATCATAAAAATACAAAGACAGATTACGCATCAAATGTTAAATGAGCACTTATTCCATGCTAGAGCAAGGCAAAGGAACAAAAAATTGAAAAGAATCTTGATTTCAAGGAATAACTAAGCTTCTCAACATCAACATACACATCGTCATTTGTCCTTCACACATTATTTACATATACTATGCTTAATGAATTATTTACTTTGTCAAAAATGCTCTCCATCAATTGTTTATCTGAAAATTCTTATTTTTTATTACCAAATATCATAAATTCCTCCTCTCAAAGAATTAATTGTTCAGCTGCTCTATCATCCTTAAAGCTCAAACAGCAGGCCAAAGGATAAAATTATCAATAGTGTTGATCTAACACTTATTTGGTCTCAAAAGGCATTCTCTTTTCTGTAAGTTCAAAGAGACAAGTATTAATTATATATACTAATGCACTTATTGAAATAATTCATCTCTCTTCAATGTAAATGCACAGTGTTCATAGCATTTCACCTAACATGCTAAAAGCAGTGTTATGAACTTATGATCATCAATTCATACTACACATTACAACTTTTTTCTCAGAAAACTAAATTTCAGTCTGACTTGTGTGATATGAACCCTTATAAGTAAATTGTGCTTTGCACCTTCAAAGGCATTGCCCAAAGAAAAAAAATAAAAACCATGCTGCAACCAAAACTCAATCACAGACAGCAAGAACTACAATAGTCCTCCCAGACTGGTATGGCATCAAACAAAGGGGCAAGGGACAAAAAACAAGGCAATAAGTAGATTTAGCATTTAAAAAAGAAACAAACAAAAAAATACATTTTTTTTGTTCAAAACCTACAAGTACAAACATAAAAATTTGTTCCCATTAACCCTGAAGTAGCAATGCTTGGCTCTTATTTTTCCTTCTCTATTTTCCATTCTTCAGAGAAGAGCTGGGAGTTAAACCAAACTCACCTGCAATTGTCTCTAAATGACTAGAATCTACATACACTTGAAAAGTATATGTTTAAACGTAACAATTGATTACTTCGCTACTTCAATGAATTAAGATAAAAGCTATTCCTCTCTTTCTATTATTATTGTTTTTATTTTCTGTGGTACAGCTGAATTGCAGGGCTAAAAAAAACAACCATTATTTCGATTGACGTAATTGAATTGTTTGATTTATTTCTCCTCAACATCAATATCAATTTAGACACAAAAGTCAAGAACACAAATTGAAACATATACATAGATACATAGAATAGCTTTCAAAGAGAGAATAAGCTGTTTGTTCATACGCACCAGTGACAAAGGGCCAAAATCATAGCATATACAAGTTCAAGAAAAGGGAAAACGAACAAACAATAAAAGTTAAAAAGGCCTACCTGCTCGAGTATTAGCCATAGCAATTGCAAATTTGCAATTGCAAGTAAGCAAGGATCAAAAAGAGCACACCAACAAGAAGCAGAAGAAGTGTGTATATTGTGATAATGATGATGCATTAGTGCAAGGGACCCACAAAGCATTTTGAGAAAAAGGAGAAAGAAATTCGAAGAGAAGGCCAATAGGTGAGAGAATATGAAATGAGAAGGCAATGCCAATCTGAGAGTATTATTGATGGAATGAGAATGAGAATCCCACTAATTAAATGGGTCATCTTATCTGATGCTTTACACGATTTTGATTAAAATAAAATAAATCTTTAGACCCTTCCTTTATCAAAAGAAGAGTAATAGATGCCATTTTCAGGGGAAGCAAAGCATTTCATTGCTTCCGCTCCCTTTGAGTTTGATTTGATATTTTGATTTTGTATGCCACAGTTGCTGTGCCAGTAGGTGACACTGACACCTTATATTGGTTGTTGTTGTTGTGATTCCACGGACAACTGAACACTTAAGCTCCCTCAGGAGTTCCTTCTATTTCCATTATGTTAAACATCAAACTTTTTTTTGAATAATATAACATGAAATTCATTCGTGGTAATAAAAAAAATCGGTATAAAATTAAAAATGAAGTAACTTATCCAATAATATTTTAGATTTGACAAACTTTTGCAATAATAACAATAATAACAATGAAGATTTAGCGTTGATAAAACATAAAAAAACATGATTATTGTAGTCATCATTTTTGACGGATTGATTTGTGAAGTCATTGTATTTTTAGACAAATTTAATTTGACAACTATAAGCAGAAAAATATTCATCTAGACATACAACCGCACCGAAACACCTATATAAGAATGACGGATCTTACAGTAGAAAACAAATCTCACAATAGATGATGACATAAATTTTCATCATAAAAAACACAAGCTAAAATTTAATAAGAAAAAAACACCAAAACAAATGATAGATTTTTTGCTAAACAATCAAAGATTTGATATTATTTTGCATAAATTAAAGAAAAAAAAAGGAGAAGAAAGGGTTAATGACAACACTAAAAGCCGATGACAGCACTTGAAGAATGATTAAAATGAAAACCAAAAAAAAGAAGAAAACAAGATGGACGGCTATACAAATCTCCCAATAGTGTTGAATGCATTGCCTGCACCTGTAATAACTACAGGCATATACACCCAATTTATTAAATTGCATTAGACTTTAATCCTCACTTTAAAATTAAGCCGTTTAAAGGAAACATGATGAGTTGAAATTTTTTTATCCAATCGAAAATTTATTCAAAATAATAACTCGAATATAATCTGAGTGAGAAAAAAATTGACAATGATTTGATTTTTTTTTTTTTAATTGGGAGTGATCGGTATTTGGAATTAGAATAACTCAATTCAGAAACATTTAAATTCAACGTGACTCGTAACTCAATTCTTTTTTAGTTTGATATTTATTGTTTAAAAATATGCATGTTAAAATTTAAACTTATAGTCATAGCCTACCATAATAATTTATTTATTTATGTAACATTTAAAGTTAGTGATATTTAATTGAACTTTTAAGTTTTTAATCCCAACCGTCGGCCATTCAACAAATAAAAATTAAAATGATATCCATGTTCTGCTGAAAATTTTAGCTTTTATGACACGAGTGTTTATAACTTATTTTCTAAAGATAATTACAAAGAAAACCAAATATTATTTATATAAAAATTATATAATCATAGCCCAGTAGGCGAAGCCATGAAATTCTATTGGAGATATAAAAAATTATATATTCAAAAAAATTTATTTTGTTAAATTCGAAATATCATATAAAAAAATTTATAAATTATATAAGAAATAAGCTAACGTAAATATAAAATAGGACATACACCGTCGGCCTTCTTCTACAAAAAAAATCAAGGACATAATTTCATTACTTTTAAGAATTCTATTTCTTATGAAATCAAATATGACAAAATCAATGAATGTAAATCAATTTCCTCCTTATCCCGGACTTGAATTAAAATATTCCTTACCCTTCTGTAACACAATCAGATAAAATAATGTTTTCGATTAACTAACTGATGTATCTACATTGAACTTGTAGACATATAACATATATAAATTAATTCAAAACTAATGATAAGAATAAATACGTCTTATATGCATACATAAAATATACTTTCACTGACCATAAATTGATACATATTTTATTTACGGATATATATTTATTTAAAAATGTACATAATGCATGCAAAAAAAATTTTAAAAGCATGACATGACTATCATTTTTATTATCGTTGCTAACCTCTTTTAGTGAGGATCTATAACTGTCGTCTAACCATACTCTATTTTTGCTGTGTGAATTGAATTTGTGCGAGAAAAAAATAATTCTCACACTGAATTTTAATTCAGTGGTGTAAACTTTATAGTAATAATCGATTATTCCTCAATTATAATTTCAAATTCAAACATATATATATATATATATCGCTTGTCATCAAATCGTCATATCTCATATAATAATGATAAGAGAAAATTGTATTCAAATTAAACATATATTTATACATCTTGACTGTTGTACCCATAAATTAAATAATTGTGCCCATAAATTAAATCACCTAAACTAGACCCTAAAAAATTCAAAGGATATCCATACGAAAAAAAACGTATATAAATATGTATTTCGAACATCTCTAATATTTATTTGTATATTCTGATAAAGTCATATGTATCTGTATATTCCAATAAAGTTAGATGATCCATACGAAACTATATCTCTGTTGTGTCAACAATTCTAAATTTAATTTTCACTTGATTTTGTGAGAAAACATATCTCCTTATATAATTCTGACTGGTTTTCAGTAGTTGAAATTGTCTTAATGGAAGCCCTTCCATCTTATGGCTAACCATCAATTTCTTATTAATTCCAAAACCAAGTTAATTAGAATAATGCAATATCCTAGTCATCGTTTTTCTTTTCTTGTTAATGAATCAGGTTTTGGCTTGGCTTTATTTCCATCATCTCAAGGATTAGAAGTGAGTCTCCATCTAAATATTTTACATTCTACTACAATAAGACCAATTAATATATTAATTACATGATTATTAATTTAATTGGGTTCAAATCTTCTCTAAAACTTCCGGTCATAACACTTGAAGTCCCCAAATTTATTTGAATTTTATAGAAAAATTTCCAAAATCTATTTATAGACGTCTCGGCCTAATACCACCACTTCCCTTCTTTTATATTTCGGTTAATTCACCAGAACAATAACCAGTACACAAATGATCCTAATTTGGCTCTCGGTTTAGCAAAATTTATTATCATAATTCTATTTTTACTCAACTTTAATTTAATCAAAATTAAGACTCAATTAACATACGTGTTACTTCGGTTAATCATGGGTTCTTTTGATAAATTCCTCCATTCACCTCCAACTTAACTAATTCTTTAGTTTGACACATCCTTGGTCTATTGGCTTGTTTCTCAACCGTCTATCTTCTCCATTTCAAGGCTTTGGTCTCAGGGTCCTAATTTATCTCAAGTTTCATTCTCACAATACCAATATCCACTTCTAGCTCTTCTCGGTTCCGGGTTCAAGTCTATATAACTACAACCATCACCAAATTTTTCTCAACACTTTCCTCTTGCATGTCTCGGCCATCAAAAGATCCACCTCATGCCCTTTTTTTTTCCTTCAACCAACAAAGAAACAAGGAGGAGAAAGAATGGATTTAGACTTCATTTAACCATTCATTTTTTATTTATTATATATATATATATATATATATATATATATTCTAAAGAGATAAAAAGAAAAGAGTATTGAACACTTAAGCCCACAGGAAATTAGGCTCACCTTCAACTTCTTCAAGCCGTGGCCATCCATGCTCCTTTCCTCTTTTCTTTGACTCAATTGATCACATGTAAAGCCATATCTTGCTTCTAATGCCACATGTAAACCATTCTCCACCTCATCTTGCAAAGGAGGGCCAAGTTTCTCACTTCCCTTAACTTGAAATATCTCGGTTATGTTGGAGAAAATGGGAACATGATACTTTCTTCAAGCTCTCATGATTTAGTCTTACGAATTAACAGAGAATTTCATCATCTTTGAGTGTTTAATGAATGAGAAAGTGGAGGAAAATGGCTTAGTGTTCAAGTTGGGGAAGAAAAATGGGACGGTGGAAGAGATCAAAAGGAAGAACATGGCTTTTACTTAAAACAAAATGTACCGTTCTTCTATTAACCACCATTTATATGACACAACAAAAAGAGGTTTATTGCATGCTTTCCACGTGGGGTTCATGCAAGATGTGTTTATTGGTTAATTAATCTTATTTATTCATAATCAATCTCAATTAATTTAATCACCTTGCAAACTTTCCCTTTTATTCCTTCTAACTATTTTCTTTCCAAAATAAACGGCAACCTAGATTTTATTTCTTCAATTTTTTACTCCAAAAAAATAGCAAATAAATACACCAATAGTGTCGTCTTAATATATATTACATCTCAATTTCGCAATTTGTATACCGAATCAAAAATCACATTTTTACAATTTAATTTTTTTTACTGATTTTGCGTAATTACTTATTATTATATGTTTGCATTTAATTTTCTCAATTTTATTAGGTCCGAGTTTAGATTCCAACTATATCGGCATTGTTTGATCGTGACGCTTGGTTTTCGGAGATCAGTGCAACCGATCTCAGAATGCACCTGTTGAGTGACGTCCAGACAGTCGAATGTGACATAAATCTATGATCTTGAGAGTTGACAAATAAGCAAACTAATCAAAGCAAATATATGAACCCACCAATAAAATTTAGGAAAAATTACTATTTATCCTCTTAAGTTTATCTAGATTTTGATCTATTATACTAATTTCTCCTGAATTTCAAAAATTATATGATTTGTCCTCTATATTTTATCATATTCTACTAATATGTCATTTTGTTAAATATTTTATTAGAAAGACCTTAGATTGTGGTGAAATGACAAGGAAAAAATTATTATTTATCTCTGAAATTTGATATATTGTACTAATACTTTCTGCAAATTTGATTAATTATACTAGTACTCCCTTAAGCAGAAGATAATATTTTTTATGAGTAACATTAAATGTTTTAAAACTTAATAGAAATACTGTATAGTTTAATGGAGATAAAACAGATCGGGTTAATCATATAAATTTTGAACCTCATAGGGTACCTGTACAATATGTCAAATCGCATAGAGTAAATAGTAATTTTTTCTAAAATTTATATGCCCAAAACTATCAAACATATAGAAAAGAAAAAAAATATTATTGGCATATATGGTCATTCTTTCGAGAAATTAATTAACTCTGCAAAATAGTATAATTTACCTATAAAGGGATGATAAAAAGTCTTTTTTTTTTAAAACACTCTTCAATACTCATTTTTCTGATTGATTAGTAAAAAGAGAAAAATATAAAAATAAGAAAAGAAAATTTTGTTTCTTTCCTTACTAACAAATCAGAAGGTGAGTATTAGAAAATGTCTTAAAAGAGATAATGTCTTTAATGTTCTTCTTTACCAATAACTAGAACTCTTATAAACAATTAAAATTAAGATTTTGCCCACCCACTATTGGTAGTAGATCTGACAACTGAGTTCAATTGGATTTTAACATGTTTAAATGTATGGTTATTTGGGTAATATCATCTTTTAAAAAAATAAATTTAAATTTTATTAAATTTTAAATAAAATTCAAATTATTATTATTTTTTCAAAAGATCCTAAATTACAAGTCTAAGTATAACATCCTCAAATATAATTAGTATTAAACCAATTATATTAGTGAATGTTACGAACATTTCTTTGTTAAAGTAATTAAATAGAACTTTTCATTAAAACACCATATTTGCATTATGGTTGTAACACCCTTTTATATAGTTAGGAATAATTCCAACTATATAGGAGAATGTTACCTGCATATTACCTTAAAATTCATTTGAATTAAAATTTCTTCTATTTTAGTTATTATATTTTCATATGTTAATTTTTTTTTCATGATAGCAATATGTCATACAATTAATGAATCTATTTTATATGCGGAATTAACAAACCATGACCATATTTTTAAACATAAGTTTGGACTTTCATTATCCCGATGTTTACAAAATACATACAATCCAAACAAAATTACATGTTCCCAACATAAAAAAAAACATGTAAAACTTTTGAAAACTATAATTATACTCATCACTCATGACATGTGGACATGAACAAAATACATGTCATGTAAAACACCAACCCTCTGATGTGGATTTATTTTATTTGACTCTGTATGGACTTGCTTATCTTTCTGTCAACTTCTCTCTATAGGCTCTGAACCTGCATATGGGAAAACACCCACACGCTAAGCAACCTAATGCTTAGTGGTACATATGTGCATAAATATTCATACATACACTTATGATATATCATAAAAATTTCATGTTCATATTATCCAATTTTGCATATAAATAATCATAAATAATTATCCATATATCACAATCCTTTTTATAGCAATATAAAAAAAAAGAATCAATTTATCATATATCAATATGGAATATTGCATACCTAGTTTACTGGTTCAACACATATACATGTCATAATTTATAAAGGTAAATTTATATTCATACCTCATTTATGAATTCTATTTTCTTGTTTCATTTACCTGAGAACTAATTTTTTTTTCCATATTTCTTTTTTTAAAATATTTTATATTTTATAGCCTAACAACTCTAAATCCGGACTATTTAGATACTGATTGTGAAACATGAACGCTCTCACCCGAGTTTAAGCCACCTTGCTCACTATCTGTATCTGTCTGTATAAGTGCTCAATCGAGCTTCTCAAGTCAAGAGCGCTCTCACCTGAGCTTAAGTCATCTTGACTGAGTAAAATAAATAATTGCATGCATTTAGAATCAAGGGCGCTCTCACCCGAGTTTAATGTCACGCACTGCGAAGGTTCATATGAGATTTCCCGCAAATTTATATTTTTCCACACATATGTAATATTCTAGAAGGCTATTGTAAACCGTTAGATTAAATGGATCGTGGCCATCCATTTCAGTAGGTAGGAATTAATCCTAGTCCTCCATTTGGTATGTGGGAATCAATCCTAGCCATCCATTTTGGTAGGTGAGAGTTGATCTTGACCATCCATTTGGTAGGTGGAAATCAATCCTAGCCATCCATTTGGTAGGTGGGAGTTAATCCTAACCATCCATCTGGTAGGTGGGAATTGATCTCGACCATCCATTGAGAAGGTGGAGGCCTATATATGCCTTATGTAGATTCATTTGTAATCATTCAAGCAATCAAGCATTTCAAGTAATACAAAGAATTCTTCACAAACTCTCTTGTGTTCTTGTTTTGCTCTTGAATCTTCTAAATCTCTAAGTTCCTTTTTATTCTCTTTGGAGTAATTTATTGGGTTGAAAGGCAGGCTTAGTACAACGGACCATGCTAAGTGTCGCACGATTGCTAGTTGAAGTTTAGGGTTGTGACAGTTGGTATCAGAGCCAAGGTTTGAAGCTTTACTACCTTTGGCATAATGAAGGCTACTGCCCCAGCTACACCTAGCGTGGAAGTTCCACCAATGGAGCGTGTTCGTGAGGAAGTTCGGAAACTTTCATCTAAAGAATCTCGAGCCAAGTCGAAAGGCATGATTTCTAGCTTGGAAGCACGTGTTGGGAGTGCTCAGGACAGCTTGGGTGAGCTGTTCGATCGAGTGGATAACTTGGATGAATGTTGCAGTGGCTTGGAGGCTGAGGATGTGGAGATCCATGCAGCGGTCAAGATGTCCCTCAACGAGCTAGATGATGGGTTAAGGCAAGAGATTGATGGGCTAAAGTCCGAACTTGCCAAGGTACGTGATCTCTTCCAAAGAGAAATTTCCAATGTGTTGCTTAGAGTTGAGGATATGGGTGGTGATCTAGCACTATGTAAGCGGGCTATGGCCTCGGGAACCAATACAACCACCATCATTGAGGCCAAGAAAAGTGGAAGTTCCCAAGCCAAAGACTTTCAATAGTGCTCGGAATGCTAGGAAAGTTGAGAACTTCCTATGAGGGCTGGAACAATACTCTGAGGCTACTGGCATAACGAACCATGCCAGCAAAATTCGAACTGCTGCCATGTACCTGTCTGACACTACTATGCTGTGGTGGAGACGAAGGCATGAAGATGTTCAATGTGGGGTGTGCACAATTGACACCTTCGAGGACTTCAAAAGGGAGTTCAAAAGCCAATTCTTCCCCGTAAATGCTGAAGAAGAGGCAAGGAGCCGACTTCGAAGACTAAAGCAGATGGGTAGCATAAGGGAATATATGAAGGAGTTCACAACCTTGCTGTTAGAAGTCCCTGACACATCGAACAAGGATGCCTTATTCTTGTTCATGGACGGTCTCCAATCATGGGCTAACCTTAAGCTCAAACGACGTGGTGTCCAAGACTTGTATTCGACCATTGTCGTTGCTGAAAGTCTTATTGATTACTCCTCAAAAAAATAAGGTCCGAGGTTAGCGGATAGAAAGTTTGGAGGAGGAAAGAATGGAGGAGGCAATGCTAAGAGTCAAAGCTACAAAAATCACAAAGAAAGCTCCTCATTCAAGTCGCGAGACAAGGGGAAGGAAAGGGAAGAACATGGTGCCTCAAAGCCCCGTGTGACGTGCTTCATATGTGATGGACCGCATTGGGCATGAGAATGTCCAAAAATAAAGACATGCGGTTGCTTAGTCCATTGCGGAGTGCCCCGACGAACCCCAAGGGACTGATGTTTGTGGATGCAATCATCAATGAGAAAGTCACCAAAGCCCTAGTCGACACAGGTGCATCTCACAATTTTGTTTCGCTAGAGGAAGCCAAGAGACTCGGTCTCAAGGTTGCCAATGGAGGTGGCTCCCTCAAAGCAGTTAACTCTGCGGCAAAACCTCTCCAAGGAGTTGCCCATGGAGTTAAGGTCAGTCTTGGTGCATAGACTGGCCAAGTGGATTTATCCGTGGCACCCATGGATGATTTCTCAGTGGTATTCGGCATGGAGTTCTTGGACCAGGTTAGAGCTTTCCTTGTCCCATGTTCAAACTCTATGTGCATTATGGATGGACCAAAGGCTTGTCTAGTACCGACAGAAAGGACCACCAAGCCTACTACCCAAGCTCTCTCAGCACTTCAATTCAAAAAGGGATTGAAGATGGAGGAAGAAAGTTACTTGGCCATTCTTAAAGAGTATGATGATGAGGAAGTATCACCACAATCAAGCTTCCCGATGGAGGTGCAAGTTATCTTGGATGAGTTCCAAGATGTGATGCCTGAGACGTTGCCAA
This sequence comes from Triadica sebifera, assembly GCA_023653625.1. Classification (NCBI taxonomy): domain Eukaryota; kingdom Viridiplantae; phylum Streptophyta; class Magnoliopsida; order Malpighiales; family Euphorbiaceae; genus Triadica; species Triadica sebifera. The sequence continues at coordinate 21,312,967 of CM042904.1, forward strand.
AACGGTTACCTCCAAGGATGGAGGTGGACCATGAAATTGAGCTGGAGCCTGGCACAAGACCACCAGCAATGAGTCCTTACAGGATGGCAAATTCGGAGTTGGCAGAACTATTAAACCAACTCAATGAGCTGTTGGATGCTGGTTTCATTAGACCATCCAAAGCCCCATTTGGTGCCCTAGTGCTTTTTCAGAAAAAGAATGATGACTCACTAAGAATGTGCATCGACTACCACGCTCTAAACAAAATCACGGTAAAGAACAAGTATCATATCCCACTCATTGTTGATCTGTTTGATCAATTGGGGAACGCTAGATACTTCTCCAAGTTGGACTTACGATCGGGATACTACCAGGTGTGCATAGCAAAAGGGGATGAACCGAAGACCACATGTGTAATAAGGTACGGTGCTTATGAGTTCCTTGTTATGCCCTTTGGTCTCATTAATGCACCTGCTACCTTTTGCACTCTCATGAATAAACTTTTCCATCCCTACCTCGATTAGTTTGTGGTAGTATACCTTGATGATATTATAATATATAGCCGGACTATGGAAGAACATCTTGAGCATTTGAGGAAGGTGTTCAAGGTCCTCAGGGAAAATGAACTATATGTTAAGAAGGAGAAATGTTCCTTTGCCCAATATGAGGTGATATTCTTGGGTCATAGGATAAAAGATGGGAAGCTTATGATGGATGGAGACAAGGTGAAAGCCATCCAAGAATGGGAACCTCCTACTAAGGTCCCCGAGTTAAGGTATTTCCTTGGACTTGTGAACTACTACCGGAGATTCATCAAGTCATATTCAGCAAGAACAACCCCACTAACTGACCTCCTCAAGAAGAACAAAACTTGGGAGTGGACAAACAAGTGCCAAGCCTCGTTTGATGACTTGAAAAATACCATTAGCGAAGAACCAGTGCTTTGCTTGCCAAACCCCTGCAAGATATACGAGCTGCATACAGATGCCTCAGATTTTTCCATTGGTGGAGTGTTGATGCAAGAAGGGCGTCTGATAGCATATGAGAGTCGCAAGCTCAATGACACTGAACGTTGCTACACGGTACAGGAAAATGAGATGACTGCTATCATCCATTGTCTAAAGGTGTGGCGACACTACTTGTTGGGTTCTCACTTTCTGATCATAACAGACAATGTAGCAACTAGCTACTTCCAGACTCAGAAGAAGTTGAGTCCCAAACAAGCTCAGTGGCAAGAATTTTTGGCAGAATTTGACTACAAGCTTGAATACAAGCCTGGAAAGGCCAATGTGGTTTCTGATGCACTAAGTCGAAAGGCGGAGTTAGCAACTTTGAGTAGACCAAGCAGTCCCTTGCTAGAAAAGATCAAAGAAGGGTTGGAGCATGATGCCATGACCTAAAACCTCATAGTCCTCATCAAAGAAGGAAAGACAAGGCGATTTTGGCAGAGTGACGGACTACTCTATGCCAAGAAAAACTGCATCTATGTACTTAAGTGGGGGAACTTGAGAAAAGAGCTGATCAAGGAATGTCATGATTCACTATGGGCTGGACACCCAAGCATGAGACGCACCCTTGCCTTGATCAAGTCTATTTACTATTGGCCTCAACTACGGGATGATGTTGAAGCCTATGTAAAAACTTGTCTTATTTACCAACAAGACAAAACGGAGCAGCGTGCACCTGGTGGCTTACTAGAATCACTGCCTATTCCGGAGAGACCATGAAAGAGTGTCTAAATGGACTTTATCACTCGCTTGCCAAAATCAGAAGGCTTTGGCAGTATAATAGTAGTCATTGATCGCTTCAGCAAGTATGCAACCTTCATACCTGTCTCGGCGGATTGCATTGCGGATGAGACTGCACGGTTGTTTCTCAAGCATGTTGTGAAGCATTGGGGAATTCCATCTAATATCATGAGTGATCAAGACCCACGATTTACTGGGAAGTTCTGGACAGAGTTGTTCAAGCTGCTAGGATCATACTTAAACTTCTCCACAAGTTTTCATCTGCAAAGCGATGGGCAGACAGAACGTGCCAACGCATTACTAGAGCTTTATCTTAGGCATTTTGTTAGTGCCAACCAACATGATTGGGCTAAGTTGCTGGATGTAGTCTAATTCTCTTACAACTTGCAACAAAGTGAATCCACTGACAATAGTCCCTTTGAGATCATTACGGGACAACAACCTTTGACCCCTCATGATTTGGCCACAAGCTATGAAGGGAAGAGTCCTGCAGCTTTCAAATTTGCTAAGGCATGGCATGAGCAAGCTAAGTTAGCCCGAGCCTATTTGAACAAGGCATCTAAAAAGATGAAAAAGTGGGCTGACAAGAAAATGAGGATGGTCGAATTTCGGGAAGGAGATTTGGTCATTGTCAAATTATTACCACAACAGTTCAAGTCCTTGCGGAAGGTTCACAAGGGGTTAGTGCAGAAATACAAAGGGTCATTTTCTATCCTTAAACAGGTTGGTAATGTGTCTTACAACTCCCTCCTAAGCTTAAGATCTATCCAGCCTTTCATGTAAGCATGTTGAAGCCTTATCATGAAGATGAGGAAGATGCAAGTCGAGGAGAGTCGAAGAGGGCACCCACTGCTGTAGTAACCTCCTTTGATAGAGAAGTGGATTCCATTTTGGCAGACCGCCTAATTCGGCGTAGAGGTGTACTAAGTTATCGGGAATACTTGGTCAAATAGAAGAATGCCCCAGACATAGAGGCAAGCTGGGAATCTGAAGACACTTTGTGGAAATTCAAAAATGACATAGAAAGGTTCAAGCTTGAAGGTGCGATGAGGGCATCGCGAACTTGAGTGGGGGAGAATGTCACGCACCGTGAAGGTTCATACAGAATTTTCAGCAAATTTACATTTTTCCACACATATGTAATATTCTAGAAGGCCATTGTAAACCGTTAGATTAAATGGATCGTGACTGTCCATTTCAGTAGGTAGGAATTAATCTTAGCCCTCCATTTGGTAGGTGGGAATCAATCCTAGCCATTCATTTTGGTAGGTGGGAGTTGATATTGACATCCATTTGGTAGGTGGAAATAAATCATAGTCATCCATTTGGTAGGTGGGAGTTAATCCTAACCATCCATCTGGTAGGTGGGAATTGATCTCGGCCATCCATTGAGGAGGTGGAGACCTATATATACCTTACCTAAATTCATTTGTAATCATTCAAGCAATCAAGCATTTCAAGTAATACAAAGCATTCTTCATAAACTCTCTTGTATTTTTATTTTGCTCTTGAATCTTCTAAATCTCTAAGTTTCTTTTTATTTTCTTTGGAGTAATTTATCGGGTTGGAAGGCAGCCTTAGTGCAACGGACCGTGCTAAGCGTTGCACGATTGCTAGTTGAAGTCTAGGGTCGTGACATTAAGCCACCTTGTCCATATAATGAAAATTTTCATATCATCATAATTTCTACGGTACCGTAAACCCCTTAATGATATGTCATCTATCCTATTTCTAGTCCTAAATTAGAGAATTGGGTTTAATTGATGTTATCATCTTATTGTTTACATAAATCTTTAAAATTCACATATTTATAATAATTTTCAGTTTACATGCCCTATACATATAAAAAAATTTCAATCTCATTTGAAATCTCAAATCACAACATATCATATTAATTTAGTTAATACATAATAAGAATTTTAAATATAACTATTATCATATTATTTAAAATTAATATATATATATATATATATATATATATATATATATATATATATATCACCCATTATTTAAAATACCAAATTACTAAATTTTTATTTCTGGACAGATTTCTGCCCTGATTTTAGATTGCACCTTTCACCTATTTTTGATTCGAATTTGACCTTATTGTATTCAATGAATATTTAGATATATGTCTTATATTTCATATACAAAAATAATCATATAAATCTGAATTTTCCAGCTAAAGTTATGTCCAAATAACCGTATAGTGCTCAGTAAAAATATATCCAATATTTTTCAGAATATTCTTAGATCCAAGATTTTGTATCAAATTTTAGGTCCAATATAAATCCTAACTAGCATTTATACTCTTCATACAGTTTTTGTACCTATATGTCTAATTTAATTTCCAACTAGTTTCATCTCGATCTAAGTTTCAGAACAAAAAATATAACCAAAATATCATAGAATGTTCAGAAAATAATTACTTAGCATTTTCTAGGTACTTTCAAATCCGAGATTTTGTAGAAATTTTTAGACCAACTTAGAATCAGATATAGTATTTACACTCTTTATAATAGTTTTAGGTCTATGTGTCTAGTTTCCTTACCAACTAATTTCATCCCGATCCAAGTTCCAGAACAAAAGCTATAATCAAAATACCATAGAATATTCAGAAAATAACTACCCAGAATTTTGTGGGTACTTTTAAATCCGAGAATTTGTAGAAATTTATAGATCAACTTAGAGTCAGATATAACATTTATACTCTGTATAAAAATTTTAGGTCTATATGTCTAGCTTCATTTCCAACTAATTTCATTCCGATCCAAGTTACACAACAAAAGATATAATTAAAATACCATATAATGTTCAGAAAATAACTACCCAAAATTTTCTGGGTACTTTTAAATCCGAGAATTTGTAGAAATTTTTAGATCAACTTAGAATCAGATATAGTATTTACACTCTTCATAAAAGTTTTAGGTATATGTGTATATTTTCATTTTCAACTAATTTCATCCCGATCCAAATTCCATAACAAAAGATATGGTCAAATACATCAAGACTGTTCCAGACGAATTTTAACAAAACCAACAAACACAACAAGTTATTTGTTCACTATTCCTTCAACATCAAACATCATTGTAATGCAAATAAAATGCACAAATGAATAAATATGCTCATATGTACAAACTTGACACAATAAAGTCTAAATCTTGACACAATAAAGTCTTAACCTCTTCAAACCTTAAGTTATTATAGTTGTTTTAAGTTTTTGAAGAGAGGAAGAGGAATGAGAGGAAGAAGAAAATGAGTGAAAGAAGAGAAAATTTGTGTATGGAAGAGTAGGAGGGAGGCTAGGGATCTGAAATTTGGAAGAAGAACAAGAAAATAATATTTTTATACTCATGGTAAATACCCTATTAGGTCCCCCCTTGTTTTTGCCAAATATCCACTTAAATCTTTGGTTTTTATCTTATTATTATTAACTTACCCAACCTTTTTATTTATTTTATTTAACACACATAACTTAATAAAAATTCACTTATAAATATTTTTATTATATTTTATTTCCAAATTTAGTCTCAAATAATTTTAATTACGATCATTAAATATGCTAATTATCCAAGCCTAAATTGACGGGCGTTACAATGGTCATGATAACTACTTTAAAATTCAAAATGAAGAAGAATAATAAAAGAGAAAAAATATATGATTGTTACATTATATTAAAATATTGTATAAGCTTTGCTATAATTTCGGATTTTACAAACATTCTCATAAGGAAAAAATACAAATCTTTTAAAATACAAAAATAACTTAAAAACTCTTTGGTGTATCATCCATCCCAAATCGGACTTTATTTTGTGACTCTTTTTTTTGGCTCTCTTTCTCTATCAGCAGTACCCAATCAGTTCCAACCTGCGTGTGAAAAATACTTACACGCTAAGCAATTCGTGCTTAGCAGAATATATGTGCATATAGAATGTAACAATATAATCACAATAATTTCTATACATGCATGTCATATATATATGTCATGTCTGAATCATTTCTTTCTATATGCATCATCAACATATGAATACAAATTGCATTTTCTCACATCGATTAATATGCATTTATTAGTTTATAACATGCAATTATGTGACCATGTCTTCTTAATCCATAATGCACGTATACATATAACGATAATACCCATATCTTAGCATACGAGCATGCATCATCTTGTACCATAACTTGCAATTTACTATATTATTAACATACTCAACAAATAATCCTTATAGATCATCCAACACGAATATTATAACATTCATAGCAGATTCATATAAGACATACTATATGATTAAAGTTCATGTCATTAGGTCGTAATAATAATTGTTTGCATTATAGCATGACAAAACAAATGTGATACCTTATAACTATATCTTGTGTCATGTGAGAATCAAACTATCATATTCATATCATATCTCTTAATCATGCATCAATATTGTTCACTAGTATATCACATATCACATGGCATATAATTCAAATACCAAATAATCATTTTCTTTTTACCTTTTTCGATTGTATCATATTTCATTAATATATATATTCACCCAAAACTCTATATATGAACTATTTAGATACGGGTTTGTGGACAATAGTACTTTTCGAGCTTAAGCCATTTTGCCACTGTCTATCATTATGTGTGTCAATCCAGACTCTTTAAGTCAATGACGCTATCCGAGCTTAAACTATACTGACTAAGTAAATATATAATTTTTTCATGCAATATAAAATCAAAGACGCTCTCCGAACTTAAGTCACCTTATTCTTAAAAGAAATCATTGTGTAATATATAACTACAATACCATACACCTCATTAATGATATATCACCTATCCTACTCTAGTCCTAGCATCGAGCATGGACATTACTTATTCATATTTTCCCTTATTATACTTTTCATTAAGTATCCATCATATAACATATTTATTTTGAACATATGGAAACTTACTATGTCCCATTCATGTATTAACATATATAAAAATATGTGTGTTTTTCTTATAACATATCATTTGTATATTTAATGTGTTATACACATTCAGGTGCTCACATAAGTTGTACACAGTTTCTCGTCATTTCATGATTTTATGTAACTATATGAGACATACATACACAACTAAATTATCATGATCTTTTACATACTCACATAAAAATGTTCATATAATAGTTTTATTCATCAATTATATTATTAAAACATAACACATACCTATAGAAATTTGTGACATCCAGCAGCAAGCCTTAGGATTTCAGGCATAATTATATCAAAATTTATTCCATATAAATACCTCCATAGGAATCACTTAACACCAACATCATGCCTTAACATCCTTTTAATAAAATGTTTTACAATATAATATATCTTATTACATTTATCTTTTAGTCATACAAATCATACCATCACAGCATAATTGATGTCATAAACTTTATACACAACGACTATCTTTATGTATTAATCTCATGTAAGACTTCATGTAAATATGTTGTTTATAATTGTGATTTATTATAGAATGTACATATACATGACCATCATATTGCATTATTGGAGAAAAATATGTGGCATTTTAAACATACTTCATAGGTGTGAACTACATATTCACTGTCGTAAAGGTCTATTCACGAGTATCTTTATTTGTGAACCAAATTGTAAATTAGATCATAAATATTTTTGTCCATAAATTGTACATCTCTTTATGGGCATGAAAAATTAGTCATAGGCATGACTTCCATGATTCATGGTTGTGAGTCAAGTGGTGGCTCAAGTCATGAAATATCATGCCTGAAATGGACAGTTCTGGATTGATGATTCATGATCGTGAACCCAATGTCACAAGTGTAAATCTGTGTTTTCCAGCACTGAAACTATAAAATAAGGCATTTAGTACATGTTACATGCAAGGACTCTAATGATTATCCAATGAAATCCTCTTCCTATCAACACTCTCATCAATTTATGTATTTAAATATATTCGAACATCAGTTAAACATATAATCATTTCAATTTACCTTTTCATGCTTATTAATCATTCTAACAAGTATTTATGATTCCATATGCATTTATGCATTCTTACTTACCGCCTTCAACATGCTCATAATTGCACCTTTGTCATATTTATTATAAGGTTTTCTTCCAAACTTTCTTATATTAAGCCTAAATTAGCAATTGTTCATATGATATTCATTTCTCATGTTCTCATGACATTAAATAATCTTGCATGCTCATTATAACCAATAATCAACATTTATATCATTCATAATAACTCATTCTAAACATCCTTAGCCATCATGGACTTTTCATTATATACTCAATTTCTCATGGCATTCATTACACTTTAAAACTCATTATGATCAACAACTAATATTTATGACATACACAGCACTTAAGACCAAGAGCCAATCATTTCATATAATTAGAAGTTTCATCTCATAATAAACACATTTTCATGTCACTACTTATACATTAAATGTATTTTAACATACAAAGACTCCCTATTTGAAATTTAGATGCAACATATATATGTACCTTTATGAAGCCTTAAAACTCAAGCTTAAATCAAGCTTATCTCTCTCGTTGGTGGTCTTTTCCACCTTTTCTTGCAACTCCTACCATATAGAAATACTATTTTTAATATATTTGAGTCATAAACATAAACATAAAACTATTAGATACTAAACATTAACATTAAACCCTCAAGCTAGCCCTTTATCAACTAATCACTTTCAAGATTATGTTTTTACTTGTTATAAAGCTTTCAAATGAAGTTTTTAGCCATAAACTCAAACTTGAACCGAAACCCTAACTTATAGTAAATGGGTTTCTACCCAAAATATGAATGATATAAAAAAGACATTAAACATGTAAAAGAAAAAGGGAAAAACGTGATTTTTTACCGAAATTGAAGGAAACATCATATATATTAGGATTTTTTGAACTTTCTTCCTCTTTCTATAAGTCAGCCATATCTAGAACAAACTCACACTAGCCATAATCTCTCATGATCTTGGTTAAATCTTGTTATTTGACTTATATTTTCTGTATTTTTTAGCCAGAAATCAAAGAAAATTGATGGAGGAATGTTTTCTATTGTGTAAACCTAGGAATGGAGGCTAGGATTTTCAGAAAAATCATGAGAAAAAAAGGAAATAACAAACTAATTCTTTTTATACTGGGCGATATTCACGAGCGTGATAATTACTGTCACGATCGCGAATCTGCTTGGACCCAGAATTCTATCTCACGATGTTTCACGACCGTGAAAGCATTGTCACAGATGTAAACCTTATGATACTTCACTTTTCTATTTCTTTTAATTCTTTCCATATACTATAACATTTAATCGCATACTTATATTTCTTTAACCCATCTTATCGTGTAGGTCCTAATTAGCGGACATTATACTAAGAATATCTCTAATATGACTCTTTATTTTAAAAAGTATCCTTAGTAATGAAAAATATTTTAGAGCATCTTTAAATATATAAAATATTTTTTTACAAATCCAATAAAATCTTTATATTTTTATTCTTCATTTGGTTTTATTCCATTAAAATCAATATTTTTAAAAAGAAAAAGTAAATAATTTTTATTATAAGGAAAAAATTTAGAAAAATGCTCCACTAAAAAATAGATCATATATAAAAAGTCAAAATACATTAATTACAATTAGAATATAAAGTTAAATTTGACTTTCTAGATCTAAATAAACAAACCAATCTTATATTCCATAATTTAGAAATAAAGAGTTTATTGGATTTTTTTTATTACATAACTCTTTAAAATAAGAATTTAACTTAAATAAATAGTCTATTAGAAATGTTAATAGATGAATATTCTCTATACGAAAATAAGTAGAAGGCAATATGAAAAATAATTATACTTAGAAAATAAATCTATCTCTTAAACATATGAATTAAATTTTATTAATACGTGCCGAAGTAGTAGTTAAAGATAGCGTTATAATTTTTTAGTAAAAAAAAGGATATAGAGTTATAATTTTCGGAAGAAAAAGAAATTGACTCAAATCTCCCTAGAGTGGAGACGTTTTCAAGTGGGATAGGGGTATTAATGAAATTACACGAATTGAAACTATTAATTAATTGCGCGGAATCCTAGAATAGAATGAGCGTCTCCATCGCTCAGAAACTTTAGTAGCTGTAGTAGTCGTTGAGCTGGATACAGAGAAGAGAAGCCGGAATTTTCAGAAGTACATTCGCGATGAAGAGAGGAAAAAAGCCAAAGAGGGAGATCGTTAAAGAAAAAGACTGCGAAGATTGGTGCATCGTTTGTAAAGATGGTGGAGACCTAATTCTCTGCGATTATCAGTTTGTTTTCTTTACTCTCTTCTTCTTCTTCTTCTTCTTCACTAGAATCTTCTCCGTTTTCTCTTGTATCTTTTTCTATTGCTTATTTTCAAAAGCCATTTGTTGTCTTTTTTGGGAAATTGAGCAATGGCTTTTCGACTTCCTCCGTCTCAGTGACCTTACTCTGTTACTCTGGAATTTTATACTATTTATTTATTATTTGCTTTTGCCTTGTATATACATATTGCATGGCTGGGTTTGTCCAACAAAACCCACTTACACTTTTGGTTTTTTTTTTTTTTGGGAAGGGGGGCTGAAAAATATTCTCAATCAAATATGCAGTTTGGAATAGTAATCATGCTTTTGCGTGTTCGGTAGTTGTTGAATGTGTTCAGTTTGATTGATTAAATATATTACAAAAAGAAGCTCAACTATTATCTTCTTTTGGTCATATTGTTTCCCCCACCTCTCTTCAATTTTCAGAAAATAGGAAATTAAGAAAAATAAAATTGTATGAAGCTTTTCTTCTGAATTGATTTATGCTCTCCCTTCAATTTTTGTCTTTATTCACTCTTTCTGTGGCTGGCGTTGTGCATATGGTTTCTATATTCAGTAATACCATTAATGATCATTGAATTTAATATAATTTATGGTCATTATATATGAATCTTCTCCTATATAATGAACTATTATTGAGCTTCAATCACTACACAACATCTTAAGCTTCCTATGGGAAATGCTTGGGATAAGCAAAAAATGATGCCGCAATTTCCTTGAGAGTTTTGATCGTAATAATCTGTTATAAGAGCGTGTAGCACTGGTCTGTGTGAATTAAATTTCATATAAATTCAACGATAGACAATTCCTGCAAGTTGAACTAAAAATTTGGAGAAATAAAACTTATTGTCCATTTATTTTGACTGGAAAAAGGAATGAGAGGATTTGAAAGGAGTGCGGAGTTGCTATATGATGGTAAAATTATAGTTTTATCCTTTACTTTTCTGGTTGGGTGAACAAGAAATTTCATTTGCTTTACAGCCATTTGCTCCCAAGTATATATTGCAAGAATCTGTGGTGGCTACGATGTTAAATATTTTTTTTTCTCTTGCCTGCTTGCATCTCTCTCCCAAGCATTGTAAAAGTTGAATCATTTTATAATTTTTACTTGCCTTCTTCTTTCCTCTGTTTTCCCGAAATATAGAGTTTACTAGTTTCAATTCTTTTTTTTAAGTTTGTTATTTTCATTTTTTTAATTTATTAGTTAAATAAGTTGATTAACAAAAAAAAAATCCTCTGTAGGGCCATGTTCATTATTTATGTGATTTCCACATGAAATTGATGGAAACATTCTATTAACTATGTAGATTGTGTGGTCGCCAATGATTGTTTGAAGGTTTATCATCCAGGGTGGATGGGAAAGAATGATTCCTTTGCTGAGACTGGAGAACATTGGACCTGCGGTAAGCTACTAAGAGTTACTTATAATATGGCATGACAAAATTTTCACTTTTGTTCAAACCTTTCATAAGCATGTATAGTTATTGTGTAATTTTAGTTTATGCAGCATATATGCAGATAATGGTGTATTGATTCTACCATCTTAGGCTCTCTTGCTTCTGCAGAGTATATTTTCGTATTGTACTTTTTACATGCATTGGGACAATTAAATTACATTTATTTTTAGATGAAATTGCTTTCTATTATGAAAGCAAGAAATCATTATTCAGGCTTTTATAAACCACGAAAGATGTAAGCACATAACTACTAGTACACTGACCAGGGATAGCTGCTGCTTCTTGGTAGTGAGCACTACAAATTGCCTTTTTTTGTGTAAATACTCTATATGTTCATATCTTAATTATCCCATTGTAACCAAGAAAAAAAAAACATATGATCCTTGTTGAAGATTTGGTGCCTATAATTGAGGAGTGCTTGGTGCCTCTAATTGAGGCAGAACTTGTTATCAATTTGTTTCCTAATTTTGTGGTAAAGTTATGATTCCTTGCCCTTTAAATATGTCCTTTGTAAACATTTCTATGAAATAAGAAAAAATAAATGAAGAAATATAGTTGTCCTTCATAAAAAACTTCAATCTGTTAGAAAAATAAGGACCGGATAGAACAAGATCGTAGCAAATAATTTGAAAAAATTAAAAATAAAATGGAATAGACAGATTTTATGTAAAAAATCTTCAAACAAATCAGTGTAAAAATCACGGATAAAGATAAAAAAAATTTACTATGAAAGAAATAGGAGATTACACATTCTCTCTAATAATTATGGAGAAAATAAATATAATCTCTCATAAAAATTAAGAGAATAACAAAAATTCTCTAATATTTCTTTTCTCTCACTATGAATTTTCTCTCTCACTTTGCTCTCACTTGTTATATAATAAATCATCAACTATCTATGCCTTTATAGGCATAACATTTACATCAAATTCAAAGTTTGGTAGAAATTTGGTGTAGTGGTAAAATTTTTCAAAGGTTGGTAAAATATTGGTGTAGGTTTGGTGAGAGGAAGGTAGTGATAGGCAAAACAATTTTGACTTTTTTTTTAATTCATATTTTCAATAAATCTCCTACTTGAAGATTTGATTGCGTCAATCATATCTTCACATCATTCTTTATTTCTTACCATTTTATGTTGCTTAATTTCTACTAGGCCATTAGAGAATCGACACCAAATAAATTTATCAGTATTGACTACTTTAATCAAGAAATCTGCTACTTGTCTTTTGTATGAATTTTCTGCATATCCACTATTCCTTTCTTTATTTTCTCAAGAACGAAATGATACTGCACTCGAATGTATTTTCTCCTTGAATGAAAAGTTGAATTCTTCACAAGATACAAAACACTCTGACTATCACAAAATAAAAAAATTTTCTCTTGTTCGTGCCCAAATTCCTCCAATGTCATTTTCAGCCAAATTGTTTCTTTACTAGTTTGAACAGCTGCTACATATTCTGCTTCTATTGTTGACGTAGCTACAACCGACTGCAGTTTTGAAACCCAACTACTGCTTCGCTAACAAGTATAAATACATATCTAGTGGTAGATTTGCTTTTATCAAGATCATCTGCATAATCTGAATCAACATATCATCTGACAATAAAGTATAATCCTCATAACAAAATGCAATATTTATGGTCTCCTTAATGTATCTTAGGACTCGTTTCACTGTATTTCAATGCTCGTTACCAGGATTCGCCATGTATGGACTAACTACTCACACCACTTGTGCAATGTCCGGTCTTATATAAATCATAGCGACTATTAAACTTCTCACTCCTGATGCATAAGGTACTCCAGACATCTCCATCCTCTCTACTTCTGTGTTATGATTCATACTGGAGAATAACTTGAAATTAACAGGAATTAAGGTAGAAATTGACTTACAATCTTACATATTGAAGTATTGCAAGATTTTTTTCAAATAATTCTTTTGAAAAAGCCAAATCTTCCTATTATTTATGTTTCGATAAATTTGCATCCTTAGAATCTTGTTTGCTAGTCACATGTCATTCATTTCAAACTCCCTAGCCAACTATGCCTTTAATTCTATAAATGATCTTTGTTGCGGCATGCTACCAATATGTCATCTTCATATAGCAACAAAATGATAAAATCATTTCCACCAAACCTCTTGAAATATGCACAAAGGTATGCATTAAGTTTATTGTATCCAAGGCTCATGATAAAGGAATCAAATTTTTGAACCAACACATCGGCCCATGTTTAAAACCATGCAAAGATTTGTGTAACCTACAAACTAAATTCTCTTTTCTTTTTTCTTAAAATCTTTTTGGTTGGAGCATGTAAATTTTTTCTTCAAGATCTCCATGAAGAAAAATATTTTTGACATCTAACTGCAAGTCAAATGTAGCAAACATTGTCAGGACTATTCTAATTGTAGTTAGTCGTACTACTAGAGAAAATATCTCATTGAAGTCAATGTCTTCTTTCTGAGCATATCTTTTTACTACCAATCTTGCACAATACTGCTCCACTTGATCTTCACCATTACGCTTGATCTTATACACGTATTTGTTTCCAATAGGCCTTCTTCCTTGTGGTAACGGAACAAGTTCCCAAGTTTTATTTTTATGAAGAGATTCCATTTTTTCTTGTATTACTGTCATCCATTGCGATGCATTTGAATTGTTTAGTGCTTCTTGGAAAGTTGATGGCTCTCCATCTTCTGTTAGAAGGCAGTATGCAACGTTGCTCTCAATAACATACTTTAAGCGTCAGCCTAGTTGTTTTCTGGAACGATATGACCGTCGAAATTCTGGTGTCTCAGAAACAACTGGTTCTTATTCCTTATGCTCTGGTTCTGTTTTAGAAAAATTATTTTTCTCAACTTCATTTTCCATGTATACTACCATAGTCTTTGAATTTTCTTCATTATGCTATGATTTATTTCTTCTTTTGTTATTTATGTTCTAAAAAAAGAACATTCATGCTGATTACAACCTTATGGGTAGTGGGATCTCATAGGCAATACCCATTTACTCTATTAGCATACCCCAAGAATAGACATTTCCTGGATTTGGGATCCAGTTTTGTAGTTTCTTGAGCATTGTACATCACATACACAGAACTTCCAAATATATGGAGGTTTGAATAATCAGTCTTTTTTCCAGTCCATATCTCCATCGATGTATTTAACTCAATTGTTGTTGATGGAACCTGATTTATCACATAACATGTAGTATTTACTGCTTCTATCCAGAAAGATTTTTCCAAGCCTACAACTTCTAACATTGCTCTTTTTCTTTCTAACAAGTTTCTGTTCATTCGCTTTACCACTTCATTTTGTTGAGGAATATATGTTGTAGTGAACTGCCTTTTGATGCATTTTTTATTGCAAACTTCAACAAACTTTTGGCTGGTGTATTCTCCTCTATTATGCATCCTTAGATACTTGATATTCTTTCTAGAATCAAGTTCTACCCGCATTTTAAATACTTTGAAGACTAGAAACACATTTGCCTTCTTCTTGATAGGATACTCCCAACATCTTTTGGAATAATCATCTATGAAGAATACAAAATATTTTGCTCCTCCTAGAGACATAACTGATGTTTGCCATACATCAAAGTGAAACAATTCTAGAATTTTTTTATTTCTAGAATTCGATGTGTTAAACTTCAATTTGTGCTGCTTGTAACACAATGCTCACAAAAAGGTAAAGGCACCTTAGTGAGATATGGAAGTAGATTTTTCTCTACAAGAATTTTCATTCCTTTCTCAGACATATGCCCAACTTTCTGATGCCATACCATTAGAGATTTTTCACTTGAACTACTTAAAGAAACTGATGTTTCTCCTTCTAGCAAAGTTTCTCCCTTCAACATGTACAAATTGGCAGTCACATTTTCTCCCGTCATTAGTACAAATGCATCTTGAATTATCTTCATGATTCCTTTTTCGGCTTCAATTTTATAGTACAGGTCATCTAGTTGACCTAATGACAACAAGTTCTCTTTTAGGCCTTCTACATGTCGCACTTGTTGAATAATGTGTATTGTGCAATTATGGAACTTCAACTTAATGGTTCTAATACCGACAATTTTAAGACATAATCATTGTAATTAAACACATATCCCTCAAAAACAGGTTCATATTGATGGAACCATTCTCCTCGAAAGGTCATTTCAAATGTGGCTCCCAAGTCAATGAACCATATATCAGCAAATGTCTTTCTGCCTTCACTAGTTGCAGCTTCACAACATAAAGCACCACCTTCATTGGATGTGCTTGCAACATTTCCTTGAGGATCAGAGTTTTTCTTGTTTAAACTCCAACAATCCTTCTTCAAGTGACTTTTTTGCCACAATGGTAGCATTTTAGATTCTTCTTGCTTCTAGACTTTGATCTACCTTGATCTTGGCTCCCACTTGAGTCACATTTCGTTGATCTCCCTCTCATCACCGTTAGGGTTTTTGCTTGTTGCAAACTTGTCAATTTGTCCTATTTGTTCTTGTGCTGATTTTGTTCTTCGAGAATAACAACTGCAATATCATCAAAACTTAGAATGTCTGTGAGGACATTATTTGTTAGATTGATGATGAGTTGAACATACAAATCTGATAGACTTTGGAGCAAAAGTTTAGCACATTCAGTTGACTCTATTTTTTAACCCAGTGATGTGAGTTAAGAAAATAGGGTATTCAACATATTGATATGCTCTATCACTGAAGTAGATTATGACATCTGCAGAGTGTACAATTTTCTTTTAAGAAAAATTTTGTTGTGAAGTGACTTGGTTTTGTACAGCTTTGTGAGATTATCTCAAATCTCCTTTGTGGTTTTCTTCTCCTTTATACTTGACAATATTTCATCTACTAATGCAAGATAAATATTTGCAATAACATTTCTATCAATCTCGTTTCACTTAACATTATCTTTGTATTCCGTCAGCTTTTCACTATCAGATAATTATCTTTTTTCAATATAGCTTTCATTTTTAATTTCACAATGAGAAATTACTCCTATTGAATTTCTCTATCTTAAATTTTGCCGTCATTGCTTCTGTAACACCCACCAATATAGGCTTGGATAATTAACATGTTTAATGATCATAATTAAAATTATTTGAGACTAAATTTGGAAATAAGATATAATAAAAAGATTTATAAGTGAATTTTTATTAATTTATGTGTGTTAAATAAAAGAGATATAAACGATTGGTAAGTTAATAATAATAAGATAAAAACCAAGGATTTAAGTGGATATTTGGCAAAAATAAGGGGACACTTAATAGAGTATTTACTATGAGTATAAAAATGTTATTTTCTGCTTCTTCTTCTTCAAAATTTCAGAACCCTAATCTTCCTTCCACTCTTCCATACATAAATTCTCTCTTCTTTCACATATCTTCTTCTTCTTCTTCTTCCTCTTTCTCTTCCCCTCCCTAAAACCTTAAAACAACTATAAAAGCTTAAGGTTTGAAGAGATTAAGACTTCATTGTGTCAAGATTTGTACATATGAGCATATTTATTCATTTGTGCATTTTATTTGCATTTCAATGATGTTTGATGTTGAAGGATAAGTGAACAAATAACTTGTTGTATTTGCTGATTTTGTTAAAATTCATCTAAAACAGTCTTAATATATTTGGCCACATCTTTTGTTCAAAAACTTTGATCATGATGAAACTAGTTGGAAATGAAAATAGATACATATATCTAAAAATTTTATGAAAAGTATAAATGTTTTATCTGATTTTAAGTTGGTTTAAAATTTTCTATAAATTCTCGGATCTAAAAGTATCCAGAAAATTATGGGTAGTTATTTTCTGAATATTTTATGGTATTTTGGTTATATCTTTTGTTTTGGAATTTGGATTGAGATGAAACTAATTGGAAATGAAATAAATATATAAATCTAAAACTTTTATAAAGAGTGTAAATATTATATCTGATTTTAAGTTGACCTAAAAATTTCTACAAATTCTCGGATTTCGAAGTACCCATAAAATTCTAAATAGTTATTTCTGACCATTTTATAGTATTTTGGCTATATGTTTTGTTCTTGAACTTGGATCGGGATGAAACTAGTTGAAAATGAAAGTAGACACATAGATATAAAAAATTTATGAAGAGTATAAATGTTAGTTATGATTTATATTAGACCTAAAATTTGATACAAAATCTTGGACCTAACAATATTCTGAAAAATACTGGGCATATTTTTACTGAGCACTATACAATTATTTGGACATAATTTTAGCTAAAAAACTCATATTTATATGATTCTTTTTTTATATGAAAGATAAGACATTAAACGAAAAATTCATACAATGTCATAATGTCAAATTCGAATCAGAAATAAATGAAAGATGTAATCTAAAATCATGGCAGAAATTTATCCAGAAATAAAAAATTTAGTATTTTAGTATTTTAAATATTGTGTGACATATATATATATTAATTTTGAATAATATGATAGTAGTTATATTTAAAATTCTTATTATATATTGACTAAATTAATATGATATGTTGTGGTTTGAAGTTTTAAATGAGATTGAAAAATTTTTATATGTATATAGCATGTAAACCAAAAATTATTATGAATACATGAATTTTGATGAATTATATAAATAATTTAGAACTAGAAATAGGATAGATGACATGCCATTGAGGGATTTACAATACTGTAGGAATTTATAATGATATGAAAAATTTTATTATAAGGATAAAGTGACTTAAGTTCGAGTGAGAGCGCCATTGATTTTAAATGCATGCAATTATTTATTTTACTCAGTCAAAATGGTTTAATCTCGGGTAAGAGCGCTCTTGACTTGAGAAGTTCGGTTGAACACTTATACAAACATATGCAAATAATGAGCAGGATGACTTAAACTTGGGTGAGAGTGCTCCTGTTTTACAACCCGCAACCAAATAGTTCGGGTTTAGAGTTTTGGAGCTATACAATATAAAATATAAGAATAAAAAAATGAAAAAAATCAATTATTAGGTAAATGAAATGAGGAAATTGAAATCACAAATGAGGTATGAATATGAATTTATCTTTGTAAATTATGTCATGTATATATGTTAAACCAGTAAACCAAGTATGCAATATTCCATATTGATATATAATAAATTGATTTTTTTATTGCTATAAAAAGGGTTGTGATATATAAATTATTATTTATGATTATTTATATGCAAAATTGGATAATATGAGCTTGAAATTTTTATGACATATCATAAGTATATGTATGAATATTTATGCACATATGTACCACTAAGCATTAGGTTACTTAGCGTGTGAGTGTTTTCCTATACGTAGGTTCGGAGCCTATAGAGAGAAGTTGACAGGAAGAGAAGCAAACTCATACAGAGTCAAATAAAGTAAATCCACGTCAGAAGGTTGTTGCTTTACATGACATACATTTTGTTCTTGTCCACATGTCATGTGTGATGAGTATAATTATGATTTTCAAAAGTTTTACATGTCTTTTTATGATAGAAACATGTAATTTTATTTGAATCATATGTATTTTGTAAACATTGGGACAATGAAAACCCAAACTTATCTTTGAAAATATGAACATGGTTTATTAATTCCGCATATAAAATAGATTCATTAATTAAATATAATATTCCTATCATGTGAATATATATATATATATATATATATATATATATATATAATTAACTTATGAAAATATAATAACTAAAATAGAAGAAATTTTAATTCAATCGAATTTTAAGGTAATAGGTAGGTGACATTCTCTTATATAGTTGAGATTATTCCTAACTATATAAAAGGATGTTACAACTTCTATAACAATATTTCAGGATAAATAATAATCTAACTTATTTTTTTGATGCAGATGGTTCACTTATTAGTGGCAATCACAGATCATACTAAAATCTCTGAAACCACTTGTTATAAAAAAAAAGGATTGGATAGAACATGATCGTAGCTAATAATTTGAAAAAATTAAAAATAAAATGGAACACACATATTTTATGTAAAAAATTTTCAAACAAATCAGAATAAAAATCACGAACAATGATAAAAGAATTTCATTATGAAAAAAATAGGATATTACACATTATCTCTAATAATTATAGAGAAAACAAATATAATATCTCATAAAAATTAGGAAAATAATAAAAAAAATTTAATATTTCCTTTCTCTCACTTGCTATATAATATATCATCAACCGTCTATGTCTTTTATAGGCATAACATTTATATCAAATTCAAAGTTTGGTAGAAATTTGGTGTGGTGATGAAAATTTTCAAATGTTGGTAAAATATTGGTGTAGCATTGATGAGAGGAAGATGGTGGTAGGCAAAACAATTTTGATTTTTTTTAATTGATATTTTCAACGCAATCCTCATAAGTTCTTCTATTATTATAAATATGTAGCCCAAAAACTGTATTTACTCTTTTTATATCTTATTGTTTTCCATATACGAGAAATTAGTCTCATTTAAATTTTTAATGTTATGACCAAACCTTGGAGAGTAATTTATTTTCCAGGTATTGAACATATTTTCCATGGGCATGTCCTTTTCAGTTAAAAATGGAGCTTTAATTGCTTTTCATTCTTGACACATTCCATAGTGGAACTGTATTTGAAAACTTATACTTCTATTGTGATATCAGAGCGGCATTCTTGTTTAAAATGCCATAAATTCCCAAAGTTCTATTGCTACTGCTGTCCTAATGCCACATGTGGACAATGCATCCAAACTGCAGACTTTGCACGTGTAGAGGGAATAAAGGATTATATAGTGAGTGTTTAGAGCTTGTGTTGCTTGTAGAAGAAAAGGTGAATTTAGCTGCTTCATTTTCTGTAAATCCTGTAAATCCTATATATAGATTTGATTTTTTAGCTGCTTCATTTTCTTATTTTCAAGATGGAGTCACTAAATGCTTCTTTTTTTCAAGCTACGTCTTACCTTTTAGAAGTCCACAACATTATATTTGATATTAATCAGTTGCAGCTCTTGGCATGCCATTACACTCTATAGAGAATGAGATTTTTTGTCAACTTAAATAAATGGTGATAAAATGAAAGGAAAAAAATATACCAAGACTATCTTGGATTTTGTTGTCCCAGTGGAATCATTTAATTGTGTTGTTTTGAGAGACGGGAAGTTTTAGCTTGGAGCAATGGATAGAAAGTTAGGGAAATGGAGTTATTTATCTTGAAGTAATATCACTAGTTTGTGTCTGTTTGTGTGTTTTTTATTTTCTTTTCCTCTTTATTTTTTTTAAATCTTTATATTAAAAATGACAGGGGTAGATAATGAATAGTTTATCCTTTTGTTGTTGTACCATTTCCCCCCTGCATTCTTCTACCATATATTTCAATATCTCGATAAGAATATGATAAAAAGTATGTTTCTAAAGGTTGATAGAAAATAAAACATCAAAGGAGAAGAGGTATCATGAAATTTAGCTGGATAAGCCTTTGTTATGCAGAAGCTATTTTTTGTAACAAATTTGTCAATCTTGGTAAGGTTATCTCACTTCAAAATTTAGACATTTCTGTGGAGGTTACTTTGTTCAATAACAACACTAGTGAATAATCTACTTTTGCCCACATCAAATCTGTAAATTTTAAAGCAAACCAGGAAAAGGAATAAAAAGCAAATTCCTTTAAGATATTGAGTTTAGATTTTAACTAGGAATACTATGATGTTATTAGTATCTTTTCTTCATTTTTTGTTGATCAAATTTATTTGTTCTTGTTATAGTGAATGTAATTATTGAGATGGTTCTTATTTTCATTTTACTAGTGTTAATTTGTAGGGCAAGATAGATCTACGAGATCGGAATACATATGAATGCCTGTTCTTAGAATATTGGGATATCATCAAGAAAGATGAAGGCTTGAATTTGGAAGATGTCTATTTAGCAGATTGCAGGATGAGGAAAGGTCAGTACTCTAGGAAAAGCTTCAAGTCTAAAACAATTGGCAGAGGCAAAAAAGACATTCACTTGATAACCTTTGATAGTGATCCAGCAGGTGTAGAAGAATTTGAAACAGTTTCAAAAGAGAGTTCCAATCCATTTGAATTTATGGGTTGGGGATCAAAGCATCTCATTGAGTTTCTTAGATCTTTTGGTAAAGATACTAAGTAAGGAGTTATCACAGTATGATGTTCATTCAATCATCCGTGAATATATTCAACGTAAGAAACTTTTTGATCCCCCAAAAAGGAAGAGGATTTCGGAAGTACATCTATAGAAGACTTGCCTATTCCGACTGGACCTGCTGATAATCTTAATTTACCTCTCGGAGAAACAGCAAGACAACCTACCAGATAAGCTGTGAGAGTAGAAAATGCAGAGAAGTTCTCCAATGCAAGATTTATGCACGGATGAGAACAGCAAAACAGAAAATATACACCAACAAAATAAACGAAGCAATGGATTCATCATTTGTTGCTGTTTCTACAACAATTACCCACAATGGCATTCCTGGCAAGAATAGCAGCAGCGATAACTTGAGAGCAAAAAGCACAGGCCAACTATAATTATCCAAGGCAAATCTAGGCCTAGGTAACCTTCCATAACTGATCGGAGATGGAGGAGCAGAAATTTCGCGTCTGAGCGAATTATTAATTTCTAATAATTCACCAAAACGATGTAGCATTGCATTTTCGAAAACTTGGTTACTTTGCAGCAGCAGAAACACCGTGAAACCGAGGCTGAATGAGGATTGCATTGCTTGTAATTTCTATCATTTTTAATTGATCAAACCAAGTACACATAAGCAGAAACAATGTCAGCACCAAATGCTAATTTGGCTATGTACAAACTCGAAACTTTATAATTTTGCACTAAGTGTTCTTTGCTGAGTATATGAATAAAAGATAAACGACGTGGCACTTTTTATACCAATTTAGCTTTCTTTTTCACACCGCATTCCAGAAAACCAGTTAACGAAACACCACCCTCAAGACCATTGTTTCAGTATCAAAAGCAGAACCAGAAACGGTGGTGGCGCCACAACTCCATGCGTAATGAATAACTTCAATCATGTGAACTAAAAAGACGATACCTTCCATTCTGTAATGTGATTTGATATGCAGCCCATATGTAAAGTGTATACGCCAGTCCTTTTCGTGTCATTCCAATCAAATGACAAACTACTCTATCATTTTTCTATGAAGTGTGAACTACCTGACCAAATTGACTCTGTCAATCATATCCAAAGCTTTCTCCTTGTCAATGCCAAAGGCCACAATAGGAACAACAGTAGGAAGTCGCTTAACAACGATTGAGTCCTTGCTTTCCTTTGCACGGGAATAGTTACTGCTCTTACTCAGTCTATCATGCCTTTTCAACCTGGTATTCCCAGAATCAAAGTCTTGACTCTTACTAATTCCACGCATCCGTTTTTTCTTACTTACATCCTGTAACATAACCTGGTCTTCAATGCTTAATGACGATGCATTAGGTAACTCATTTTTTGGTGACTGATTTGATTTTTCAGGAGGTTTGGAAATTGGAGACTTAATGGGCAACTTGTTGCCACCAGTAGCACCATTCTTGGATTTCTTCGCCAGATGTTGCAGCCACAGTAACAGTTCAAGTATGTGGGTTTCTGTTGTCTCTGTCTTTGCATGATGGAGTGTCTCGATCCGAATTATATCAGCTGCAGCAGCAGCAGCAGGCTTCCGATTTGAATCAGACCTGTATGAATCAACCCATATGTTCTTTTACCATTGCAATTCTCTCAAACTTTGCTAACCAAATACATGATATATGAAAATTTTCAAGAACACTGATTAAGTACAAATGTGAGGACTGTCACTTACCCAGTATTTGCCCACTCTCCAACCCAACCAAAACCATGATGGGCTCTGTTTCAGATCAATTACAACCAAAAGCAACACAATTACAATTAAGAACATATAAAAGCAACAAAATAAAGATATCCAGAGAAAATTCATGTTTCTTACTTTGCTGTGTTGGTGGACAATGGAACAAGCCACTGTAGTGTCTTTTCCATCTCATCTTTAATTTCTGCAACAGTAAGCTGCAGAGAAAAATTGCAGCTTAAGTAAACTAGCAGGAACTTTGAGCTGTGAAATCCTCTTAAAAGATTGGTATAAGCATGCTGAATATAAGGCATTAAGGCAAAGGTGACAACCCACACATGCAGCAAAGGTAGCAACCCTACTCTCTTGCTACATTTGGCATCAAACAAATTTTGCTTTTTGAGTATAGAAAATTTTATCATCCGAACATTTATACCTCCTCTTTAACATGAAAAGACTGTAACTTGGAACGCAGAGCTGATTTTATACTGGGTGGCAAGTTCTGGTATAATGAATCCTTCGTATTTTGAGGCATAGAGCTCGATCGTGCCACCTGAGATAATGCAACTGTTATCAATAAAATGCCATAAACCCAACACACGATATAACTAGTATGCATTTGAAATATGAGAGCATGTAAGCATGACGCATCATTTCTTAAACTGATTCAATCGAAAAACTTATAAACACTTGGGTCACCCAACATTTGATTCAGCTAGGGATTTTATGGCATTCAACCAAATGCATCCAGGTCAGTGAATCCCTGTGGGAATACCTTGCTACCATCAAATGGGTAAATCCTATAGTGTTTGTGTAGGAGAGATTTTACAGAGTGTGTGAAGGGAAAAGAAATCCTCGGTGGAATTCAGCAGAAAACAATACTATGGATTAAATAAAGAAAAAAAAGGTAATATCTTCCTCAATCTCAAAAACGATCCTCACGCCACCACCCCCCCTCCCCTACACACACACACACAAAAAAAAAACTACCAAATATTGCTCTCTTCCCTTGCCAGAAAAGCAAGAGCCTATCTTCATCCTTCAGTGCCATTATCCTCCATTGCTAACCGAAAACAAAATCCACTGCTTATTATTCATGTTCGACCAGAAGACCTCTTCTTCCCTCCAGTCTGCTCCACCATTCATCCTTATTGAATCCAGCTGACAAGCCCATTGCACTCAGTGTTGTATCCTTATCTCTCCTCCTCCATCAGCAGATGCAAGACCCCTTTCCTCCCATGAGCTGGTCCCCAATTCTTGCTGCCAATGCCACCCTTAATTGCCAGACCCCCGCAGTTAGTTATGCATTTTCTTTCTCTTATTCTTTAGGTATGGTTAAAGTGATATGAGAATTTGCTTATACTAATCCCATAGAAATTATGAGTGTGATGTTCACATAATTTTTGAAAAATTTTCTTTGCCACCTTTATAGATTCCTGCTCAGATCACTTTTGTAACAGGAACCTTGTTACATAATGAGTCCCATGAATACAAATATGAAATGTCATATCATGCATAATTAACAAATAAGTCATGTGTAACCTGTAACAAAAGATAATTGCAAATATTCTGCAAAATAATAGAGATGGCACACTCACAAGAGAATCAATTTGCATAACTATATTTGCATAATGCAAAGAAAGGCCAGCAGGTCCCAATCTCTTGTGATTGTCCACCAATATTTTTCTTGCTAAATCACCATCTGTGGGACACAAAATGTTAATAGAACTACTATTATTAATCAAAATCAAGATGTGAAGAAACGCCTTGAAATAGAGGATAGAAAGTCCAATATTTATAGATGTGATTCCTAGAGAATAATTATTATTCTTCTCCAGAGTGTGGTAAGGTGAGGGGAAAAATAATCTAGCTTTACAAATGCTTTTTTTTTTTAAATTTTTATCCAAGGTTTTGTTCTTTTGTTCCTTTATTTGACAATTTTTAGCTACCTCAACACAGTATACATGTTACAGGCTTGCAATCCTTGAACAAAATACATACCAGCACTGCCAAAGATGTCATGTATCTCCAGGAGTAAACAGTGGACAATATCTACTAGCTTCTCCATAACCTATAATACAACAAACAAGTTGCTTATCAAAATTTCCCAATTTTATCCAACAATATTTTGATATAACTGACATGCTATGTAGTCAATAACGTCTTCTGAAGGAAGATAAGCTGTGAGATTTAGCATTGTGGGGAAAAAAAAAACTGAACAATGACATGGACACCCTCAAAAGGCAAGATATTATGTTATCCTGAGATAAAAAAGAAGAATTACAAACTCTAAATACAAAAGAACATATCATCAATTTAAGGTCCTCCAAGAAAAGTAATATACAGCAACATTTTGCAGATACCTCTTCCAAACTTCTGGACCAGAGTGACTTTTTCTTAAGGTTTCGGACTACCTTTTTTTGGCTTTTGAGCTCTGTTCTCAATGTTGCCAGCCTGTCACCTGCATTAATTTAATCTTTACAATTTCCTTCAGAACTTCCATAAAAGGTTTAATATGATAGAAAATTACCAAAATACCCATGAATTAATTCATACAGAATGCAAATATTAAATAGGTAGCAAACATAGCATTAAACAAGCAAAACTGACAATATAAGCTGCATTTTGCCTATAACTTGTCAGTCAATGCCCAGAATCAGCAGATAGCACCTTTTTCTGATGATTGTAAGAGGTGAAGACATATTTGTATTTTACTTGTGAGAGTGCGATACGTAGTATCCATATGAGAAGTAGTCAATATATATCATCATTTAACATTTATAAATACTATAGAATTCAATGATCTTAATTATTTCTTGGGGAACTTATCTAATTCTCAAAATGATGGCATACACTCCATACCCACAGTTATATTGCTTCGTCGTTACATTTGTACTCTTGTGGAAAAAACATAAATATATGCAGTTTAAATCAAGAGCTACTCTCAAGAATCCTTACATCATTTCAAAGGAGAAGTACCTTTCTGACTAGTAACTGCATTATCCTCCAGACACTTACGCTGACATTCTTGATTAATTCTGTCCAACACTTGCAATTCATGGTACAATTCCTGCAAAGCAAATAATATTTTTACTTTTCTTCCTCAACACATTCCTCTCTGAATGCACAAACCAACACATTTGAGCACTAAAGGTTCACTCATTGAACAGAAATAGAAGACTGAAAACAATATAACCTTCACAGTGGGTTTTCTTCTGTTACTGCAAGGCATTCTTGCTATAACCCTTCTACTTTTCGTAAGACTGCAGCAACTACTTATTAAGCTAAAACTTGAGTTTAGTACTCCTCTATAATATAGAAATGGAACAAAGATTCCTCCACACAACAAGCAACAATAACAAAAACATTTGACTCAACTAACTTCATTAAAAATTCAATTAAGCAGTAACTGGATTTTACTTACAGAGCTATTCAACACAAGCAAAAAACTGATGATAACATTGATGTAGATATCCACAGAAAAGCATGGAATAAGGAAATCTTGATTAATCTTACTCTGTCGATGTAATACGAAAGCCAATCTAAAGTTTTTATTCCCATTTAATATTGTAAATTTCATATTAAGTGACATTGACCATTTGCCCAATATTTATATTTTTCCATGATGAAAGTTAAGAAAGAAACTCACAGCTGTATACTGAACTGAACTCAATAGAAGCTGCATCACAGATTCTGCCTCTTCCTTCAACTGCCCTCGAGGAGTAAGATCTCTGCTAATTCTGGCAATAAATGCAATCAGTAAAATACGTTAAGCGCATGGAATAAATCCAATCCAATGGTCACACAATAAATTGCCATCAATGTTACTTCTCAAAATAGCGATCCAAGCTGTGCCATTGAGGATCTTTGCAACGATTTCCGAAACGAACAACTTCTCCAGAAAAAACTTTCAACTCTTCCCTGTAAACAGAAGTTGAAAAATTCTTCAAGATACCAGGATAGAAAACAGAAACGATATATAAAACTAAATTAAAGAAAAATCATCAATGGATGCTTCACGCAACCATTCTACACTATATTCACCTCTTGTCAGCTACAACAATATTCAGGAGTTCATCCATATCATTAGATATTAGATTTTGTACTCCTTCCAACGGAAGCACTACTTCTTTCAAATGTCTTATACTTCTTTTTGAAAGAGAATTCATAAGATTAGAACCCTTAACAATTGTGTTCGCCACCTCAAAAGATAATATTTTAAGTTCATTGCCTTTACTTGCCACACCAGTTGCAAAACCACTATTGGCGTTTAAATTTGTCATGCTACTCCCTAGTGTGTCCAAGACCTCAACTGCTTTTCCCAGTCCCGCACTGCCAGCTCTACCTAAACGTGAACTGACCTCCGAGACCTGCAGATCGCCATTAACTCCATTAAAAAAAAAATTGATAGTACTATAAATGCACAAAGTAGCGACAATTAGCATATATATCCTCTAAATAATTCTTCAAAGTAGACGATATCTATTCATTAGTGGAACTATGTTGTTGATCATTAATACAAGCTTTGTCGAAGGATGATGAGCCATTTGTAAACATTCCAGATAAACTTGAATCAATAAAATACAACCCAATTTCCTATCGTAAGCGCATCTTATTCAATAGCAAACAATTTATACACCGGAAAGAAAAATACTTATTAATCCATAACTATCTTCTGTTATTGTCATCATAATTAGAAATGACAAAGCTTTTTCTAAGCAATAAAAAAGAGGAAAATCAAAGTAAAGAAGATAATTACTTTAGCAACTGCAGACTGCGTAGAGCGTAAAGATCTTGACTTGAGAGAAGGATAACGAGGAATTCCATCATAAAAATCATCTAGTGAAAATGGTTCCTGTGATTGCTTGCCCGCTTGCGACTGATTGTCCATACTTTCCCGCAACTCTGATGGCTTATCCAAAATATCGGCATCTGCATAAGGCTGGTAATTTTGCAATGTTTTCTTCTGACTAGAATCAACATCCGCATACAAATTCCCATTTGCAGGCCTGTGTTTGGAACTGGGATTCTTGGAACAGAGCCCACCCATGATTCCTTCTCTAGTAATTGAAATTCCAATTCTAGTCAACGGGGAAACAAATA
This sequence comes from Triadica sebifera, assembly GCA_023653625.1. Taxonomy (NCBI): domain Eukaryota; kingdom Viridiplantae; phylum Streptophyta; class Magnoliopsida; order Malpighiales; family Euphorbiaceae; genus Triadica; species Triadica sebifera. The sequence goes on from CM042904.1 coordinate 21,341,396, forward strand.
GTGAATTCTGATATATATAAATTTAGAAGAAAAACGAGTAAAAAAGAAAACTTACCAGGAAAAGAAATGAAGGAGAGAGATAATGAAGAGGAAGAGGAAGGGAGATAGTCCACTGGAAGGGCGTTGTTGCAGTTGTGCAAAGAAACAAATGATAAATTAAGCAAGAAAAATTGAAGAAGAAGAAGAAGAAGAAGAAGAAGAAGCAGGAACATTAAACAGCACTGGAATCTTTCAATTAATCAAAGAATGCAAAGGAGAGCTGTTGACGTCTGCTCTCCAACTACCTCTTTGGACTCTGAACTGGTCAAATTTTTCATACCTCTTTGTTTGGTAACAAATGCTTACGTGGCAAATTCTTTTTGACTAATGCTACTCCCGCATTCTTAAAGTTTAATTTATTAAATAAAATAGTAAATTTTGTAAATTAATATTTTTGTAATATTTATAATGATATTTGGAATTGTTAGTAGTATTAAAAGAAAATTTTAGAATGATTTTTTTGATTTTTTATAATTTGTTTTTTTCAAATTTGCATATTTCCGAAATAAGTTTTTAAAACTTAAAAATTTTAAAAATAAAAATTTTTCATCATTTTTTATCTAATAAAGGAAATGAAAAAAAAAATATTTGTCTAATTTGAATATTTAAAAGTAATTTTTTTAATATATATATATATATTAAATACAAATTAAATTTTCCTACAAATAAAATTATAAATTATAAAATAGTATGAAAATGCTGTTATTATTATATTTGGTGTGAAAAGTTAAAAGAATTGCGAAGCCTATCCTCTATTTCACTTCTGAATGTGTTTCTTCGTGTCTTCATACTAATCCATAAAATTAAGTAGTTTTATTAACTTGGAGGATCTATGGAAAGCTGCGTTTCTTGCTGGGAGGGACAGAGTTGGATGCACTGGACAAGACGTACGAATTCAAGTGGGATTTTCTTCAACTTGGAGAAAGCATTTGAAGAGGGAGGAGATTTGCATGGGAAAAAAGCATACTTGTTTGGGTGTACAGAGCCTCAAGTAGTGGATCTCAAAGGCAAGAAGATATCAACTTTTATACCTCTAATGGTGGCGGGTGTATCTCCTTTTCCTCCTCCTGATGAAATTGGGATTAGATCTATATCAGATGGGGGGCGAAGAAAAAATAGTTGCCATGGAAGAAGAAGAAGAGGATGCATTGGATTCCATTTAGGGACAGCCATCAAATTTTTACTTTGAGGTGCATCCTAACAGAGTCTGAGATTAGGCATCTCAAGGATAACCATAAGGAGTAATACTTGTCGTTTAAGTACTGCCTGCCTTATTTGTACAACCATGTCAAGGACAGTTATTGTTGTATTATTCTATCTTCTGACCAACCAATCAGGTAATTTAGTTTTAGATTTTGACAGGGAGATGGATGAGCTTGACGAGTTCACTGATAAACTCATCCAGGAAGAGGAAACAGCTGAGGATCAGAAGGTTGAGTTCAAGAAGTTCGTGAAAGCGGAGGTTAGAAAAGCAAAAGAGAGCTAACAGGGAGAAAAGGAATGCCAGGAAGATGGCCTTGGAAGAGATGAGTGAGGAAACCAAAGGGCATTCCAAGATACGAGATTTTACAAATTCTATCCTCTGCCATCACCATTCCCCAGATACACCTGATGTATCCTGCTGCAGGGCTTAGTTTGTCAACGGGTATTATGGGAAGGCTCACGGGGTTCTTTGAAGTAAAAATTACAAGATTGCAAATTCAAGATCTTCCATGACAGCCACTCACAGATGTTGATGCTAATTTCGAGATTCAAGAATTGTTCATAAATCTTTCTAGTACTGATTGGAGGATTCACATTAGATTGTATTCGTATTTATTTGTGAATATAATTCCTCTATTGTTATGAGCTAGCATTGCTCTTCTAAGTTGTAACGTATTCTATTGATTTGTTTTTTAAAAAAAAAAAAAAGGAAAAAACAACAGCAACATAAATAGCCAGCCGGCCAAATATCAACCTCGTTGTTGATTATATATATTAAAATTGAAATTCATTACTTACTATGCTAAAACGTTGTTTCCATTGCAGCGTTTTCTTTTTCTTTTTCCTTTGTTTCTTTACTTTTCCTTTCAGCATAACAATAACATCTTCTTCTGTGCCTCTCTATCCTTTCTTGTTCTTTTGACTTGAACAAAATGAACGACTTGCTCACGGAAATGTTTTTATTATTATTTTTTTCTCTTCAATTGTTTAGTTGATATATATGTTATGTTTGTGTATGTGGATTGATGAATGTAGTTATAGTGTTATAATAGAGATTGTAATAAATTTTTTCTTTTGGTTCAAAGATATTGTAATATTGGAATTCAGTCTAAAATTTGTTGTTGATCATGGGTTTCACTTTTTTGTTTAATGGTTATTTGAATTTTGTAGAGTGCTATACGGAGTTAGCCTAGTCTTACTTGGTATGAAATTGGCATTGTTGTTAACCATAGTATATTGTTTGATTCTTTTCGTGAGAGAAAACATTTGAATTTTTTTGTTTTTAAGGGATGCCCATGACTGTTCTAATTTCAAGGATAGCAGGAAGTAGAAATTTTCATGTCTTTGTTTGATTGCTGAGGAAACTTAAAGAAGAATTAACTGCAATGGAGTTCTAAATTCAATTTTTCAAATAGGAGTTTGGGGCAAATACTGAATTTTTCCTTTTTTTTTCTGAACCTTTTTCTTTGTGTATTATTTTGTGCACGTTTGTCGGTTTTATTTTAACGGTGACAGTCAACTATTAACTTGTTGATTTGAAAAAATGACTTACTAAATATCTAAACGAACTTTTAGTTTGAAAGACCGCCAAAAATTGACCGTCACTATTAAATCAAACGGACACTTAATTTCAGTAGAGGGTTGTTGATCTCTATAGAATGCTATAGATAACCGAGTTCCATTTCTTGGATTTCCATTTCAAGATGATATGTCTATTTGATTCATCATAGGGCTTCTGATTTATTTTTTCTTTCTTTTGTAATGAGAATTTGATTGTTCTTTAATTTATTAGAATGTGTCGAAACCTAATTTAGTTTTTGGTGATGTAATGATCTACTTGCAGGATTCATTTGTTCAAGACACCAAAAGGCCTCCTGGCAATAATGGCATTGAAATGGAGATGCAGCTTCCAAGGAGCAACTCTGATATGGGAATGGAAACTTTCAACAGGTATTTTTACATTCCAAGTTTTTATCTATCCCATTAATGGAAAGCATGATTACTTTAAAATAATCCTTTTTCATGTTCAATTCTACAGAATCAAAAGAGTAAATACTCTTTTTTTTAATGCATTATTATTATCTGGCTCTTGATGATAGCATTCTGAATTTGTGTTTACATTTTCTCTCAGTACCTTCTTATAATTGTTCTTTCTCTCTCTCTTAGATACAAGAGGTTGAGAAACAGGTTGATAAGGTCTCTAGCCTTCTCAATAACCTGAAGGTATGTTAAATTCTGACAAAGTTTATGTTTACCATGTTATGTTTAACAGTGAAATGATGAATCAAATTGCCATGGATTGCTTAAATATATTCAGAAGCATAATGGTCTGTTTAAATCATATATCACATTGTGAGCAGATTTGGAAGGTGTATATTGTTTAAACTAGTATGCTGTAGCTTAACAGTATACTTAGAGTTATTTCTTCTGCATTTGCTTCATCATCCAGAGTAAGTTATGCATCATATTGAATTGTGATCTGTTATCCTTTTTCTAGTTGAAAAAAAAAACAAATTTTCATAAATAAACATTCTAATGTCGACTTCTGGGCAGGATGCTAATGAGGAATCGAAGTTTGTAACAAAAGCATCTGCCATGAAAGGTGAAATTTTGGACTCCATTCATTATCCATCTTAAAACATTCATGCTAAGTTCTTTTGCTTACGTTTTTTTTATTTTTTGTCAATTCAATGCAGCTATCAGGAAGAGAATGGAGAAAGACATTAATGAAGTGGGTAAGATAGCACGCACTGTCAAAGCCAAACTAGAAGCAATAAACAGAGATGTAATACTCCTTTCGCCATTCACATAAGAATATTCAGGGCATCTAAAAATTTTCTGATTATATGTCTTTTGTTTCTGTATCTCCAGAATTTAGCAAATAGACAGAAACCTGGATGTGAAAAGGGAACTGGTGTTGACAGAGCTAGGATGAAGGTAACAAATTATGTTGGCTGGGAAGTTCTTGGAATATTAGATTCCGGTGTTCTTATTCTTGAACGAATTTCATGAATATATCCATAAGTATTGTTTGATTGTCACTTCATTGTTTTAAATCACAGTGCCTTAACAAAAAGGCTCAAGAATTTAATGACAGAGTTTCAGGTGCATCCATATGTTAAGGTGGGTATGTTGGTTTCTTTATTTTCTCATTTTTGTTGTTCTCTTTCAGACATTAAGACAGAAGATATAAGATGAGTATCGTGAAGTTGTGGAGAGAAGGGTCCTTAAAGGTTTGAAAACTTAAAGAAAAGAGTATAAAATTAGTAAACTTTGCAGGATAATCTCTAATACGTCAGTAGATGCAATTTCATTAACGACCTTTTGCTAATTTGCTATCTATGACTTTGCAGTTACTGAACCAGACCTGATGAGAAGGTGAGCCTAAATTGTGGAACTAGAAAATGTTCTCTTTTGATATAGATGTTGTCAGAATTGGCAAAATTTAATGTGTTAGACAATTAACAAGCTGATCGAAACTGGGAACAGCGAGCAAATCTTTCAGAAGGCGATTCAAGAAATAGGCAGAGGACAGGTATGCCTCTTCTGAAGTGTAGGTCCGCCAAGAGGTAGTAAGAATTCTAATGATTTGGCCATGGATCCAGGTGCTAAATACTCTGGAAGAAATCCAGGAGAGGCATGATGCTGTAAAGGAAATTGAAAAAAAGCTTCTTGATCTGCACCAGGTAAATCAATATCTGCTCAGGTACAACTTATCAAATTCAAACTTGTCTTGATGTGGGTAATTATTTGGCAGATTTTCCTTGATATGGCTGTTCTTGTTGAGGCGCAGGGAGAGATCTTATACAACATTGAAAGTCAGGTTTGTTTCTTTTCTTTTTAAGTTTTTTGTCTCCTAATAATCTGAAAAACAATTAGTGCCTGAAATTACATAGATCATTAGTATCCAATTTCTCATACCGTTAGGGGTAAGGCAACATCTTTTCAATCTACCATCATCAGTGTATCTATGCATATGACAGAAAGTAGAGCTATGCTCCTGCTGCTGCTGCTGCTATTATAGGAATTATTAAATAAAATTGACATACTTATTTTTTTTAAAATTTGGATACAGGTGATAAATGCAGTGGATCATGTTCAAAATGGTACAAATGCTCTTAAAACTGCAAAGAGCTTACAAAGGAACTCAAGGAAATGCATGACGATTTCCATTTGTTTGCTCTTGCTAATTGCAATTATCATTGTGCTCTCCATTTGGAAACCTTGTAAGAATTAACCAACACACTAGAGTATGTAGTCTTCTTCAATACATTTATTCCTCTCCTTTTGGAGATGTATTAATGTTGTAGGCCTTCTCTCTGGATTATATTTTTATTTACAAATAATGCAATCCTCTCATTCACAATGATAATGTCTATAGTGTCAAATGAAGCAATTACTTTTAGGTTACTATACAAAGCAGCAACACATGCTTGAGTTGAATTTTTTTTTTAGGTATAATTAGCAAAATCATGCATTTTAATCTTTATAGTTTGCTGATAACTTCACAGTTTTTTAATATTTGAATAAAACAAAATAAAAGGGTGAAGGAAAAAGACACTTGCCATTGTATTGCAAACATAATGAAATATGAATAGAGTAATTTGCTGATAGCCGAAGTTTTTGAAAAACTTTGGTGTAGATCCCTCCACATGTGGATCCTACCATATATAAAATAAAATAAAAAAGTCAAAAGTTGCGGTAATTCAATTTCAAATTGAATTCCTCCAGCCAATATTTTTAACTTTTTTGATATGTGTTCACACTAAATATTTTTTTCTATAAATAGGCAGATATAATTTCATTTGAATAACAACAATCTCAATTCATTTGAGAGAATCTGAGAGAAAGACTTTTGGAATATTTTCAAAAATTAGGGAGTGACAAAAATAGTGAGGAAAGTATTTTGGGGTGTTTTTGGAAAACACTTGTGTGCCACTATTTTTGGGTTTATCTCAAAATTATTGTATAACCTCTAACCTGTGTCTAGGGAAGACTCTCTTCTTGTACCCATTAATTTTTATTAGTGGAAGAAAAACATTCGGAGTGTTGTCCGTGGACGTAGCCCAAATTAAAAGGTGAATTACGTTAAATTGTCAGTGTTATTTTTTTCTGATTATTTTATTTCACATTTATTTGTGTTATTTTACACATTGTGCCCAACAAATGGTATCAGAGCCAGTCTGTCAGTCTTATAAAATTCTTAGTATGCTCTGTGGTTGAAATATTGACTGATCTTCCACATCAGAAAAAATTTTATTAGTTTACTGTCAGCTGAAGGAGTCTCATTTTGTTTTAAAATGGAGACAAAGGACACCAAGATTATCAGCTTAAATGACACAAATTACCACATATGAAGAAGCAAAATGAAGGATCTCCTATTTGTGATGAAAATGCATCTGCCGGTGTTTACTACAACTAAACCCGAAGGCAAGACAGATGAGGAGTTGGAGTTTGAACACGAGCAAATATGCGGTTACATCCGAAAATTTGTCGAAGACAACGTGTACAACCACATCTGCAATGAGACTCATGCTTGGACGTTATGGAATAAGCTTGAACAACTTTACGCGTCAAAGACAGGTAACAATAAATTGTTTTATTTGAAAAAGTTGACGCAATCGAAATACAAGGAACTTCCATAGCAGATCATCTGAATAAGATGTAAGGGATCATGGACCAGCTATCCAGAATGAGCATAAAGCTGGATGATGAAGTATTTGCTCTGCTAGTATTGGGCTCTCTGCCAGAGTCATGGGAGACTTTGAAGATTTCAATAACCAACACTACACCTAACGGTGTAGTCAAATAGAGTCTGTAAAAAGCAATATCATGAATGAAGAAATGAGAATGAGATCACAAAACTCATCTTCTTTATCACAATCAGATATTCTAGTTACTGACTACAGAGGAAGGAGTCAGTCTAGACAACAAATGTCTAGAGGAAAGAACAGAGGCAAATCAAACAAATATGACAATATTGAATGTCATTACTGCAAAAAGAAGGGTCATATCAAGAAATACTGCCGAAAGTTCAAAAAGGACCAGAAAGGCAAGAAAGTAAAACGAGATGACAATAGTGATAATGAAATAACAAATATCATGAACGAATTTAATAACGTTTGTGATGATACTATCAATTTCACATCTCATGAGACTAGTTTGGTAATTGATAGTAGTGCTACCATTCATGCCATGTCTCAGAAGGAATTCTTCTCATTCTATACAACAAGAGATTTTAGCATTGTGAAGATGGGAAATGATAATCTGTCAAAAGTTGTTGGCAGAGGAGATGTTTCTCTGGAGACTGTGAATGGTACCAGATTAGTCCTGAGAGATGTCAGACATATTCTAGATATTCGTCTGAATTTGATCTCTGCAGGAAAACTCGATGATGCAAGTTTTTGCAGTACCTTCTCAAATAACCAATGGAAGCTTACCAAAGGTTTCATGGTAGTGGCTAGAGGCACAAGGCATGCTACCTTGTATGTGATGCATGCAAAACTCTCCAATGACACTGTGAGTGCTATGGAGAAAGACAGTGCTATTGAATTATGACACAGACGACTCGACCACATGAGTAAGAAATGGATGACTACCCTTGTTAGAAGGAAGATGTTGCCTGGAATGGATGAAGTACATTTGGAGAAATATGCTGAATGTTTAGCAGGAAAGCAAAACAGAGTTACTTTCAAGAGTTTCCCTCATTCCAGAATGAAGAATGTATTAGATCTGATCCATTCAGATTTATGTGGGTCAATGCCAAAGTCATTGGGTGGTGCTCAGTATTTTGTGACTTTCATTGAAAACCATTCGAGGAAGACATGGGTGTATACTTTAAAGACAAAAGATCAGGTGTTAAATGTCTTTAAAGAATTTCATACCTCAGTTGAGAGACAGACTGGGAATAAATTAAAATGCATCCAGACAGACAACGGTGGATAATACATTGGACCATTTGATGCCTACTGCAAAGAACAAAGTATTCGGCATCAGACAACGCCTCCAAAAATACCACAGTTGAATAGCCTGGCTGAGAGGATGAATAGAACTTTGATGGAGAGAGTCAGATGTTTGCTCTCACATGCAAAGTTACTTAAAAAATTTTGGGGTGAAGCTTTACTCACGGCTGTATACGTGTTAAATCTTTCACCTTGTATCCCTCTAAAGCTAGATGTTCCAGAGAAAGCGTGGTCAGGAAAGGATGTTTCCTATGATCATCTGCGGATATTTGGTTGCAAAGCCTTTGTACATATTCAAAAAAATGAGAGGTCCAAGCTTGATGTCAAAACACGACAGTGTGCTTTTATTGGCTATGACAAAGATCAGTTTGGCTACAGATTTTATGATCCAGTAGAGAAGAAACTTGTCAGAATTACACCTTTGATGCTATTTTCGTTGAGAATGAGACCATTAAAGATATTGTTAGGACAAAGAAAGGTGTTCCTAATTCCAATGGTGACTCAACATATTTAGAATTAATTCCTCCAGTACCGTTGCCAATACAAGTTGGGGATGAAGATCATGTTGATCTGCCTGAAGAAAATAATGTTCCCATTGATAATCCAGAAAATGATGCTGAAGATGATGATGTTCATCATCAACCATCACCTGTGCACTCCCCAGTTCCTGTGAGAATGGGCAATAGAACAAGACAACCGTCTATGAGATATCCAGAAAATGAGTATGTGTTACTCACTAATGGGGGAGAACCAGAAAACTTTGAAGAAGCAATGACTGATGAGCACAAACAAAAATGGATTGAAGTCATGCAAGATGAAATGAAATCCTTGCATGAGAACAATACTTTTGAACTAGTGAAACTGCTAAAAGGCAATAGAGCTTTGAAAAATAAATGGTTGTTCAGAATCAAGCATGAAGAGAACAGTTCTCATCCGAGATTCAAAGCCAGATTGGTCGTCAAATGATTCAGTCAAAGAAAATGAATTGACTTTGATGAAATTTTCACACCAGTTGTGAAAATGACATTCATTCGTATAGTGTTGGGGTTAGCAGCAAGTCTTAACTTGGTGGTTGAGCAAATTGATGTCAAAACTGCCTTCCTACATGGTGATTTAGAAGAGGAGATATACATGGAGCAACTAGAGGGTTTCAAACATAAGGGAAAAGAGGAATATGTTTGCAAATTGAAGAAAAGCCTCTACGGCTTGAAGCAGGCACTGAGACAATGATACAAGAAGTTTGAGTCTGTTATGGGGGAGCAAGGATACCATAAGACTACTTCAGACCATTGTGTTTTTGTACAGAAATTCTCTGATGAAGATTTCATTATTCTTCTGCTTTATGTGGATGACATGTTAATTGTTGGTCAGAATGTTTCCAAAATTAACAACTTGAAAAAGCAGTTGAGCAAGTCTTTTGCTATGAAAGACTTGGGGCCAGCAAAGCAAATTATTGGCATAAAAATTATCAGAGATAGGAATGCCAAGAAATTATGGCTATCACAGGAGAAGTACATTGAGAAAGTACTTCAGAGATTTCAAATGGACCAAGCTAAAATGGTTAGTTGTCCTCTTACTAATCACTTTAAGATGAGTTCCAAACAAGGTCATTCTACAGATGAAGAGAATGATGAGATGGATAAGATTCTATATGCTTTAGCAGTTGGAGGTTTGATGTATGCAATGGTGTGCACACGACCTGATATCGCTCCTGCAGTTGGAGTAGTGAGCAGATTCTTGTCAAATCCTGGAAAGGAACATTGGACTGCAGTAAAGTGGATTTTCAGGTATCTTCGAGGTACTTCAAAAATATGTTTATGTTTTGAAGATACCAAACATGTGCTGGTTGGATACACAGATGCAGATATGGCTGGCGATGTTGACTCCAGAAAGTAAACGTCAGGTTACCTGATCACTTTTACAGGGGGAGCTGTGTCATGACAATCAAAATTACAGAAGTGCGTTGCACTATCTACAACTAAAGCAGAGTTTATTGCAGCAATAGAAGCATGTAAAGAGTTGTTATGGATGAAGAAGTTATTGAAAGAACTTGGATTGCAGCAAGACAGATATCAATTATTTTGTGATAGTCAGAGTACTATTCATTTTGGAAAGAATACTTCATTTCACTCAAGATCAAAGCATATTGATGTGAGATATCACTGGATCAGAGATGTGATGGAGAAAAAGTTACTACAGCTTGAGAAAATCCATACAGAAGAAAATGAATCAGACATATTAACGAAAATTCTACAAATATTATATTTTGAATAATTTCAATTAGTTGTTAGAATGGTGGAGCCCCCACATTGTCGGGAGGGAAAGATTTGTTGATAGCCGAAGTTTTTGAAAAACTTTATGGGTCCCTCCACATGTGGGTCCTACCACATATAAAATAAAATAAAAAATTCAAAAGTTGCGGTAATTCAATTTCAAATTGAATTCTTTCAACCAATATTTTTCTTTTTTGATATGTGTTCACACTGAATATTTTTTCTATAAATAAGCAGATATCCTTTTATTTGAATAACAAGAATCTCAATTCATTTGAGAGAAACTGAGAGAGAGTTAGACTTTTGGAATATTTCCAAAAATTAGGGAGTGACAAAAATAGTGAGAAAAATATTTTGAGGTGTTTTTGGAAAACACTTGTGTGCCACTATTTTTGGGTTTATCTCAAAATTATTGTATAACCTCTAGCTTGTGTCTAGGGAAAGATTTCTTCTTATACCCATTAATTTTTATTAGTGGAAGAAAAACATTCGGAGTATTGTCCGTGGATGTAGCCAAAATTTAAAGGTGAATCACGTTAAATTGTCAATGTTATTTTTTTTACTGATTATTTTATTTCATATTTATTTGTGTTATTTTACCCATTGTACCCAACATAATTGTCAGTCAAATTATTGCCACAAATTATTAATGAAACTCTTCCAGTTCCATAAATGCAGGAACTGGTTAATCTTCACCGTACTAAATAGTGGCTCCTCCATCCTAGCACTTGCCATCACTTCACTTCCTGCACTGCCCATTTCTGTTGCCCCTGGCCTTGTCCTGTTGTCCATGTCTCCTTGAATTGCTCCTAAGTCACACCTGCAAATGATGATTCAAATCACAAAAATTTGTCAAAAATGAAGCTAGAAAATTGAGTATATTAAAAAAAAAATCTTCAATGGAAAAGGCGGCTTCAGGGCTTGAATTCCAATATTAGTAAATGCCTCCCTGCACGGTCTTGAGGTACCGATCATAATAGTTGGCACCGGACCATTTCTGATGGGCAAGTGTCGACTCCATTTTCTCTCTCTTCTCTCTGGATCTTCTCCACATATGCCAGCATTCCCTTTCTGGCAAAGCCCTTAGCAAAGGTATCGATGACAAGAGCATCAGCATGGAAACCTGCCAGTGTTATGAACTGCCATCAGAAACCAAGCTTGGCAATTCTTGGAATGAAATCCATCATCTGCTGATCAGTCATTCCCGAAGCATCCCAATTGAATGATGGTGAAAAATTGTAAGCCAACATCAGTTCTGGATGCTTTGATTTCATCCCTTCTGCAAATTTAGCGCACTCAACAAAATCAGGGCTTGAAGTCTCCATCCAAACAAGATCAGCATGAGGAGCGAAAGCCCACCCACGAGCGCTGGCTGCCATCACAGATCCTTTAAACCTGTAAAATCCTTCTCTTGTTCTTTGAAAATCTCAGTCCCTGAACAGATTCTTGACCCCCAATCTTTCACCAATCTCTCTGCCTTGTTCATATGATAGACACTTATCATAGCTAGAGTGATTCATCCATTCATTCATTCTCCTCTTTCTTCACCAATATTGATGTTCTTGATTGCATCCATTACACATTCAGAGAATGTCTTGAGTTGAGCCATTGCAAGCCAATTATCCTCGAGGGCTTGAAGTTCAACTCCAGTTTTTCCATTAGCCATTCCATCAGCAAAATGTAGCCAAACTTTTGCCTCTAATTAAGATTAGGATTAGTTGCCCCCAAAATGAACTGATGATCTCTCGTATCCACATTGTTTTGAATCAAATTAGTAGCAACAGCATCAGTTCTAGCCACCAACACAATCTCCACACCCATGACATCAAACTGCAGCCTAGCAGCCACAAGCCTGTTGATATGTTCACTAATAGCAACAAGCACTTTCCATGCCATATGCCCACATTTCTTAGTGACTGAGGACTGATCCTCAATGTGAAAACCGCAGCGCCACGCTCGACGAATAGCTTACAAAGCGTAACGGTAGCAGTAGTGCCACTAAACCCAGTATCAGCATCTGCAATAATTGGCTTGAGATAATCAACATAAGGGGTCCTAACCCAGAACTTGTTACTTCAAAAACATTCTTTTCCAAAAAATAAAAAAGCTAAGTTTACACCAGTGAGGGCTAAAATCTCTAGATAGGACATATCAATAAATATATATTGCAAGAAATCCCTAGAAAATGCTTGAAATCTTGCACATAATGAGAAGAAAATTGGCAAAAAGTTGAAAACACAAGACAATGAAAGAGGAGATGGAAAGTGATGAAAGATTAGGCATAGCATTGAAGGAACAGAGAGAGATGCTGCAATGTTTAAAAAGCTTTTATTTCTTATTCAGAGGGGCAACCTTTACTGTGAAAATTTATAAAACTTGATGAGAAGGTTCCTCCAAGCTCCTTAATTTATAAGAAAGTTTAAGTTGTGGAGATAGGGATAAGTGTAAAAGAAATAATTTCTAAAACTAACTAATTACTTAGAATTATATATATTTTTTAGAACATTAAAAAAAATTTTAATTACTGGCAAAAATGAATGAAATAAAATATAAATATTATTCATATACGTTTGAACACTATCTTCAGAAATTGAGGGATACATGTGCCTTGGGATATGCATCTGTAGGCACTCAGTTTTCGAAGCTTACCATGGCAGCCATGCTACTGTTTTATTCCGTTTTGCAGGATGTCACCCTTTCTAATCTCTATATTTCATTTCTGTTTTTTTTCTTTATATATTTCAAGTTCCAGCCTCTTTTTGGGTTGATATCAAAACTAATCGAGCAGATTATCGAACAACCCAACTTCTGAATGTCAATTTAAAATTATTTTTAAATTTAAATATTCGACTCATCACCCATTTATATTTTGTTAAATTTCAAATCAGATAAACATGGAAAATCGAAAATCTAATATATCAACTTTCTTAAAAATTACAAGAAAGCACGGGTAAGACCAAAAATGAAATCTTATTTAAGAACCTATATTAAATAAATTCAACAAGAAAATGTTATTTGTTTATTTTAGTTGGTTATAGAATTTTTTTCTTTTTGTCTAAATTCAGTTATAACCCATTATATATATATATATATATATATATATATATATATATATATATATATATTTGATATTTTAATGCTTACGGTTCAATTATATATTTTTTTTTAATGGTTAGAACAAAAATATAATAGTTTTAATTAGTTTTACCATAATTATGAATATTTAATATTATTTAATATTAAGAATTATAATGGTTACCAATATTTTTATATTTTTAATAGATGGATGGTGGACAATTTACTTAATAAATTGGTCATTTAGTATCAGGTGGACTGGAGTAATCTTGGTTCTTGTGGAAGTATAAGAACGGCGCCCTTTTTGATGAGGAGTTTGTTATGCCCTCAAATTCTACTTTGGCCATTTTGGCTATAGCAGAATCTTTCATTGTTGCCAACTCTATGTTAACAGGTGTCCCTCTGACCAAGAATAGATATGTTGAAACGCAAGTTTGTTGGACCTTTCCTATGACTAGATGGGTGAAGCTACGTGTCAGCTGTGATAGAGCAACGACTAGGTGATTTACTTAGAAATAATCAGGGTATGGGGGTTCTTGGTTATACGATTAACATTGACATAAGCAACGTTTTGGTAGTAGAGGCCTGGGCTTTGATCCATGGCATGAGGTTTGCTTGGTATCGTGGTTTCAAGCAGATGGTTGTTGAAGTGGATAACAAGTTGCTTACAGACATGGTAAATCGAAGAGCTTCTATCACTGATCGTCATAAAGTTTTGGTTCAGGAGATTTACATTATGATGACTTGGGATTGGGAGGCACAGCTGAACCATATTTATAGAAAAACTAATAAATTTGTTGATTGTTTATCTAATATGGGTTTCGTCTTATCTTATCTGATGTTCATATATAATCATTGTGCAGAATAGAATGGACATTTTTTTCCTAGTGTGTGCCTTATCTAACGTTCTTTAGGTTTGTTTCCTCCTTTCTATTCAAAAAAATTTATTTTTACTTCCTCTCAAAAAAAAAAAACTTTTGTGTGGAATTAGAGCTAAAAGCTCGTGCAAACTCTTTCTGATTTTCTCTGGGAATTTCTCTTCTCTTGTCGAGAATTTTGCAGTGATTACGTGATTTCCTTGAAGAATTTTCTAGTTTTCTTGAGGTTTTTTCTCTTTATAATTTGACCATATAGCGTAATTGATGTGTGTAAGGATTTGAAGAATATGCTTTCGCAAGAAAATTCTTTAACAATCAAGTATTTACAAATTCATGCTTATATTGAAGATTTTATGGGATCAGTTGATGAAAAAGGCTTATGAAATGCAAAATAAGAAAAAAATTGGTATAAAGATAATTATTATATAATGAATAATTCAGACCTGGAAATTAGAAAATTGTTGGTATTGATCCAAAGCTTAGCACAAAATGGAATGTGAAAGGTTCACGTAACTGCGTCTAAATGTCTCCATATGCAAATAAATAAAGATTATGTGAAAAATGGAAGCCCTTTGGCCTTACATCCAATTAAATGGCTGGACAAAACAATTAGTGTATATATACATATATATATTCAAATTTAACTTAATTAGTAGTTGCACTAATTACTTCTGCCTTGACGTGTATATAAATATATATTCTCAATTATCAATTTACCATACAATTCTAACTTTTATCCCAATTGTTTTAGTTTGTTATTTATCTAATATTAAAAAAAATCATATCATAATTTTTTAAAATATTAACTAAAATAATATTTCAAAATAATGGTGCATTCCGATGGCTTTTTGAATCTGAACACTTTTTTCTCAACTCATAATTAAAATACTTGGAAACCATCTGTTATTCAATTGGTTGAAATATAAAAATTTCCCAAGTAATTCGTGGTCAAATCTTTCCTCTCCCTTTCCTAGACATGTATTTGATAAAAAATAAAAATTATTATTATTATTATTATTATTATTATTATTATTATTATTATTATTATTATTATTATTATTATTATTATTATTATTATACTTAAATTTATGTAATTATTGATGTATTTTTCTAAATTAATTTTTTCCCTTTTTTGATAATTAATAATGGTCAGCCAAGTTCACTTATAATAAAAATTAAACTTTTCTTGATTATGCCATAATACCAATTCAATTTTAATTGTTAAATTTAGAATCATATTATCATATCGTAAACACGTAAATGAAAGTTAAAATTGAATAGATAAGAATTAGTTAGGGGGATAAGTAAGTTAAGTTCATCCAAATATAAGAGAATCAATACATTTTATTATATTTCACATAATTAAATTTTGCTCTTGCTCATCCATTCTTAAATAACTTATTGATAATATTTTTCTTTCATTGGTTTTATTATTTTAGATTGTAAAGAATTGGAAAAAAAAATATCTCAGAGCTTTCTTTTTCTTAAATTAGGTGACAAGCGAAATTGTGTTACTCAAATGATAGCTAAAGTGACACTTTTATATGCTAGATTTTTAGTTGGTATTGTTAATTCAGAAGCGGTATATGAGGATCTTATAATAAAATGGGTGTATTAGAGAGGTCTACAGGCTTTCTAATAGTATAATTTACTTGCTTTTTTTAGGTAAAAGGTATAACTGAAAATTTTGAACTCAATACCTCTCAGATTTAGTCATTATATTAGTATTATTAAGCTAAAACATATATAGAGAGAGAAAGGTTAAATAAACGGAAAGTTGTGAAAAGGAAAATTGAAGATTAAGTGCAATAATTCCTTCATTTGAGGGAATTGGAAAGATATATAGGTGATGATACATAATTAGAAAAAGTTGGAATTGGGATACCTTAGTAGAAATAGAAAAAGATAAACCTATCTTAATCTAAAAATATGAATAATATGATCCAATTTTATCCATAAAAGTTATTTTTATTCTTATCTTTGTCGCATTCAAAATATCCCCTCTTCTCCAATTTTATTTGGAATTTGGATGATTATCTAATAATTTTTTTTGTGTGAAACTATTGGTGTTTTCAGTTTATATATTAATAAATTGAAACTAATATTATTCGTAATGGGTAAAATCGCAAAAAGCTTCAAAGTACTATTTTAATAGTTTTAAAATAACTGCATTTTAAAGTTCGAATTCGAGATCTCTAGTTAAATTATAAGAGTTTTGTATCAACTCATCAACACTCTTTTATTTCCATTTAGGAGTGATAATGTTTCTTTTTCAAATATGAATTTCTAATTTTCTGTAAGAAAAATATAATTCATAAACAAATTTTGATTTATGTTTCTTTTTTCTTTTCTTTTATTTTTTGGTAAGATTTAACATAAATAACGAAAATGACTGAAATGAAATCAAAGTTCGCTTTCTACATGCCAAAACGTCCTCAATATGAGATTGCTACTATGAAGGGGGCATAAGTGAGCAAATTTAAATTGGTTTTGACTAGATAGATAGCAGCTGCACTTAAGCAATCAAATTAGATCATTTTAAATTCAGATTATTTTCGAATTAATTTTCAATTAAATTAATCAAACGAGTCATAAAATCAATTCATTTTTTAAAAATTTAGTCATTCATATTTTATCAAACTTCGGGTTGAATAAAAATAGCCAAATCTAATAAAAGGTAAAAGTAAGAGATTTAATATCGCACTGGGATGAAATATATACAAATGCGATGGTCCATTAGATCATTTTTAACAGTGCTATTTATTTTTAAAAAAAAATATTTTTAAATATAAAGAGTAAAAAAAATTTATAAATTCAATATACTCTTATTATAACAAATCCAATCTCATACAAATTCATATTTTTAAAAAGCAAAAAGTACATGACATTATATATAAAGAAAAATAAAAGTATTCTTAAAGAAATACATTAATAAAAATATATAATATACATAAAAAATAGAGATATATTAATTACAATTAAAGTAAAAATTAAAATTTAGTTTTTTAAACGTAGAAAATCAAACTCATTTTCTATTCTAAATTTTAAAGATCAAAAATTTATTGGAAACCATTTTTTTAGAATTACTCTTTAAATTAAATAGTCTAGTTTAAATTTAAGAGTTTTATGGCACGGGAGAACCATTGAAAGCTATAATTAACCACACCAAGTTAAATTACGTGAACTAAGTAATTAGGGGATAAAAATGATAAAAATAATAAATATACCTCGTGTCTTCCACTTGTTTATACTGAAATGATACGCAGGAGAGATTGCGACGTATTCCTCAATTGAATACTCCTATTGCCAATGCTTCCGGACAATTGCTGCCAACTTACCGTCGACTGGCCTCATTATATTAAAGAAAATGCTGATTACTGTGTCTCGAACGTATTAACTCATTAATTACACTAAAATTATGCCTTTAATTCGTGTAATAGAAATTTTATTTTTATATGTTTCTACAAATTTCCCGTTAAATACTACCAATATGAAATACATATCAACTCTTATTCTTAAGTAAAATTGTATAATTTACAATATATATATATATATATATATATATATGCATAAATCTTCAAAAAAATGATAATAGTTGGTGTGTATTTCTTGCAAGCGGCAACATGATATCTATCTATTAAGAATAATCTATGAAACTTGTAAATTTAGGTAAGTATGATATTCTTGTTACACAAATTAAAATTAGAGAATATTTATGTTATAAATTGAAATTCATGGTGCATTAGTGATAAGATGAGAAATTCTCAGTAAAATTTTGCTCTTCCAATCCATATTTTTAAACAAAATAATCATATATTCCTAGAATTATATACATGGCTGCTCAGTTACATTGCTTTTCCTATTGTTTTATCTTGTAATTAACACCGTTACCCTATTGTTTTTTTTTAACATAAAACATTTTAAAATTAAACCATATTCAGTTTTCTAAATATAAACTTATTAAAATTTAATTGCATTATACAAATATAATTATATAAACATTAAATAAACATTAAAAAAATTTCAATTTAATTCAATTCAGTATATTTTAATCCAATTCTAAATCCATATATAACTTAATCTCCAAAATCATAATAATTTAGATCAGACATACAATTAATCCATTCTAGAAACAAAAAATCAACAATATAATTCAATTCTGAATTTTTTTTTCTCAGTTAGAAGTCTGGTTTAAGATCTCCAGAAAACCATGCAAAATCCTTCTTTACATGGTTAAAACATGAATTCCAAGGGGTGTTGGATAAGGGTGAGCCAAGAAGGTATAGATATTAGAACGTTAATTTTCTTCATTTTGACATATAGGTAAATATGAAGGATGCGCGGCAAACTCCACAGGCATGCCGTAGTGAAACAGTAAGGAAATTGCAACTTGATTACCATTCTATAGGTGTAAAATCAAAAAGAGGAAAAGCCAAGAACACCAAAAATTCGCCAACTTAGTGATGGATACAAGGTGATAAAGAGTAAGTTATCAAAATTGGCAAAGAGAACAAAGATGAAAAATCACTCTTTCCACATGTCTGCAAATTCATCAGGCTCCAACGGATTTGATAACTCGTGCATTTTCCTCCTTGTCTTGGCTTTGACTTTCTTTGTAAACTTCCCGGCCTTCTTTCTTTTCTCCATCGCTCGTATCTGGAAATATCACGAGGAGAAAAACCGCCTTATCAATTACTAAAAATGGGGTGATATTCACAGCATGCGAAGATAACAAACTCAAACACCCGAAAACAATGGACAATAAAGGAAAAAAAAAAAGTTTGCTCAAATTAAACAATCGTTATCTGTTTTATCTTTCCTTATGGTCAAAAAAGGGTAGAAGAGTGAAGACTCAACAAAGTATACAGCAATTAAGATATTCAATGATGTAGTGATAACTACTCAATGCAGTGATGTAGTGACAGTGAAGGTAAAAAGCTTGACTAACTAACAGAAGCCATTGCCACTTGTACACCAAAACCAAATTCATTATTGAGGAATAGCTAATGTAAGAACTAACTACTCAAAAAATAAAAAATAGCTACTCAGTGATGTAGTAACAGTGAAGGTGAAAACCTTGACTAACTAAACATAACAGTTGAAGACACTGCTACTTATGCACCGAAAGTAAATTCATTAGTAAGAAATCTCTACCTGGTTAGGTGATATGTAGAAGGGATTCTCATATAGTGTTGGCCCTCCAAAGCTGCCACCAAATATCTTGATAGGGTTCAAACAAAATCTTGGACCAACCTGAGTGGGACCAGTTTCTCAAGTTAAATGACCACCATAAGTGCTTCACTGAATGTTACAATGCAAATCGTATCGATACAAACCTCAACAAGAGTCATCTTATCCAGTCCACCTCGAACCACTTTATCCGATTCATTATGAGGAACAGATATCTATACAGAAGAAGACAATGATGAAGATGATAATTATAAACTTCTAAGATAAAGAGAAAATGGGTAGAAGCTTCACTAAATTGCAAGAAATTAGGTGCAGAATAATATAGCATTGTTGAAGGCCCAAATAAGGGACCAACAAAACATTCCAGATAGCCTGCTACTATTATGCACTCCCAATGTTAGATCAGTAACGGAAAAATTTTCAGGAAATTCTTCAAATAAAGAACAACTGCATCTTCCTATTTTGATAAACCACCGCATGGGACTAGGCTAGTTTTTCTACATCTAACTGACCAAATTTCAGGATCCACTTGCATGAAAAACTAACAAGTTTTATACAATTTAATCATCACAGATTTATATGATGCCTCATGGATCAAATCCTTATTAAAATATTTCCCCATCACAAAATCTATATATTCTCTCTCCAATCAAGCAAATATAATCTTTTTAATTCACTTTCAATCAGATATTTTCATTTTAATTTACCTATAAGGCTGTATATTCTCCTATTTTGTGCCCATTTGGTCGAGCTTTAGGGTCCCAACAGCAAGCGATTCAACAAACAAAAGCTGAGATGACGTGTTTGGTAAGTTAAAGGCCAAGTCAGCTTTTAAAAAAGAATCCAACTGCTAGCCTTTTATTTCTAACATGACACCAACAGTTTAGTAGAAGCTGAAAATCTCATCTTTTAGGATGCAGAGCGGATAATTTTTTTAAATAAAAACCTTTTAAATAATGATAATTAAAACAATATCAATATTAGTTTACATATTTATTAGTTATTTGTGTCAAAATAATAATTCGGATAGCAAACTACAAATTGATTTGTTTCCCATATTTCAGCAACTTTGTATATCTAATTCCCAATGATTTTATTATTTGTGTCAATTCATACCTATATATAAAAAATATAAGTGAACAAAATTTATTTTTATAGATTTGTAATCATATAGGAATGTTATGGCACTTACTATTACCAACAGTAATCATTAAAAGAGATAAAAACTCATTGCAAAACATAAAAATCATGCCACATATAAAGGACATGTGAATAAGCTCAAAAGATTCAACTATGCAGCAAGTATGCCACAAAACTCTAAAAACTATATAATTTACCTGGTAATTACGAAACCATATATGATCATCAACAATGGAGAAAACGAAGACGTGATCATAATAAGGCTTAGATTTCCGGTGCTCCTTTGGTGTTCCAAATATCTGCGAAGAAACAAATAAAAGATATCAATTCATGAAGTACTGTGTGAAAGTACTTTCAGATAACCTATCTAACATATAGCAGTATTAATATCATATCACACCCCAAATGCTGTCCAGAAGCAGCAATGGAATCTCCAAATCTTGAAAAATGAACTACTCTGATATGATATTTCATGCAATGAGCTATAAAGTGTACTCCATGAATATCACCAAGCAACTAAAGATTCAGGATGACTTTAGACATGCCTTCAACAAAATTGCCAATTACCATAGCAAAATGTGACAAATTTCATACACAATAATCATCCATCCAGAGGCTCATCTCTAGAATCATGTTATTGGCAGTCAAGGCTATAAGAGATAGGGAAAGAGAGGTCTTAGAATTATAGCAAAATCGCACTTAACATCATGTATATGAGAATATCTCTTGATTGAATCTGCTATAAGTAGAAAGACTTAGACATATTGTATGAAATGAATTTTGTTTTCAAAAAATCAAGAAAGCTGGTTGTTTCAGAGACACACTAAAAGAAAGAGTGTAGATAACCACTATTTTGAGAAGGAAGCCAAAAACACCTGTATTAACATCTCCTTCAAGAGTTTCCAGTGAGCATCTTTATCAAAATTATCTGAGAAAGTCAAGATTGGTCGTGAACCTTTTAAATGATTTCCAGTAAGCTTCAGTTCTTCCATCGTATGCACTGAAATAAACGAAAAAAAAATTACATTAATCAGGCCATAGTAAAAGAAAAGGAGTTAAACAGGTCAACAAACTAGATTAATCTGTAATGTAACAAATAACTATACATGAATAAAGTAATGACTAGTGAAGAATATGATCAAATAGACCAAAATAAAAGTTACCAGCATCAACCAAAAATTTCACTGACGGACCACCAGGGCATTTGGCCATCCACAAATACAGGTCTTTATGTTTCCTGCACTGCAGAAGAGAAGAAAAGGACAAAAGTAAAACTTAAGAACAAATTAAGGCAACTAAAGATAATGCTGTTTTCTTGTTCTCCAAATCTCAAAAGTGTATAATCACCAGATGATATGGCTTTTATCAAAAATATTAAGATAGTATGATAAACAATAAACAGGGAACACAAACATCCCCAGAAAAGGTTATATTTCTGTAATGAAGTAAAAATATTCACTAATGCGAACAATGCAAAACTCAACAAGATAACAAAAACTTAAGCACAAGTCACCTCGAAGAATAAACAAGAAGAACAGCTTTTCAACTCAACCAGCTCATTAAGCGCCATCCCTTTACTGCTTTTGGACTCCACCTTGTTATCCTTCTTACAATGAGGCAAAACAGACACCACATTCAGCATCAAGTGCCGAAACCTACCGAACAAAGAAAATAATCCATTCACACAAAAAAAATTAAAAAGGATATAAAATTTCAATAACCCAGAAAATCAAAAAGCAAGGGACTTTATATTTAACCTGTAATTGATGCGACGAGAACAAGTAACCAAAACCTTCTCTTTGTTCCTAAAACCTTGTGGCTCACTTGCTTTCACTTCACTTTTGTCTTTCCAACCAAGAAGTGTCCGCTTAGGTCGCTCAGGAGCATTTTCGTCTTTCTTTTCGAGTGCCGCCGCCGATACCTCTGTTTCACCATGCTTTCTCTTCTTCCCCATCGTAATCTATGATAACTGAAACCCACCGCACAAATTAGATGAATGATAAAATAAACGGAGGAGAAGTAGAGGAGGAGGGAGCTCACCTGGGTGGCCTCTGCGAGGAGAAGCTTTCTTTCTGTATGGGGAGGAAGAGAGAGAAACGGCAGAGTAAACTAGGGCACCATTTCAATATAGACGTTGTGGTTGATTAAATTATGTCAGCTTATCCAATGGCTAATGTTCCAATTGCTTTCCAATTACAGCAGTAACACAGAAGTAAAATTTTAATTGGACTTCTAAATACATTTTATTTCCATAATTGATATCAAATTTTAATACATGAGATCAAGTTATTAATTTAATATATAATATTTATTATTAATAATTAAAATATTATAATTTTTATTATCAAATAAATTGAATTATTTTGCTTTAAAAAATTAATTATATAACTTATAAAAATTAAAGTAAGTACACAATAGATCATTTATGAAAAAATTGACATAGAAAATTAAATAAACTTAATTAAAATCTAACATTAAAAATTCATAAAAAAAGTAATATATTTATCATTATTATATTATATATTAATAATATTATATACTACATAATAATAATATTAATAATATATTTATATTAATTTTTTTAATAATTATATTTATATAATTTAAACTAATTTTAAATAATTTAATTATTAATTTCATTATAATTAATATTAAATATATTAATAAATAAATTTATATTATATTTTAATCAATTGAAATTTATATTAAATTTATATTTTAATTAAATTATAAAATAAAAAAGTTATTTTAATCAATTGAAATTTTATCTCTTATTTCTAATTTTACAAGATTGCAAATTTTGCAAGCAATTCTCTTATCCATGCAATTGCATACATAAGCATTTCAAATTGTATTTGAAAGAGGATGGAGATATTCTAAGTCATAAAGAAAGCACCTCTATGGTCTATAGAGTCCAATTAATAAATAAAATTAGAAATCATAGTGTATGATTCTAGTTGACTCATTAAAAATTAATTAGATTAATTTCAATTTCCACCCAAAATTCAAATCAAATGATTCCAGTTGATCAATCAAAATAGAACTTCATTTTTTTACAATCAAACTCAACAATTTTTTTATAAACTCAACAAATTTTTTAAAAAAGATTGAATTAAATCGAATCAAATATTTCAATTCCATTTGATCTTATCAATTGAGAAATGCTAGCCTAATTGAAGTAAATAAAGTATACTAAAATTTTAAACAAAATAGACCAGGTACAAATCTAAATTTAACTACAAGAGAATATAAGTTTAATTTGATCTTATCAATTGAAAAATGCTATCTTAATTGAAGTAAAATAAATAACATGCTTTGAGTGATTGATATTTGATATTTGATTAACATATATTCAATTGTTGTTTGAATATAAAATTATCAATATGAATATAATTTATTTATTTAAAAATTTATTTTATATAGCGTTTAAATAAATAAAAAAACAATATAGTACAATATTTACTTGATAAAATGACGTATTTTAATAAATTTAAATAATAATAATTAAATATAATAAACTGCAAATAAAAAAATATCATATATATATATATAATAATTTTTAAGTAAAATAATAACAATAAATAAATGGAGAACTTGATGGAATCCAATGCACTGATTTTGTCAGTATTAATCAAGTCAAAGTTACAAAGACAAAAAAAGTGTAATAATAATAATAATAATGAAAAAAGCAAAATACCTAAGCCCAGACGTGAATAGATTAAACCCAATATAATAATTTTTTAAATATGATAACAAACAAATATTTAACCAATATAATAATTTTTTAAATATGATAACAAACAAATATTTAACCAATATAATAATTTTTTAAATATCATAACAAACAAATATTTAACCAATATAATAGTTTTTTAAATATCATAACAAGCATATATAAGCTTAGTAATTGAAGGTCCATCAAGGTTATAGAACCTAAGCACAATGGGCAGACACGCACCTTACAAGGTAAAGACAATGATAAACCTATAAGGAAAGATAAACCTATAAGCAATCACAAACACAATCAATAATAAAAATAAAACTTGCACTCAAGAGAACGACGATACGTATTTGAGCATGGAAGATGGTTTTTGTGGCTAAACAATTGAAAGAGCAATGATTTATTTTATGTAAAAAGGCTAATTTTATCTTTTTATTATAAAAAGTTTTAATTATTTTTTTTTTAAAAAAACTCTAAATTAGAGCTTTATAGAATAGCAGCAGTTGATTGGGATTCTCATTAGAATAGTTATATCCGGCTCAACTAAACGGTCCCTCAAAATATACTAAAATTTTAAACAAAATAGAATAGTAACAAGTCTAAATTCAACTATGGAACTCCAAGGACTATTAGTGTAAATTGATGCAGAAATTTTTGACACTAATGTCTCTCAAAGTCTAAGTGAGGCTTATTTTGAAATCACCATTCTACTATTTAGATAAATAATTCATCTACAAATTCGATGTAGAAAATTTTAACAATAATTTCTTGGATTCATTACTAATATGAATAAATAAAAAAATTTACACTAATATCTACTATATATATAAATTTTCACAAAAAATAATTTTTTACATTTATTCGCTATATATCACAAAAAAAAAAATCTATGTTCTTTCTTCTTATGTTTATTATCATATTTTTATAATATAACTAATAGTGGCAAATCTAAAAACATACAAAAAGTAAAAAATTTTACTTTTACTTAATTATTTTAGAAATAATTACTATTTATTTCAATGCGGTTTGACATATTATATTAGTACCTCTAAAATTTTAAAATTATATTATTTGTCTATTCTATTATATTATATTATACTGATAGGTTTTTCTATTATATTTTCTATTAAAAAAATTAAAATTTTAACAAATGATAAAATAATCATTTTAATGAAAAATTACTATTTAACTGCATGAATTTTGACATATTATATTAGTATTCATACAGTTTTAAAATTGTATTATTTGTCCCTTCTATTTTATTTTCGTTAGACTATATAAAATTTTTATCAATTTTTAATGGTTTTATAATGAATGTCAAAATGAGATAATTAACAAATATCAAAACTATTCCTTAACCTACTTTTTTTATACAATTAAAGTAGAAAATAGTAAAATGTCTTTATTTTTCTTACATTTTTCTATTCCTAAAAATTACAATAAACTTATAAATTAATTGGATATTATTGTACTAATAATTAATGATTTATAGTAAAAAATTATTATACATGAATAAAATAAAATTAACTTACAATTTTAATATTTTGTATAAAATAATTAAATGAATATTTCATACTTTTGAAATTAATTTCAAGAATTGGAATATGACATTTTATAGTTCAAATTCTTATTATTTTTTTTTTTGCTTTGATTTTAACATATATCATGAAAAGAGAGAAGATAGAAAGAGATGAGAAAAAAAGACATTTTACTATTTTCTACTTTAATATGATAAAGAAATTAGATTATGAGGTGGTTCTAGCATTTGTTAATTATCTAACTCTAACATTAATAATAAACTATTAAAATTTGAAAAAATAACTACATAATTTAATAGTAATATATAAAAGACAAAAAGTATAATTTTAAAACCTCAGAAATACTAGTATAATATGTCAAATCTTATAGAGTAAATAGTAATTTTTCTTAAAATGGTTATTTTTTCATTTGTTAAAAATTTAACATTTTTTTTAATTGAAAATCTAACGGAATAATATATTAATATAATATGATAAAATAAAAATGACAAATAGTATAATTTTAAAATTTTAGGAGGTATTAATATAATATGTCAAATTTTAGAAAATAAATAGTAATTGTCCCATTATTTTATTATAAAAGAACCAAACATTAGAAATGTATAAAAAGTAATTTTCACAAATTTTAATTATATTATATATATATATATATAAAGAAGTTTCAAAATTCTGGAGATGTCATGATAAAGCACTCATTAAGCTTCTTATCACTATCACAAATTTCTATAATAGATTAGAGAATCAAAATAAATTAGTGAAAAATCTAAATAAGAATGATCAATTTGAGAAGAAGAGAAAAATGAAGCGACCTAAATGAAGCAAAATTTGCCTGTAATGCACTGGTAACGTAGAACAAGAAACCGCTATGACCACCATCGGTTTTAGAAAGAAACATTACTCTTTTTTAAGCAATTGCAATCTTCTGTGTTGAGCTGACAATTTTGGACACGATACGATTAAACAATACGAAACGATACAAATTTAACCGTATATGAATATGAGCTAAACGGATATGGGTAATAACCGTGTCAACACAATTACTACACGAAAAAATCGTATCATAAACGGATTTTATCTGTCTAACCCGTTAAGATACGATTAGACACGATTAAAAATATGTTATTTTATTAATTATAAAGATATGATCAATTATTTTAATTTTACTCAAAATTCAAATATATATTATAATATTATAAATATATATAATACATATTTATATATGAATGAATAAATTAAATTGATTCAATTGAACTTATATATTTTTAATTGGAGTTTAATTAATTAAATTAAAATTTAATTAATTAAATGTAAATTGATTAAATTGAGATTCAATTAATTAAATTAAATTTTTAATTTAATATTCGTATCTATTCGTGTATAATCGTGTCGTGTCGTGTTAAGTAAAATCGTGTATAATTTATACATATTAAGTTAATCGTGTCGTGTTAACACAGATTTTAACCGTGTCATGTTCGTGTTTCAAATTTTTGACACGATTAGTTAATCGTTTCATGTTATTGTCGTGTCTAATCGTGTCATATCCGATTAAGATACGATACGATTAGACACGACACGATACGAATTGCCAGATATAACACAATTAGACACGACACGATACGGATTATCAGTCCTAACTCTTTTATTTATTTATTTTATTGGATAGCTTTTTAAACGGAGATGAAGAATGGCCAACTTTCTTCTCTCTCTTTTTTTTCAACAAATTTTGACCTAGTGAGTGCCTATAATTGTGGTGATTTCAATATATTTTTTCTTTTTCCATCTCTCTTCTGCATATTTAACTGAGATAAACATTAATCATGTAAATAGTTTTAAATCTACTTTTTTAATCAAATAGTTTTTTACTTTTTTATTCGTTATTAGTATGAAAAATCACTCAATTATTTTAGTACGTACATGTTGCATAGTATGAAAATATAAGGATTGATGTATATATACAAGAATTGAACATGTCTTCAATAAACTTTCCTTCAACTTGAGTATGCAGATGAAGTATGGAACCGTTGACAAAGCAGAGAAGAAACAGAACTTAAGCTTCAATGTCTGAACAAATTAGCCCCCAACATCATCTGCGTAAATCAAATTGAGTAGCTGGTACTCTTAAGGGGAACAAAATAATATTCTCAATCAGTTTTACCCCTTGTGTCTCAACTTTTATGGGTCATACAATGGTACCCTTTTTATAGAATTTTGCAACTTTTGGTTATGATATGCACAAAGATTAAATACATCAATACGTAAAAAATGTTATGTTTTTTCTTTCTTTTCTTTCATTTGATTAAAATCAATGAATTTCATAAAAAATTTAAGTGATCTTAATTAGACACATCAGAAATTTAGGAAAAATATTCAGTCAATGACTTTTTTTGTGGATCAATAGTTACTAGTGGATTGAATTTAAAATAGCATATATACACTTTTCAGCATAAGTTACAAGCCAAACTCCCAAACCACGATCACCAATACCATTACCAAAATGATCAATAACCATTTTACAAACACATATTGGGCATAAATTGAAGACCCATATCGTAATTTCTCTTCTATCCTTTTTTTCTGGCGAAGTCCTTTCAACCTTCAACCATTCAACAAAATTTTGTTGCTATAATACTATTAAAGACAGCAGTAACACCAACATGGGTCGAGAGTTAGGTTTTTGGCCCTTTTTACCGACTCGTAGAGCATTTTGAAGTCCAGTATTTCTCAATTTCCTCTGCTGTTCTCCCAGGAATTCTCCCCGCAATTAGAGACCACCTACAGCAACATTATAATCAACTTTCTCAGATAACGTCATTCATGTCCCCCCAATTAGGTAAATAAAACGAGAAAAAAAAACCCACCTCTCACCAACCAGATTGAACATCCTAGTAATAAGAGTTTCTTCATCCTCTGAGAATTCCAGCTTTGAGTCTTGACTGGATTCCTCTGCAATTTTTATATTTAATTAAGGGGAAACCCAGAAAGCAAAACACAACAAAATCAAAGTATAGGATGAAAAAAGAATTAAAAAAGAAAAAAAAGAAAACCTCTAGAATCAACAGAGATATTATCGCTGGAGGAGTGATCAGTATCAGCCATTAGGAGCAGTGGAAACTTGAAACCGTGAAAACAGAGAACTTAGAAAAACAGAGCCAGCACAGAGAATTTTTTTTTTTTAATTTTTTGTATCAGGTGAAACTAAAGAAGTATATGGATAATTGGGTGAAATGAAGAAAGAAAGTTAATAAATGGGTATTAATAGATTAGAGGGTGGAAAATAGCAGAGAATGGAAGGTGTGAGAAGAGAATGGTAGTTAGAGAGGTCGAGAGAAAAAGTAGTGTTGTTAGTCCAAGTTTGATAGGTAGTTGGGGATCACTTAACTGGTGGTTGGTAACTCGTGATTGTTTTTTCTTGTCTTATATTAATCATTATCTTTAATTAATACTTAACGCTTAACGTTAATGCTTTTGGGATAATACTAGATAGGCTTCAAGGGATACTGTTCCTCATTAGCCTCCCTATTCTAAAAGGAATGTTGATAATTTTCATACAAAAAAAAAAAAAACAAGTACACTTAAGAGGGTCAAAGGTGGAATATGATTCTTGAATTAAGTCATTTCTTGAAATTCGATTCAACTACTACAACTTGTGTCCAAGTGACATAAATGGATATATTTAGGGGTACAAGGAAATAAATTGAAAATTGAATAGAATCTGAATTTGATCCATATGATTCTATATTTTTAGTTATTATTTTAATCGATTTAGTTTAGGTAAAAATTAAAGTTTGTTCAATTTAATTATGAAGTTGAAAATCCGTTTAAACTGAACCCACTAATATTAAAAATTGATCAAACTGGATGAACCAAAATATCTCAATAGATTCAATTCAGTTGTTTAATAAAAATAGAGTAGGTTTAATTTATTTTTAAAAATTTAAATTATTCGATTTTTAATAGTTGGATTGGATTTTGAATCTAACCAACTAATTGCTCAGCCCAGCCACGCCGATATAAATTTAAGAACTTAAAGGTTAAAGAACAATACTAAACTACATATTGACATGAGCCAAAGCGAAAACTATAAGACATCTTGCTTGGCAATTTATCTCCCAGACATCATCAGTATGCATTTCGACATACTGTTCCCTTAAACACATAAAGGGAATCTCCATTCTCCACACCATGCTATCGAAGGCTGCGCGCAACTGTCACATATGATCCTCTGCTTGTGTATGAATAAATAATCATTTTGGGAAAGAATCTTTCTGCTCAAAAGAAGTCACCTTAGATCGTTGACAGTACTAAAATCTTTCATCTCTAAAGGAATACTTGCTGAATTAAGCAACGATGGGGAAATTTGCATGACTATGTTTAGTTTTCTCAAAGCAAGTTCATCCCTTAACCGAGTCACCGCCTTGAGGAACACAACAACTTCAGATAATTCATGTATTTCATATTCACTGAGATTGCGAAAATCTTAATCTAGCTCTATTCCAGAATAGAACAGTGACATTATTTTAATGAGAGTTCCATAGACAAGATGTATTTTTTCTTTCAGACTATGCACAGTTTCCGTTTTATCCACATTGATATTAATTTGCCTAGCGGAGAATTTCACAATGACTTGGATTTTTAGGATAAATAGAGGAGGAGATATGGGTTTGGTAGTGATATCAATTTGTGTAGTTTCAAAAATAATAGGATAATCTTCCATGTCCAACCCATCAACCAATTCCCAACCATAAACAGCTAGAGTCTGTAAAGATATAGGAACACCAAAGAGGAGCTCAATTTTTCTTTTGATTTCAATAACAGGTTCTTCAGGACCTATCTCTAAGGGAAATTCCCTTGTCCATGCTACAATGATCACCTTCATTTTGCCAATGAAATGATTTTAATGTACTTAGATTTGGATGAAAGATTAGGAATAATTAAAGTTGGTGTTTCAATTTTCATTCTTCATAGATGGCGAAGGAATTTAAGTGGAGTAATACATTTTTAAATAAAATTAGCTTATTAGGCTAATTCAATTACACAATTATATATATGCAGATTTATTAATTATTATATTTATATCAATTATTATGAATAAAACAATTAAATGTGTGTCACTATTTGATTAGACTAATCCACATATGATATCTAAAAAATTTCAATACTATTTGTATGGTTAAATTCACCCTATAAGCATGAATACATACGTCATTCATGCAAAATTTATTCCTTTGAAAATTGAAATCAAAAGAAAATACAATAATATTCATTGTTCCAACTAATAACTAAATCGAATTTATAAGTATATATGACAATATATTATTAAGTATATTTCGTTTATTACATAATTTGTAGATTAATTCAATTACATAATAATATTAATTGTTAACTAATGCGAATAAAACAATTAAATATGTGTTACTGTATGATTATATTATTTTATAAATAATATAGCAAACTGAGTATTTTTAAGAATTTTTCAAGTATGACATATTTATTTTTCTTTCTAATTAATTAGTCTAATATTATTAAACCATGTTCCAAGTCAAACTAAAATTCATAAAATCATAAGAATAATATATATTGAAAATTTTTAATCTAAAATTAAATTTGATCAATAAAGGGAAATAATTCATAGAGTAATTGAATTTATATTTTAATAATTTTTTAAATTTTTATACATCTAAATATCAATGAGAATAGCTTTTCCGAATTAAATGTGTCCTAAGATTAATAAGCAAATATCCATCTATATATTTTCGAAACTATCAAACTATTTTATCATTTAAGGATGATTTTTGTTAATAATAATTTTAGTTATTTTGATAATTACATATAATTATATATAATAATTTGTGACATAATTTTAACACTTTTTGTATAATAAATTAATAATAATATTAAAAATAAAATAAGATATAAAATTCGTAAATTATTAAAATACTAAATTAATTGTCATTTTTCATTATTTGTTAAAAAAATTGGGAACTAATTAATATAATAAAATTATTTATTATTAATTTTATTTTAAGTATTTATGTGATTTAATAAAATAGATTTCATAATTATATTTTAATTTTTTTGGGTCATTCTGGATTCGGTTATTGGTGATGTTAAAGCTAGTCTTGGAGGTGCATAAATCGGTTTTTGTGGCACCAGTTTTTTATATGTATTTCGGTTCAGTTA
The DNA here is from genome assembly GCA_023653625.1 of Triadica sebifera. Classification (NCBI taxonomy): domain Eukaryota; kingdom Viridiplantae; phylum Streptophyta; class Magnoliopsida; order Malpighiales; family Euphorbiaceae; genus Triadica; species Triadica sebifera. The sequence continues at coordinate 21,373,595 of CM042904.1, forward strand.
TTGGATAAATAAAATATATTAGTTCGATTTTTTATTGAATTGGTTAAAAAACCGAGACTCACTCCACTCTCGTTTTGGCCATTTATTCAAAACATATGGCACTGCAGCTGCGTCGTTTTGGCAGAGACCACATCCGATTTCTTCAATTCTTCTTGAGAGTTGCTTTTGAGCGTTGTCCCTTTTTGTTTCCTAAAAAACGGAAAGGGCCCTGGCCATAGTATCCATCTCTGCCTCTTTCTGCTCTGGTCACGGTGACTGCGCCGTCGCGACCCCACCACGCCCAGCAACGTCGCCGGCACCATCCACGTCGCATTGACGCCTGCTCTCCTTCTGTCCTTCTCTCCGGTTCAGGTCCGAAACCCATGGTTTGAATTTTAATGGAAGATAATTGGATTTTTAATTGTGAATTTTAAACTTACTATCTCTTAAAGCATAAAACAGTCATTAGAGATTCGGAAGTTACTATCCATTTATTGTAGAATTCTGTAATAAGTCCAATACGAGTGATTACCGATTATCTGAAAATTAAGAATTTGTGATTGGTGAAACTAATCGGCCCGACCGATTTAATCCAGTTAATTTGGTCGGGCAACCAATTATTTTGATTCGGTGATCGGTTAATATAATTGTAGGTTTTTTGGCTTAATCTATTGTATCAACCTTTTTTTCTTTGCTGTTTTCCTTTCTGAATTCTAGTATCATCTACTATAGGCTGCTCTTTATGCATTTAATCAAAGGTGTTTATGATGCAGGAAACAGACAATGAAAGTCAAGCTGCTCCGTATCCTCCTTGAGATATACAACCATTTCGTCATTCATCTTGTGAATTGATTTGAGATCATTTTTGGTTTTATTCATGCAAAGTTTTCTTTCTCCTTATGGTTTAGGCATTTATAAAGAATGATGTTTTATCACATGAGAATGACTATGAAATATATCCTCTTTTTCTCATCACTCTAATCATCAGTTCTTGCCACTGTCACTGACCTACTAGCCTAACAATTAGTAGTGAGGTGAACTCTGTGTTAGGTCTTGAGTTCGAGCCGAAGGAATGAGGTGCATACTGTTTGACCTAGGGACCTCATTCCTCTTTCGGTTTCCAAGCTATTTCAAGGGCCCAGGGGGTGATCAGTCCATCGAAACTGGGATACACCTCCTGGAGAAATATATATATATATATATATATATATATTTGGTTCACTTGTATGATGTTGGGGATATGTCTAATTACTCTAAGGGAGCTTTTTTAGTGAAATAGTTTTGCTGTCAACCTAGACATGAACTTTTTAAATAGCCAGCTTATCCTTGACCTATTTCCATTCCATCATCTACTGGGCTCTCAAAACAGAGTATGTTTTCTCTATCTTTTGATTTTTTTTTTGCCAATTCATGATCTCGTGATCCTTGCTGTAATGCAAGTCTAAATGTTTAAATTTTTAAGCTTATATCTTATACAGTTTTGGTTTATATATGTGTGTGCGCGCCCGTGTCTGTAATTGCTTCAAAGGATTATGCATCTCATCTTGTGTTTACCCTATCATTTAGTATGTTATGCCACCCAAAGGCAAGGTTTATATGTTAACCTTCTTTTGTTTTCCATTTAGTATGCAGTCATAATCCTTTGCTCTTTCCTGAATCCTAGGTGGCATGCTGTTGCTTCCTAGACTTGGGATGCTCGCGACAAAACATATGGGATTAGGAGTGGCTACAATTTGGAACCCGCCGGTTCTGCGGTCCCAGAAATATGGGATTGGACTGGAACCGGCCGGTTCCGGTCCACAAACCGGCAGTTTGATCAGTTTCAATATTTTTTTATTTTTTTAAATTATACAATTAATTATTAAGTAATTAACGTAATAAATAAATGCAATTAAAATTATTAAAGTTTATAAATTAAACTTAATTGTTAGGTGATTTTGAAGCCAAAACAAATTAATTTAATTTATCAATTTGTTTATAAATGAAGTAAAAAAATATTAAGTTAGAAATAAATGAAAAAAATTGGGGAATATAGTAGTTAGAAAAAATGAGAATTTTGAGAAAGAAATATTAACTTAAAAAATATTAATTTGTGTAAAATATAAATTTTTACAACTAATAAGTTATAAAAAAAATGAAAACTTTGAGAAAAAAATTAATTTATTGAACATTAATTTGTAACTTTGTGTGATAAGTTAAATTGTTATAAAAAAAAGAAATTTGATTTTAAAAAATTATAAATTATAATTTAGAAATAATTATTTTCATTTGATAAATTAATAAATTATATAAATTATAATTGGACTAAAAACCTAATCAATTTAATTTTTTTATTTTAAAAAATAATTTAATTATAAAAGCTTGAATTTATATTTAAAAAATTATAATATTAATAATTGAGCTTTAATTTATTTTTTTTACCATTAATTAATTTAAAGAAATCAAAATGTACCTAGTTCTTTTCCCTTTTAAAATTTAATTGTTGATCATTTTACCTTTTTTTAATCGGAATTAATTGTTCTTTTGACGGTGAAGTCATATTATTCTCAAATTGATATTTCTCTATTTTTTGTAATCTTAATACCATTTTGATCCAATCATCAATACATGTTTAAACTTCTAGTGATTGGGATGTTAAGGTATACCGCGTTTCATATAAAATATCATTTTCTGCACTAAAAAGTTGTTCAAGATCAACAATTGAAATTGAACTTAAAAAAATTTATTTTGCAATTTGGAATAGTATTGGATAAGTATTTTAATGTCGACTCTACTAATCAATGACTAAAGAAATTTTATATGTCTCACTATCACCAAACTAAAATGCAATTGTAAGATAAATTTTAAGTTTGGATAAACCGGATGATGATTTTGATTTTTCTATTTTTATATCATCAAACGATCGCATTTTCTAATTTTTATCGATTCATCCGAAACTTGACTAGTAATATTACTTGGAGGAGGAGGAGGAGGAGGAGGAGGAGAAGGAGGAGGAGGGAATAATATTATAAATCAAACTAAATTTCACAAATAAATCACAAATTAATTTTTTTATATTATTAATAATAAAATCAACACTAATATTATCACTTAAATCTAATAATGCATAATAAATACTTAAATAATCATATAAGTCATCAATTTTATATCTAGGATAAAAAAATACTACATACAAGATTAATTAAAGTAATAAATTTAAAATAATTCAACCATTGAATCATACAAAATTAAATCATTAATATAATTTTGAAATGCATCAACAATATTAATACATTTATACAATAATAAATGACATGTTGAATAATAAATATCATTTAAAATATATATTGTATCATTAAAAACTTTTAAAATATCTAAAAGTTATTGATAAACATTTTAATATTGTGAATATAAATTAATTTGTGGCACATTCTTGAAAATAAATATGCACAATAATTCTTTATTCATATAACTCGTTAAGTAATTCATAAGTTGAATTCCAACGAATAAAAACATACATTGGAAATATTTTAAATTTTTTATCATTTTTACAACAAAATTGAGTTCATTATTTCATTATTTGTAAAAGTGACCATAAAAATAAAATTGTTATTTTAATTAAAACAATTATACCACTCAAATATTTCAAACAATCTTGAATATATAAATTTAACACATGATATGCATATCTAATATGAAAAATATACTTCCAATTTTAAGTTAACATAATATTTGAAAGTTTTGAATTAAAACAGTATTAACAGTCGTATTATCAAAAAAATTGAAAAAAAAATTATTAACTAATCCATTTTCTTCCAAAATATTTTTTTATCATTTTAAAAATATTATCGACAGTGTGTTGATCATCAAAAACTTTAAATGTAAATAATTTTTTTGTAATTGTCATTCACCATCAATCCAAAAACATGTAAAACTCATGTAAAAATATATTTGTCAATGATCACTCAAAATATCAACACATATACAAACATGTTCATTCAAAAAAAGAAAATATTTTGAGCAATTCGTTTTTATTTTCTTTATATAAATTATATAAACAAGTATAAAGATATTTATAGATATACGTTTAATAATATGATTTAAAGCATTTTGATAATAATTAACAAAATATATTTCTTCAGCAAAAATAAAAATAAATATTTCATAGTTATTATTTTTGCTAATTTTTTTCCCATCATTATATTGAAATAATCGAGAATTTGAAGAAGATGTTGTGTATATAAAAATTTGACTTTGCATTTTTTTTATTTCAATTTAAGCAGTATGTTTGTTTTACAAGTACCTTCGAAATATGTTATTACCACCTCAAATTTTAAATTTCTATGTTTGTACGTAATAATTGCACAAAACATCACATGACTCATCATTTTTTTAAAATTTCTTGAAATGAATTTAAAAAAATATCAGATGTTCGAATTTTTGCTTCAAATGATGATGCCGCCTCCGGATCTGATTGTTCATCACCCTTATTATTTTTTAGTTTTCTTCAATTGGAATTTCAAACTTTATTTTCTCATCCAAATTTTTAATAAAATTTTTCAAATCAACAATATTTTCACAAAAAAATTGCTCTTTCCACTATAACTTGACATTATTTATAATTAAATTTTATGAAAAAAATTGAAGAATATTATAAAAAATTGCAGAGAAGGATAATGAAAAAAGAATCGTACAATTAAGAAAAAATTGAGAATTAAAGAGAATTAAAAAATTTAAGAAAAAATTGAGATTATGTATAAGTATAATTAGAAATAAATTAAAGAAAATAAATAATTAAGAGTGTAATTAAAGAGAAATTAAGAATATATGTAAAAAGAATTGAGATTGAATTGTAAAGAAATTAAGATAAATTAAGAATTGATTGAAAATGAAATTATGTAGAAAATGAAAAAAATGAAATGAATTTGATATTTATAGAAAAAAATTGAAATTTCAATAATAATTCTATAATTTTTTTGTTATAAAATTTATTTTTGTCTTGTCATTATACTTATATTTTAATATATTTAATTATTTATAAAAAAAAAAAGAGTATATATGTGTGCATTGTACAGTGTACTATAGGCATGCGGGGCGGGGACCGTTGCCTTTTTTTTTTTTTAAATTGATTTTTTTCCAATCGGGCCGTGCCCAGCCCTATGTGGGATGTGTAGGATGGCCTTTGATGGTTGTTGCCCCGATTGTAAACACTCTGGGGATGATTGTCCACTTACTAAGTTTCCAATGAATCAGTATTTTTATGGTTTACAGTGCAGAAAACATCTTTGCATGATTTTTGTGTTGATTTATCCCTCTCTTTGAGTATTTTATGTTATATCTTTCTCTAGTAAAAGTTCAAGTCAGGCTATTTATGGAACCTTTTTTTCTCTAGTTTGAATTCATCTCTTCACGTTTGTACATTTTGTTTAGGCATTTAAAATATTACCAGGTCTCTATTAGTTTAAAAGAAAAAAAGAAAGAAAAGAAGAGAAAATTTTCGTCAGAACTTCATTTATATCCGATGCAATATTATTCATAGCAGTTTAAGTTTTACTTATAATTAATTACTTGGATTTGGATCTCTAGCCCTTAAATTAATGTACTATAGCTTTGCTTTCCCTTGCTTCCTTTGAATTGCCACAAATATTTTGATGCAGTGACATGCTCCCTGGTGTAGGCCTATAAAAATATGGCTTTCTTGTAAACTAAAATTACTTAAAAGCTGTTATTAATTCCTTTTATTTAAATAAATACATTATTTCAAGAAGTAAAGAATAAAAAATCTCCATTGGAGGTGAAACATGTGATTGTCATCTGTGAAAAATAATTAGGCAATTAATGTGTCTCAAAATCAATTCATGCCAACCCATTGACACATGTTTTAAGGCAACCGATCTGCAATACCTTTTTCTGCTAAATTGTTGAACTTTTAAACATTCATTTCTTGTTTTTCTATTACTTTTTACTTTTACGCTCCTCATAATTTTAACAGATATGCAATTCAACTTTCATCCCTCTTGTTACATTTTTCTAATAATGACTTCTCATCCATCAGTTAGGAGAATATTAAGTATATATTGTTTTATGGTAAATAAATAAGATTTTGAGATGAATGAAAACTAAATTGATCCAACATTTATCATTCTTTGACACAGACTGGGGTTTATGCAATCATGAATTCCATCTTCATTTGCATCTTAAAATGGGTGAATTCCCAGACTTTTTTAAAGGGTTTGAGAAAGCCATCTCTTGGAGTTTTGTCCTGCTTATGAACAGCTACTCTAAGCTCTCGTTTGGGAATTTTCTCTAAGAACGAAAGAAAATAAAAAAGGGAAAATAAATTTTATTTTTCTTCCTTATTTTTCTCCCTCTTATTTGGATTGAAAGAAAATAAGAGAGAAAATGAGGGAAAATAAAGTTATTTTCTCTTATTTGGAAAGCATATTAAGGAACGAAAGAAAATTATAGTGCCTAGAGAATGGAGTATACTGAATAGATTAATAATTGTTGTTGCTTTAAGAAAACATGTACCGCAGTTGCTGCAATTCTTTTTTGGAACCTTTTTCTGTATATTAGTGCTGATGGAAAACTGCTCTGATTTTTCCAATTTAGAGGATTTTTTAAAATTGGAATGATGCTGTGTATGTTTACTTGTGCTATGAAATACAGTTTCTAGACTTCTAATTTTTGTTTTATTAAACCCCTTAATATTTAATATTTAATTCATTTATTTGACATTTTTTTAATTTTATCCGTTGTTTCTATTTATTACTTATACATTATATATTAAATTAATATTTAATATTTAAATATTAAATTTATTATATACATGTATTTATTTTTATATCTATATATTATTTAATATATATTTAACAGGAAAAATAAATTAACAAATTTTTTCAGCAAACAACTTTAGATAAAATATTAAAAGTTATATATATATTTTTGAGTTTATTTTATTGAGTCGTTCAATTTTCGCTTTTTGTTTTATTGAGTTGCTTAGACTTGCAATTTTTTTTCTGTCTGAACCCATTAAAAAAAATAGTCTTCAAATTTTTCATCAAATAAGTTTTCGATGGAACAAAAATTTACAACTCCACAGACTCAACAGAATAAAAATGCTGTCCATGAAACAAAAATTACAAACCCAAGAATTAAATTGAATAAAAATTCAGTTATATAGCATAGTTTGATTAATTTCAGTTACATTGTTTAATGGAACAATTTTGACAAATTTGGGAGCTAAAATATTCGTTTTTCCTTGCTGAAAATTAAAAACAAAAAACTAATAATGGGCCGTTGTGTTAGGCTTGGGCTGAATCTTTTGAAAGTACACTGTAGAAACCCACTCGAGGCTTGAATTACAGAATCCTTTAATCTTTATCATATTCTTATTAAAAAAAATTACTGCGCTTTTTTTTTTTTTAATTTTAAATACAATCAAATTGCATTTCAGATAAAGAAGATGGGATCGTTCTCTTATAACTTTTTAGTGGCGTATATATTTCAATTTTGCTTTCCATGACATATCAGAAATATTTTCCATTTGGATAATCTATTTTCAAGAAAATTGAATGGGACATTTTAACTTTAATCCCATTCATATGAATTTGCAAAAAAGGCTAATAATAAAAGGTTGAATTGATAATAACTATAAAAGCTATGACTCAAATTACTAAAAGAAAATATTAATTCAATTATAAAAACACTTATTTCAATTAGTATACATTAGAGGGTCTTTATTTTAAAAAAAAAACAAATATTACCTAAATTTTGAATGAGACTGTGATTTAACTTGCCATCTGTTTAGATTATTGAATAAGCCTGCCTTTAAGACAAAGATAGAAGATGACAATTTGTAATAAATCAATAATTATATTCATAGGTGTGGTCACTATTGCCTGCTGAAACACTCCAAAAAAAGGCAAAAACTGTTTGGAAAATATTTACTTATATGGAATTTTTTTATTGATCGAGTTAACGAGAGAATATGAAGTAAGCAAAATAATTCATATAACACTTTTTTATGGGCAGATTTTAAAACAAAAGATTGATCATCACTTTTTTTTTTCTAAGTAATTTTTCTATTTGAAAGTAATTAAGGGAGATTTTTCTTTCTTTCAATTGGACAGAGTATTTTCACCAAAATAAAAAGACTTTCTCAAGCAATTAAGGGAATAAAGTGCTTATAAGCATCGGCAATCTATATTATAAATTTCATTGCTTAGTTGATTACAAAATACACATCCCTATTTTAAGGCCTAATTCAGGAAGATATATTCTTCCTTAATTAATCCGCATGACTTTATTTCTTAAAAAAAGTACTATTGTGTTTCTCACTGATTTAGTCTATATATGAATAAATTCAAGCAAGTGTTTTACTGGTTAGTACTATTTTTTTTTTAATTTTCAGACTCTAAAATTGAAATGATGTCTTAATTAATATGATGTAAAAAAATTTAGAGATGATTATGTTGAGAAAATTATAATTGGGAAGTAAGGAAGGTGAGGAATAATTGGGGAGGAAGTAGAGGAAACAGGCATATGGCAATGCTACTTGTTGGTGAAGCAAAAATCGAAAGTCATCATTTTGTTGACAATTTGACATTTGAAAACAAATAAAGAGAAGGGGACAGTATAAACCAAAGTCATTGTCCAAAAAAATCAAATCAAAACTTATATTAATCAACTACATTATATTATTAACAGAATCTCCAAAGAAGAAAATACATTTTCTTTAAATAATTTTTTTTTGGGTGCCCTTCACATGCATGGGTGGTGGCATAGCAGGTATTCATCTCCAATTATTGACAAGAATTGTGATGTGTAGAGCATTAGGTTTGCTGGAGCAGTTGAGGCCATTGCTTTCACTCTTTTTCTTTTCCTTTATTTCTTTTTTCGGATAAATTACTCTCTGCCCTTCTTTAATAGGGGAAAAAAAATCAGTTAGATTTAAAACATGTATGATTCAAGTTTTCAAAAAAAAAAAAAAACATGTATGATTCAACCTTGATAATTATATCTCAATGACCAGTAGTGACTGCCTGATATAATCAGCTATTATGCTATATTAATTTTAATTTTAATATTTCTAATTTTTCAACTATATATTATACTGCTATTGTCATGTGTTATAAAAAAAAACCAATAAGGAGAAAAATGTAAAAAATATTTTAAGTGCTGAATATTTAAAATTTAGCTTTTACTTGTAAAAATAATCGAGATTTTTAGTTTATTTATACGTATTAAAAATATACAATTTTTAAAAATTGAAATAGAAATTTCATCTGCTGATTTGCTTAATTTTTTAAAATTGTAAAAAGTTGAAAGGTTCATGCAAATGTTACGTAACGTTTAATAATAACGAAATCCTACTAAACATGATAAATTAAAAATATATTACATTACAAACTTTTAATATATATATTTTACAACAGCATTTTTATATTTTAAAAAAATGTTAAAAAATAATTATCTTGAAAGATGACTCTCTATTCATTAATTATTTAATTTGTACCCTTAAAATATAGACATGGTCATCGTAAGGAGACCATTTTCACCAAATCCACATGAGTTGATTACACTAACCTGCCATGTTTGAAAGTTTGAAATTTTAAAGTTTGAGTCAAAGTGTACTAATAATAGCCATCACTTTGATTATCAAATTTTTTTGAATTTGTTTGATATTGTTGTTTGTTTGCTTATTTATTTATTTATTTTTGGATTATTGTTATTATATTTAATTATGGAACATTCACATATCTAAATTACAATGTGTATGCCTCATATTCGAGCCGCCTCTTCTCTATGCCTTTTTTAATTTTTCAATAAATTTTATCATTGAAAAAAAAATTTGGTTACTTTATTTTATTATTTTCTTAATTTAATTTATGAAAATTTTATTTTATTCATTCGATTTTTAAATTAATATTTTTGCTTATATGTTGCTTGGCAAGGAAAGAAAACATTTATTGTCATTATAGAAAATAATTTGATAATATATAATTTAATATAAAAAATAAAAAATAAAAAGTCGAATTTCGTAGTTAGGGTTAACTAATTTATCGAGAAAAATTTAAAAACTCAATAATAAAAATAATTAAAAATACAAAGATTGAAATATATGGAATTTGCCAAACCACTTTTACACTTTACACCCCACCCAAAGTAAAATATAATTTGGTGTTTATTAAAATTAAACTACCTACTACACCAATAAATTTTAATTTTATAGCATTAATATAGTAATTAAGGCTATGAGTTCTCCGAATTTGAGTTTCAATCGACTCCTTTAACCTAAAAAGAAAAAAGAAAAATAAACTACCAACTAAAGTACTAATGTGTTGTGTCTTTTCTACAAAAGAAATGAACGTTGGCACATTGCTGGCGAGGGAGAGGCAATTTTTTTTAATTTCCTTAGGTCCCTTTCTTATCTCTGTAACTATGGCCTATAAATCTCTCTCTCCTGTTGATCATCATTATTGCAAAGAGTAAGTTGGCCCTTAAAAAGAAGGCTTCTTTTATATATATATATAGAGAGAGAGAGAGAGAGAGAGAGAAAGATAAAGACAGACAGGCCATTCTCATCCAGTTTCCAGTCCAACAAAATGAGAAGATTTTGTTATTTTGGGATTGTTTTGTTAGGTTTTTTAGCATGTTTGAGGCCAAGTGATGCTCAGCTGCAAATGGGTTTTTATGCTCAAAGCTGTCCTAAAGCTGAACAGATTGTGTCTGATTTTGTTGACCAACATATCCATAATGCTCCATCTCTTGCTGCTACCTTTATAAGAATGCACTTTCATGATTGTTTTGTCAGGGTAATTTCATTTTTCTCTCCGTTCTTTCTTTTTCTTTTGTGTGTGTGGAAAAAAAAATATTAAAATTTTTTGTGGGTTTAATCTAAATTCAGGGATGTGATGGATCAGTGCTGCTGAACACTTCAACTTCAGGCAATCAAACTGAAAAAGCTGCAACTCCAAACTTAACACTAAGAGGATTCGATTTCATTGACAGAGTTAAAGCGCTAGTAGAAGCAGCCTGTCCTGGTGTTGTGTCCTGTGCTGATATTCTTGCTCTGGTTGCTAGAGACTCTATTGTAGCCACTGTAAGCCATCCAATAAAAGCTTCTTTCATTTCTTATTCTTCTTCTTCTTCTTTTAAAAAAATTTAGACTGGATTCATAAATAAATTGATAAATTATTTTTTTATCTTAAATAAAACAGGGTGGTCCGAAGTGGAAAGTTCCGACTGGCCGGAGAGATGGAACAGTCTCCATATCACAAGAGGCCTTGAACAACATCCCACCTCCAACTAGCAACTTCACCACTCTTCAAACCCTTTTTGGTAATGTTGGACTCGACCTCAAGGATCTCGTCCTGCTAGCCGGTATGAATTTTTATTTATTTGTTTATTTAAACCGAAACTATAAATAAATTCGTGGATTAATTCAATCACTACCTGTCATGTATACATTGCAGATTTGTGATGTGATCCGATCCTGTATAATAGTATTTAACATTTTACACTAAAATTGAATTTTTCAGGTGCACACACAATTGGGATAGCACATTGTCCATCATTTTCAAATAGGCTGTACAATTTCACCGGAGTAGGGGATCAAGACCCAGCACTAGACAGTGAATATGCTGCAAATCTCAAGGCAAGAAAGTGCAGAAATCCCAATGATAATACCACCATTGTGGAGATGGACCCAGGGAGCAGGAAAACATTTGATCTTAGTTACTATTCTAATTTGCTAAAGAGAAGAGGGCTTTTCCAATCAGATTCTGCCTTGACCACTAACTCTGCCACATTATCTACAATTAATCAGTTGCTTAGTGGTTCACTTGAGAATTTCTTTGCTCAGTTTGCTGCATCCATGGAGAAAATGGGCCAAATCAATGTTAAAACTGGGTCTGCTGGTGAAATTAGAAGGCAATGTGCACTAGTCAACACTTGAACCAGCTTTCTTTCTTTTTATTTATTTAGTTTTGATTATTGATTGAAATAATAATAATAATAATGTGTTCCTTCTTGGAATTGTATTTGGTGTGCATATTTGAGTTTGTTTACTCTCTCTTTTCCAGGATAGTTTATGATCAATATATATTGTGTTTTTTCTAAAAATATTTGAATAAAACTATGTATTTTCCATCCATTTTTGTGAAAATTTCAATTACAAAAATTTACAAAAATTTATTTTTTTATGTATTTATTGAATGTAGAATTAAAAACTTTTAAAAAAACCGTGGATATAAAATACTTTTAAAATTTGGGAGGATAATGATCTCTAGATAACTAAAAAAACTTTTGATGAAGATGATTATTTAAGTGGGCTGAGAGAGAATTATTTTTAATTAAAATGTATGTGTCCATTTGTTTTAATTAAAATTGAACTACGAGAAAAAATCATTTTGGAGAATTATAATTTTTTTTTTGGGAGTTATAAAAATTACACATATTATACTACACATTGAAGCTACAACATCAACTTATGAATTGTGAACAACAAAGATGCAATATCGTCGGAGATATATTACATATTTACATTTGATAAAAGTGATATTACAACTTTGGAACTGTCTTAATTTGCTATTTTTAGTATAAATAGTTGTGTTAGAATTTACAAATAAGTTTGATTTAGTAGATGGCTTGCGGCTTTTTGGTGCGAAACCCCAGGATGCCTTGTGGCTTTTCACTAATTAAATTATCTATTTTGATTTGGGAATCCCTTTGATTTGTAGATGACTTCATGGCTTTTCATTAATTAATTTTTTTTCTATATTAAATTTAGAATAGGGTATTTTACTTTTTTAATGAATATATTTAACGTGAATTTAAATTAATTTATAGTCTAATAAATTATATAATACAATGTATGAGTGTTTGAAATTACTGTTCGGTGTCAAAAAAAAATAGTTTTTTATTTTTTTATAAATTGCATTTCTCAAGTCTTATTTGAAAAAAATTATTTATCTATTTGTTACTTTCTAAAAGTAATTTTATAAATTGAAAAAAATTAACCCAAATGCAATGCAAAGAAGAATTATAATTTAGGCAAAGAATAATACATATCATTACATAAATAGTCCATTGATCAAGTCTTAGCCATTGATCAAGTCTTACTTATACTGTAATATATCAAAAATTCAAATCTTGAAGAATGAATATGGATCAAATTGCTTAGATTAGACTTCTTCCCTTCTTCAAATTACCTTTGAACATATTTCAAATAAAAATGGAGTGATGTAAACATAAATTCATTTGAAATTGCTGAAAATTCACATATATAGAATAATTTATGTCTAGATCAAATTATGCATACTCTTAATACAATAATATTATGTATAATGATAAATTCTAATAATACAGGCAGGACATAATTAAATACTAATTGTTTTTGTAGAGATCAAAGCTTAATTAAAGAATGAATATATATCAACTCACATATATTACTTTTTGCTTTCCTTCAAATTGCCTTTGAACATATTTAAAGGAAAAATTGAGAGAGACAAAGAATTTGGAGCTTTCTATATATATATATATATATATATATATATATATATATATATATATATATATATTATTTTGCAATTATTAGATGAGTGTGTTTGGGATATCTGTTGTTGTGCAATTATCATAACTTAATCTTCTTTATTTCAATATTTTAATTCAAATTGCTTCGAACATCGTAACTATGAGTTACGACTCATCTATTTGTAAATATTTCTGCCTAACAAGTAATGAAACTACGACTCTAATTCTATAAAATTTATATACAAATAGGTTGTGTGATCATACATACATAGAAAATACTTTTGCTTTATTAAGAGTATGTATCTATAGCTAATAGCTTAACGAATAATAAAACTTGGGATATGTATTATTGATCATATTTGCATTTCAATGATCTTATTTAATCAATTCAGGTGTACTTATAATTATATCTTATCATACATCAAAAGAATAGTTTTATACAAAACATATATACTTTGTCAAAGAAGTTTAAGTTAGTATTAACTTTGAGGCCTTCCAAGTGCACATGAATTATGGTTGAAACTTAGACTTTAAATTGGAAAAAATTACCACTTTAAATAGTTTAATCAACAATTTGTTTAATAAGTTATTTCACGTTGATCTTATTATTATTTTTTTCTTAATTGACGTTACAACGCTAATGTGATACTAGAATTTTACTACATAATATCAGCTCATAAATGTAGTGTCGGTCGGCTGCCATATAAGCAACACATCATCAAACCTAAATTTAATATCATGCAAACAAATTAAAAATTCAAATTGAAATTGAAAATTGAAAATATTTAAATAAGGGCTGCACATCAAAAAAAAAAAAAAGAAATTTTCCCTCATTGAAAACGCAACACTTCTTCTTCCTCCTTTTTTTTTTCATCACTATAAACCAGTTCTACCATTAACATCATTGTCACCATCACTAACTCGCCCTTCAAATGAAGTGAACTCATTTCTCTATTGCTAGTGCGGATAGAAGATCAATTTGCTGATCAGCTTACCTCTCAAAACGAAGTTGGCTTGTTTCTCCATTGTCAATGGAGACGAAAGATCAATTTGTAGAGAAAGGAGGACGAGATTTTGATCTTCAATTTACAAATTAGTTTTTAATTTTATGAGTTTAATGGATAATGCTTTATGGATTTTGCTTTGTAGAGAAAGGAATAAAATATTTTGATAGGTAATGCCATATGGATTATGATTCCTATTCTTGAAAGCATAATACCCGATTTTGTATTCAATCTGGCCTTCTTGTGCTTTGTTTATTGAAATTGTAGTTGATAGGTAATGTCATATGGGTTACAATTTCTATTCTTGAAAGTCTAACGGAAGTATTTAGTGCATGTGTGGTAGAATATGATTGTGAATTGAACAACAAATTGATGGAACACAAAATGTTTGGTAGAATGTCGATTATCTGTAGAATTCTATAAAAAAAAAACTCAATTCTTAGATTAGAAGAATTCTAGAAAAAAAAACTTTTCAAATCTCCACTAGGAAGTTTTATTTAAAATCACTTTTCATCTTTGAATTTGGGATTCTAATCATTAGGATTTTTTTTTTCATTTGTTGTGTATTTTAATAATAATAATAATTTCAATTTTAATTTCAATTTTCAGTTTTAATTTGCTAATGTGACATTAATTTTAAGTTTGATGACATGTTGCTTATGTGGCACTAAACTAGTGAGGTATGACATTATGAGATAAAATTTTAATGCCATATCAGTGTCTAACTCAATTTTTTGGGTATTGATTCATGCTAAGTGACTTTAGTGATTTTTTTTTGGTTGTGATATGACGAAAAATTTAGTATTTGACTTGTACCAAGTTTTGCTACGTTTGTCATGTGCTTGAGCATGCTTAATTATCTCTCTTCTTCTTTTTTCTTTTTTTTTTCCACATAAGTACATGTTTCCTTCCTGAAAAAGAAAATGTTGAAAAAAATATTATTTTTTTATCTCTGAACTTTATAAATTATATCAGTTAAGTAAATCAAAGTGGGCATTTATTTATTTAATTAATTTTAAATTAATTTAATTTTTTAATTACTAGTATTAATAAAATAGTGAGTATTTTATAAATATTAATTATAGTCAAAATTTATTTAATTGAGCTAGTTGATTATTATTATGAATATCGTCATTGATTAAATATTAAATATTTCATTAATAGAAATTAAATTAATTATAAGTTTATAATTAAAGAAATTAATTGATGATATTTAAGGATTGTGTAAACTAAATGAATAAAATTGATAACTAAGTAGTCAACTAAAGAAATAGTTGAGAGACTTTGGTATATAAAATTGTAAAATTCAAACTAACCTTTTCTTTTCATGTTCTATGTGTGATTTTGCATTATGATTAGGGAGGAAGGGACATAATTCATATTTTGCAATAAAAATGATAATCGCTAAAAATTAATGAGTATTCATTAAGAAAATGATAGTATAAATTAATGAGTAATGGGAGGAGTATTAGAATAAGTGTTGATTTTTGAACTTTAGCACTTAACATTTTAAAATGGCAAGTAATATTTTGACGAAAAACAGAGTGACCCTTATTTATATATATCATTTATGTGTTAAAATTCTATCAATCTCTACAAGATAAATTGCAGAGTAGCCCCTTTTTAGGAACTACCAAAAGCTTGTGTCCAAGTATTAGGATATGGTTGCTTAAATATAAACTAAAGTTGTTGTTTATTATAGATTTATTAAAATAATAAGTTACAAGTTATACCATTTAAAAGATTAAGCCATGAATATAGAGTTTAATTTCATATAGTGTAAGCCAATTTAAATTAGTTAATAGTTACATATTTTCAAATAAAAGAACAATTTAGATAATAAGTTAACTTTTACCTATTTTTTTAGGCATGATAGTACGTCAAAAGATTGATTTCAAAAAGACATATTTATAAATAAATCTACACTCTAGAATTTGCCACTATCTTTTGCCTACAAAGAGGAGTCCTTGTTCAATCAAATGGAACAATGCATGTTACAAGGATATATATAGACTTAGCTAAGTCTAAGTGCATGTGCAATAATTATTCGAACATTTTCCTTTCTCTTTCTTATCGGAAGAAAAGACTGTGGTCCAAACTATATATTATTATTTAATATTTAAGATGTAAATGATGTTAATTTGGCTTTATTGATTTAATTTAAGTATATATAGTTTGGAATATGGAACATTTTCAAACTAAAGCCTTTCTTTTTTTTTTTCTATGTTTAAATTTTAAAATTGAGATTGGAATCCCTTTAACAGTTGTATTGAGTTTTTTTAATGTAAATAATAACTTGGGCATTAAGTTTGATGGATTTTATTTTCCATCAACTAAAAGTAAAAATTCGGAGAAAAAGAAACTTAAACCGCCAGTTGTAAAAGCGAAGAGAACGTGTTCTTACAAAGACTCAAAACACTCCCAAAATGCCGGCACCATAAAGAAAGATTCGGACAGGATTTTTAGCTTCCGGCGTTCAAATGTTGGTTGTTTTTGTAAAAATTAGTCTTGAAGAAAAAAGAAGTAATCAGATTATGAATTTTACGAATTTAAAATTATGAAATTATATTTCTCAACTATAAATTAAATCTGATAGTTAAATGATCAATTAATAGATGATTTGATTGATATTCTCACTTATAAGAATTTGATGAATTCTCAAAAATTTGAGTTTTCATACCATCATTTTAATGGGGAGAGTTTAGCACATATATGGTGAGTGCAAACGGATGACTATCTTCTATTGGAAAGCTCACAGCCCACTGAGCCTCCTAATGGATCCAAAAATAAAAAAAAAACCTGATAATTAAATGAGAGTTGATTAAATGCACAAAAGTTTGATTTCATTATATTATAATTAAATTTTAAATATAAATTTAGCTAAATTTGAATTCAAACTTAAATTGATATTTTTATTTCAGATATTTAGAAAGAGATTAATTTAAAATTATATGAAACGAAATAGTGTGTAACAGTTTACAATGAATCTATATTAAGGCAGATCTAACCTTGAAAAGAGAAACCTGGAAACAAAATCCATATTGTCGATTTCATTATGACTTATCATCAAAATAAATATTGAATAATATTGTAGTTATTATTGAAAAAAAATTAAAAAAAAAAACATCGAAGAAAATAAAGTTGTTATCATCAAAGTAAAACATGTAATTCAAGTAGTGGATACTGTTATCAGTTGTTATGAGAAGCCGCAGTGTGTGGGGACAAAAAAAGAAAAGCAAGCCGTAAGGAACTCCACAACCTGAAAACGAAGATGGGAAATGGCAATGTGCAAGAAAAGCAACCGCGTGGGGGCCGGATAAGGTGCTAAGTGCAAGCAACTAACACATTTTTTAATATATATATATATATATATATATATATATATATATATATATATATATATATATATATATATATATATATCCAAATTATAATCGATCAAATTTAATTTTTTTAAAGTGATTCTCTTAATTATTAATTTTGTTTTTATTTAAAATTTATTTAATTTATTATAATTGATTATATGCTAGTATTTTATCATTTGGGACTAACTAAAAGTTTATTCAATTGAATCACTTAATCAATAGATCAATTAGATGCTAATTGTTTATAAATAGAAATTAATTAATATTTTTTGACAAATAATTTATCCAAAGTTAATAATTAAGAAAATCGATTAAATAAATTATTTGAATGAATTAATTAAATAAAATTTCTACCGAATAATTTAATTATATAAATTTATAAAATTCAGAGATTAAAATATATTTACCTTTCTTTAAGTTTTAGGTTCAGGTTAAGCATAGGGGTATGTAAATGTAAACAATCAAGGTTACTTAGTATTCCTTTCTGAGAAATGCTATTTTCAATATATATTTTTTGACATTTTTTAACAAATTGGTCCACATCAATAAATTTAATTTGTTAAATAAAATAATAAATTTATAAATTAAAATTTTGATGATACGAATGAATCATAGATTATATGTTAGACGAAAGTGTTGAAAAAAATTTGGTTAGCATTTTTCTTCATTTTTAAATTTAATATGAATAGAAAGTTATGTATATGTTCGGGGAAACAATGGTCATAATATGGGCAATTTGGCATTTTAACAGTTGATTTCATTAGTTATTAATTAGGCTTAAATTTAATAAAAAATGAATGATTAAGACTAAATTATCATTAGTTTTAAAAAACTCAAAATTGTTGAGAAAAAAAAAGTAGGTGTATAGATTTTTAGTCTAAGCCTATACAAGAAATAACTTTAGAATTTTACATAATATTAAATTTTGATTGATGAATATAAGAGCAAAATTGAAAAAAAATATAATTTTATTTATTGTATAAAATTTATAGATAAATAAAATTTTAAATTTTTTCTAAATCGAAAGTTAAAATAAAACGGATGAAATATTTCCCTAAATAGTTATTTGTGTGTATATCCATGTAAACTTGCAAATATATATATATATATATATATATATATATATATATATATATATATATATATATATATATATATATATATATATATATATATATAAGTAGTGCATGTGTTTCTTCTTATTATTATTATTTTAATTTATTTCTAGATAAGAATATATAGTTTGATTATAAATTGGGTAATGATTGTCATGAAAGTCTTGACGTCGACTTTGAACAATCTCTGATTTCGGGGACATAATATATATATAAGAACTTCCTTTTGCATTATAATTACATGATGTCATCTGTCTCTGTAAAATAATTAACAAAATATCAATTTTAATTATTTCAATTGAAATACTTAACAATCAAATATCAGTAAATTATTAGAAGTTAAATGTTTTAGAAAAAAAAAAGAAATTAATTGAAAATTTTAGTAAATTAACACTGCTAATTATTATTAATTATCCTTAGATATAAATAAAAATTTAAATGTATTATAAATTTTTTATGAAGGATTTATATACATATAAGTCTTGACTATTGGTTATTTTTCTCCAGTTTCGGAAAATTAGTATAGAGCGGGTTCGGTTCCTATAATTATAAAGGAGGGGAAAAATAATAGAAAGAAAAAAAATTCAAATTTGATACGTTACTTTTTAACCAAAATAATTGATTTTTATATGTAATTAAACTGCACAATAAATTATTTTAATATATATCAATACCTTTTTATAACATATTTGAAAATTTTTTATTTAATTAATATTTCATAAAACTATTAATTTAATTCAAATTCGAACCCACTTTTTATATAAATAGACTTGAACAGATTTAGATAATGCAACAAAAAAAAAAGAAGTTTACATTCCTTAAGATAGTATTTAATTAAGCCTTGAGAAGAATGTGGAGTAAAATGGTGTTCGTTCATCCTTTTAAGTGATGAAATCGATACAAGTGGCAACAATGACCAGGACACGATAATATAATCAAATCCAACATTGTTATATTTTATTTTAATTATAGATTAAAATATATTTAAATTATTAATAATTTATGTGATTAATATATTTATAATTAATAGACACATTAGTTAAATTATTAATAAAAAATGACAACAATTACTAGTTATATTTTATTTTAATTAATTTCAATTTATACTTTTAATTAAAATATTTTAAAAATATTTTTATTTATTAATATTTGATATAATTTAATCATTTTGTAGATGTATATGTTTTATATAGTTTAATATTTTATTATATTAATATTATTCAATTCTATTTAAAATTTATTTATTTAAAAATTGATATGATGAATTTTATTTAAAATATTATACAATTTATTATATTATGTTATAATATGTCAAAAGATCATATTAAATTAATTATATCATATTATACTAATTTAATTTAATTTATATATTAATTATATTAAATATATCGTATTGTATTAATTTATTTATTAAATAAATTGTATTTATATTTAAATTTTAGACACAATTAATTTAATTGAATCTTATTATATTATAAATATATTAAAACAACTGCTAATACGAATTGGCTCCTAAAACGTTAAATATGCCACCACATAATATAAGAGTTGATGATGGGGGTGGGGTATTATTGTGAGATTTCCACCGCAAGTATTATGTATGGTGACTTGATATTGATATCATTTGATGGATAAGTGTCAATTCTAACGTATCATATATATATATATATATGCTGTCGATAGTGGATGAATAATTACAATGAAAAAAAAAAACAAAATTGTCAGATTAAACAATGTGATTTTAAAAAAAAAAAACAAAAAAATTAATACATTAAATATATTAGAGAGTGACACAAAAAGAGGTAATCAATTATTTTTGGATAAAAAATCTTATAAAATATTGAAAATAAACTAAAGTAAATATTTCTTATAAACAATTTAATTGAGTAGATACAGTATTATATTTGAATTTGACGCAATTAAAAATTTTGAAATTCGAACTTGATTGAATTTTTATAAAATTGTTCAAAATTTAACTCGAAAAATATAGAAGTTATTAAAGCTCGACTCGACAAATATTAAATCAACTAAATTTTTTTAATAAATAGTATATTTGACTCAAATCGAATAATTTAAATATTAAAAGTATAAAAGTAATTTAAATATTAAAAAATATTAAATTTTACGAGTTAAATATTGTGATACTCAAACTCGATTTGATTTAGTTTAAGTCGAATTCAAATATTTTATGAATTGACCTCAAGTAGTTTACGATTAATTTGAGTCGTTAACATATATATAATACATTAGATATATTAGAGCATATTCAATATTTTTTTTATTTTAAAGAATAATAACTCGTTTAGAACATTTTTGGTATAATAAAAAGCAAAAGAGTACAATAAACTTTTTATATTTTTATTTTATCCCATACAAATTAATATTTATAAAAAAATTAAATAATTTTTATTGTAAGAAAAGAGAAATGTATTTTTAGAGAAACATATCAATAACACTTTTAGTGAAACATACCAATAAAAAAATAAAATATGCATAAAAAATAAAAGTCCATTTACTACAATTAAAATAAAAAGTGATTTTTTTTTAAATGTACAAAGTTAAACTCACTCTGTAATCTATAGTTTAGAGATAAAGTCTATTAAAATTATTTTTTTATTGTATAATTTTTTAAGATAAAAAATTTGACTTAAATAGCTAGTCTATTGGAAATAATTCGAAAAGGAGTAACTATTGTTTTTTTTTTCAAGTAAAAAATATAATAAAATATTAAAATAAAGTAAATATTTGGAATGGGGAAGAGGGAATTTTGTGGAAAAGGAGAGAAATCAAATGGGGGTTGCTGGGATATTAAAAGCTGAATCCAAATTACTCTTAATTAAAATTGATTAATTTAATTATTTATTTAAATACGAGTAAGCACATAAGATCATGGATGGTAGCTATTGTCCAACTATATATATATATATATATATATATATATATATATATATAAAAGAAAGAAAAACGTACACTTGCAATATTATAATATGGCTGCAGTAGAGCAGGTGAGCAAAATGTGTAATCTCCTCCTTTTCCCTTGTAAGCAGCTTCTAAGATTTTAGTATGCTAACGTAAAAGCCAAACATTCTCTATCAAATCTATCAATTAGTTATACATCTCAGTATATATCAGTAAACTAATCATATATAATTATGTTTTTGTGATACAAGATGACACATGTTAGTTAGCTATATGCACTGTTTTTATCATCCAGCTTCTCATCTTTTAGCAGAAAATTATGCCTATCAGTGTTCTAGGCATGTGCTGCAGCTACTTCCTTTGGGCAATTAGCTAGTATATATTCACTGTCTGTCCTGAATTAATTACTCTTTTTTGTTTTTAAATACATGTCGTTTAAGTTATTGTATAATAATTAAAAAATATGTTTAATATATAAGTAAAATATTATATTACCTTTAAATCTTTACCAATTATTATTATTGTATGTTTCTAAAAATAAACAAAATTTTCAAAATAATTCCAATTATTCAACGCGTAACGATTTGGTATCTAAAATATAATTTATAAAAAAAAAACTCTTTTTAATTTGATTTTGTACCGGAAAACTCAATCGGTTTATATTTATTAACTTTGATAACGTGAAAGTTTTTCACTAAATTTTTTAATGAAAAAGACAAATATATCCTTTTTAAATAAGCATATTCACTATAATTTCTAAAAGAAAAACCCTAAATCAATTTCTCTCGTTTCTCTCCTTCGATTGAAAGTTTCACTTCCAAAGTTGACCCTTTTAATGAAAATTGATCTGGCAGAGGAGAAGTAGATCCATTCAAGTCCAAAGAAAGGTGGAAAGTCTCAATTCAATGTTGCGGTGGATGACCATTGAAATAGTCAATGACACTAGAGGGAAGTCGCAAGAACATTCATATGCATTACTATCGCTGATTAATAACCAAGAGATTGTTGCGGGCTAATGTGCTGAGGTCTTCTATCAATTCTAGCTCATTTTCTTGTATTCTATCTTTGCTATTGGGGAAGTGGATGTTCACTTTGTACCTTCCTAAGGTGAGGCAAAGGCTTTGTACTGCTAATGTGAACCAGAGCAAGTGGTGCACCAAGTACACGGAGCAACAACCTTAGATTGAAGCATTTGCAAGCATTTAACGACGCAACAAAGGGTGTTATAGAGAGTTGTCCTTTCATCCAGTGAGCCCATCTCCCTTCCAACCTAAAATCTCCACCATCATCTTGATCTGGCCCCTCATTCAATGGCGATAAAGCCTCCAAAGGCTTCAAGCTCCCCGATGTCACTATAATCAACGGTTCGGGCTGCGACACATGGTGTCCATGGTCCCTTCCTTCGTAACAAGCTCGACATTGTGGTCAACCACCCCCCCCCCTTCTCTCTCTCTAAACACTGAAAAGAACCCCTGCTTCCTCTCCCTTTTACCACTCTGCCACTTATACCTCAAATGCAAGTGTTTTGAGAAAGAGCAGAAAGCTAACAAATAACCAACAGAGACATGAAAAGAATGGTGAAAAGGTAGCGATAGGAAAAAAAAAATATTAATAAAATATTATTGCCGCAAGACACGAAAATATGGAAGCTTATAGTGAGGATTGTGGTTTTGGTTTCAGTTACTATTCTGAGTCCTTCGATCTACTTCCACACGGTCGCCTTGAAAATCATCTTCTCTCTAGCTTCCTTTGAAATTGTCGAGTCCCACCGTAGAATTATCTTTTCTGTAGCTTCAAAACCCTCAACACTCAAAACCCACAGCATCACCGGCAGCGTTGCAGTTCTCCAATGGTTCCATAATTAGAAATAACTTTGCTTCTGAAGCTAGATGAATAAAACTTTAAGTAAGAATATTGACTATGGTGGATTGTATAGATACAAAAATTTTAAAAAAAATAAATGATTTTTATCGGCGTTGGCAAATATGGACGAAAGGAGGTTTTGTGTACAAAATCAAATTAAATAAAGTTTTATGTTACAAATTATATTTAGATACTGAATTGTTACTCGTCGAATTGTTGGAGTACTGATAGTGAAAAATATCCAGTTTTTTTTCATCGAATTACTAAATAAGAGTATAATATGTAAAAAATAATTAATGTTTTATAGATAAGTATGAAACAATAAACATTTTGGAACAAAAATAAAAATCTTAAACAACATCTATTTATGAACCGATGAGTAGTAATCAAAGGAAAATAATTTTTTTTAGAGTTCGGAACCAATGAAGTTGGGAAGAATGGGGTATTTTGGTATGTGATAATATTTGGTTTTTTAGCATTATTAGGCCATCTCCAACTTAATACAATTTTAGTGTAAAAATAAAAAAAGATAAAAATTGTATAAATGAGGACATTCTCTAAACCAACACCAATTTGCTTTCAAAAATGACATTTGACACATTACTCCACCAATTTTGGTGTGGCACTATGTCTAAGCCATTTTACCTTTAAAAAAAAAGTGCTTTTATAGAAAATGAAGTGAAATTGGAAAGAAAATGAAGGAAAGTTGAAAAAAAAAATTAAGGAAAGTTGAAATTTTTTATGAAAAGTTGAAGAGATTATGAGGGGAAAAGATGTTACTTGGGAAGAAGAGAGGGGAAACAAATTTAGGGAGAGGGTGAAGGCTCAATTATGCACGTGTTAATGATTTTTATTAGTTTTTTTTAGTTTATATTTGAATTAATAAATATTTTTTGATAAACATATTTGAATAAAATTAACTTGTAATTAGTTAATTGATGTTTAATTATTTTTTTGATAAACATATTTGAGTAAAAATATTATGGTTTATTTTGTAAAAAAGAATATAAAATAAAGTATAAATATGAATATATATAGAATATTATTTTTGGTGTAAGAAGCAGAAAAGGCAGCAACTCCAAATCTAACACCGAGAGGATTTGACTTCATTGACATAGTGAAAAGCCTAGTTCAAGAAGAATGTTCAAGCATAGTTTCCTGTGCAGATATTCTTGCTTTAGTTGGAAGAGACTTTAGTAACATACTTTTGATTAATCAATTAATGGAATAAATTGTTACTATAGGATTCACTAATATCTATTACTGTTGAGACGTAATTATATAAGGAGGTGCCTTCTGGAAAGTTCCAACTGGTAGAAGAGATAGTGTGATCTCAAAGGCCTCGGAGACCACTTCCATCCCACCTCCATTTGCCTACTTTATCACTCTACAAGCTCTTTTTGCCAACCAAGGACTTGATTTAAAGGATATTGTCTTGCTCTTAGATAACCAATCATTTTTTTTAGTAAGAGGTGAGTTAACAAAACAAAACAACTAAGGATCTGGTTCTAATACAATTATGAAAGCAAACCATGAAACCCTGAAAGGAAAGAAGAAAGAATATGCAAACCGATGGGACAACCATGAACATACTGTGAGAAAAAATTCGCCGTAAAATTAGCTTCTCTTATAAAATTATCGCCTCAAACAACAATTTTTGTCTAAATTTTCATACTCCACATATTTTCATAACAAATAATTATTGGACATAAAATTTATAATATTGCATTAGACTAACGATCTAAGAAATTGATGATGTATAAACTGTATTTTTGCTTCCTAGAGCTCAACTCAGGGCAAGCAAAATTAAACTATGCAATTCGTTTTTTATTTTGTTTGATTTGAGATTTTTTTTTAATTTTGGATTTTTTTGATCTGATTTGATTATAAATATTGAAAAATTAGAAGAATCTAATTGACTAAGACCCAATTTGGTATTGCATTTGTATAAAGTATTTTTTAGAAAAAAAATTTATTTTTTTGAGTTTTGAAATCTATTTTTGTAGAGAAATAAGCAAATATTTTTTTTTTCAGAATCATGTTTGAGAAAAATAGCTTATAAAAAATTGAAAAAATTAGTCAATTAAATAAAAAAATATTTATTTTTGACATCCAATAAAAGACCCCCCTAAACTATATATATTTGTGTGAATTTGTTTCATGAGCTCAAACAATTGGGATAGCCCATCGTTCATCATCATTTTCGGACAAATTATACAACTTTAATGGAACAGTTGAGGATCCTAGTTTAGATAGCGAATATGCTGACAATCTAAGGGCAAACAAGTGCAAAACTCCTACTGATAACACAACAAAAGTGGAGATATATCTTGGAAGTAGAAAAACATTTGATCTGAGTTATTTTTCTCTCCTCCTTGAAAGGAGAGGTCTATGTGAATTAGATGCAGCCTTGACTACTAATTCTGTTACTTTGTCCTTTTATCGAGCAATTGCTCGCTGGTTTTCTTCATGATTTCTATGCTGAATTACCTATTTCCATGGAGATATGAAGTCTGTAAGGATAATCTCAAATGGTTGAGGGTTCTCTCACTTGGCAATTGCAAATCGACCCGCGTGAAATCCAAACAGGCTGGATAAGATGGAAGATTTGATGCCGGTTCTCTCTTGGCATCTCTTCAGTGCGGAAGTTCAACAACTGTGTAAGCTTGCAAGTTGGGTGGTTGCAACATTCCCTCTTATTGTCTATGTGCTAACATTTCTGTGCTGATGTTATGCCCTTGAAATAGTACTCGTGCTCAGGAATTCTGGTCTCCCATAGTTTTGTAATTATCTTTTTCTAAAGGTTAACACGAACGTAATTGATACTTTTTCTGCTTCCAGATGTGCTGCTGCCACAGTTGATTTGAGTGACTTTCACATTTCCTCTTCAGAGCCTGGATATTTTTTTATGGCATTGTCCTAGCTTATGGTTATAATTTTAGATTGAATTATTTCCCTTTTTTTTTTTTGGTTTTATATAAAAAATTTTAGGCTCAAATTTCCTTTCAATTTTTATTTGTTTTATTGACATCACAAATGTTTTTGCTTGTTACACACTTCTATTAATATGGGCTTGAAAAGAAACTATTGATGGGCTTCAGTGTGTGGCCCTAAACCCAATACGGCAGATTCTCTCGACAAGAAAGAAACCCTAATTGCCGTACCCTCTCTCTCTCTCTCTCTCTCTCTCTATATATATATAGTCCAGATTTATACATGTGACAATACCTTATTCATCTTTCTGTACTCTGCCTCTCTTTCCCTTCTTCGATTTAGATTTCAAAAGAAACAAACACAATTTTTTTTTTAAACGTTGATGAGATAGGAGTAGAAGAAAAAGAAGAAGTGCTGCAATGATGAAGCAATTTTTTTGTGGACTAGAGTTTCTGATATGAGATTCTTCTCTCGGAAGTTGAAGACTAACCCTTGGCTGTCTGAGCACGCTTCTTCTGTAATCAACTCTCCTCTTTTAGTCTCTCTCTAAAATCTAATTACAGTTGCAGCTTATGATGATAATTCAATAATCTTAGCGGATTTCAGTGAGATAATTTCACTTATCAATGATATCATTGTTACACACACTGAAGCCCATTCTTTAAGCAGATGATTTGGATATATGCGATGAAGAGGTTAAGCACTGATTAGTGTTCGAAGAGTAGTGGACGGATTCCAATTTTGGGATTCGCCGTGAACTCTCTCCATTAACGACTTCTCCTTCCACTGAGCTTAATCCTATAATATTAATATTGATTTTGAATTTGATTGCGCCCATTACCAATTCTGGGGGATAATTAGTTCTTGGTACAATGGCTCGGTTGCTATAGATTATGCTGTGGCTTATCCTGATTAATGGCTTTTTTCGATGTTATCTGATCCTGGGAACGCCACATAGATTTTTTGATTTTCTAAAATTAAAATTATGTTCAATTTTAGTAATTTTATTAATCCCTGTCAAGAAGAAATCCCAAAAGATCGGAACTGCCGTTTGACATTTTAAATCAGCAGTGGCTATACTCACAAACCCACATCCAAATTACTGTTCATCTGAGACGAATTTGTTCCGTTTTCAGATTGGATTGGTAATATGTGGGCTACGGTGTGTCCCTGTGTGGGTGATTTGAAACGGGTCTCTGAGGGTCTTTTTTTTTCCTTCTGAATTTTCAAAAATAACAAGAACGAAAATAGGATGCTCCAATTGACCAATGCCAAGTCGCCGATAGTCTTCAGGCTTTGACCGGCGAGGCTATGATTGGCCCCATATAGATTTCGTGTTCGCTTCTTGATAGGAATCTATGGACCTGTTTACGGTAGATCCATGGAGCCGGTTTAGGCGATTGCACAAAAAATGGGTATTTTTATGTATTTTCTAATTAATCATCAGATTTCTAGTTTGTTTTATGGAATCCTAATAGCGGCTGAATTGAAGAATTAAGTATAGTTCAGGGATCAATGTATACATATGTTTCCTTTAAAGTTTAAATTCTCTCTTTTTTTTTCCTTGTTTTGGATCTAAATAAATGTTTTAAGGACACAATGGACTACATTAGATATTTACATAATATTTTGGGGACTAAAAAAATATTTATTCTGAAATTATTATTTTTACGTGTAATTTTCTTGTGGTTGAAAAAACATTTTGTAGCGAGTAAATATGAAGCCAATGAGGATTTCATTTATTTAGTTGGAATTACCGGCTGAATTTATTTTGATGTTAATTTTAGACTGGCTTTTCTGAGGCTTCTCAAGATATATATACATATATATATAATTAGTTGATAAAGCTGGAATATCTTAAGCATTCTATGGCATTAAATCTCACTACCAGCCATTACAGTGGTTTACTACTCAATTTCTGAGTATAATGGAACTGAATGTGACCGCAAACAAACTAAATGCTTGTGACCTGGATTTGAACTAGGAAATACTAATGAGAGTGGAAAGCAACTAGGAAAAGCAAGCAATCATGAATTTAAACAATGGCTGTTGCTTTTAACAGATTTTTGCAGAGCACTACCATTACATATGTTAGATAACAAACATGATTTGGTGTTCAAAGCCCGATACTTCCCCATGAGACTTTTCTAGAGGCAGATCTAGGAAACAACCCTTCCTTCATTTGGAGAAGTATACTTTGGAGGAGGCAACTACTAGAGAAGGGGTTAAGAAGAGTGGGGAACGGTGAGGATATAAAAGTTTTATGGAGATAAATGGATTCCTTTGCCTAAGACGTTTATGGTTTCTTCTCCGACTGTTGTTCAACTATATTCTCGGGTTAGTTCATTAATCAATGCTAACGGCAGCTGGAATATCACTTTGGTGAAAATAAGCTTTCTTCCTTATGAGGCAGATATTATTTTGAATATCCCCAGGCCACGGTTCTCCATGAATGATGGATGGTGCTGGCATTATGAAACTAGAGGAGGCTATTCGGTCAAGAGTGCTTACAAATTGGGTTTGAGTACTCGAAGTTCAGAATCAGAATCTACCCAATCTATTCTTACAAACGACCATTATTTAATATTGATGGCCTTCTTTGACCAATAGAAATAAAGTAATGACTGTTACCACTAAAAAGAATCTGCCATCTGTTTCTAAACTTTAAGCCTGTGTTTCAGCCATTTCGAGCCTGCTTTTTCAAGATATTACCGGGAATTCATGCTTCATTTTGAAAAGTAACAACGCAAGGATCAAAAAAGAGAAATGTTTACTTGATTGATAATAACGACCATAAATCATGGATGAAATGTATTTTTTGGTGTAATTGAACTTATTAATCAGTTGCATTGCTCCATTACAGGAAATTCCTTTTTACTAGTTTTTAATGGTTGTGCAATGCTAGGCTATTATCATAATGCAACAGTCGCAAGAGCCCATTTTTGTTTCACAACTGCAACTGCAATTGAAATTCATGCATCCAACTATACATTAAAACAATTCATGATCCATAGTATATTATCATGACCAACATTCAAGTACCTACCTCATTAAACCAGTTTTTCCAATACAATCAACCTTCAAGGAAGTTGTACAACTTAATTATTCTCCAAAATACATGAAACATGGTTGGCAATCTAATGAACATTTTTGCTTAGGAGTATAAATGAGCTGAGCTGAGTATTAAGGTGTTCAGGTTGTCTTCAGGCTTGGCTTGCTTAATTTAAACAAACCAAACCCAAGCCTAAACTGAGTCTTAACATTGTGAAAAAAGAAATAAAGCATTGATGAATGGGATTGGCAATCTATTAATGGTTGATACCAACAGCAACTTACTTGTACAGGGCGATCACCAAGTATAACCTTGCCACCATCTGCTCTTGCTTCTTCAAAAGCCACACGGAACTCAGAACCAGGAAAAGCCTCAAACTTATTAGCAACCTATAAAAATGACAAGTTCATTGATTTGATGCATAAAAAATTCTTCTAAAACATATCAAACGTATCACACTGGTTACAGTAACTACTATGAACAATGATTTAGAAACGGAGAAAAAACTGACAAAGATTATTATACAACTCCAAATAGACAGCCTGCAGTCAACCAACAATTGCATCACAGAAGATTCCTGATATGAGTTAAAAAAAAATTCTGATAACCAAACGGCTAACCTGATAATGACCCATCCACTAATCAAGTTATAGAGAGATTCAAAAGGCAAAGCACCTGAGGTTTCAAGAACCGGACCATAGCTTGAACTTCTTTACATGATTCCTGCAATAGACAACACAATTATCATTTCTCTCCAACAGTAGTGATTGAATATTGTGAAAAATGAAATCAATAAAAATTACTTAGAAAATCCACATTACATTCTTCGATTAACAACTGGCATTCTATTTGAGCAATTACAAAATCCCCATCCAAAGTAGAAAACAATAACAACACGCAACAGTTAGCAGCAATGTGGGGTTATATGATTGAACTTTTCCAAATTAAGCCTATGTTATATTTTGTTATCTTTATAACTAAGATACTTGCAAACCTACTTGACTATCCTAATCCAGTTCATATCCTACTCAACTTTCCTCAATTCTTTCAATCTAGAAGCAAAGAGAAAGCAACAGAAAATTAAATTATATTAAATTTAATTTTCTAAATAAAAATTTATAGAAAAATCTTATTTAAATTTTACAAAATAGATGTCAGATTATTGCTGATTAATTTTTTAAACAACATTATACATTATGAGAATATTATATCAACAAATATAACAATAAAATTAATAATTTCAATGTAGAATGATAGTAGTTTTGGTTTAAGCGTAATTTGGGTTTAAGTATAATTTTGATATTTTGAATATATAATAAGGGTAATTTTAGAACACAATCTTATTAAACCATAAAGAATTAAAATGCTACCTCAAGTATGAAATGGAATGGTACAGTAATCAAACAAACAAGCTGTTCAGCCCGAATAGTAAAGAGCCTTGTAGAGGAAGCTGAAGGCGACAATAGTGAAGTTCAAATGGCAAATCAGAAACTTTTGCAAGCATTCAAGATATCGAATCCCACAATTTGCACTTCAATTTCTAGTCCAGATATCGCTGCAAAGATAGCAAGAATTTTAATCAAATCAGGCCTAAAGCCCCTGGAGACCACACCATCTCTGCTTTCAAATCTCGATTCTAACATAATCAGCCTTGTTCTCTCAAACCCAAGTCTCCTGCCTCACTCTTGCTTGGGTTTCTTCAACTTTCTTAGGAGAAACCACTCTCTTTTCTCTCATAATCCTGATCTCCAAGCTCATCTAGTCCTAATTTCTAGGCTATTTAAGGCTAGAAAGTTTGCAGAAATGAAAAATATTTTGACTTGTGTTGCTACGGATAATAATCTTCGCTGCCCTGTTTCAGACATGGTTTCTTTGATCGACGATAGATTTCATGACCCAAAATTTGTTGAAAAGTTGTGCGATATGTTGTTCAGAGTTTACGCGGATAGTAAAATGTTTGAAGAGGGTCTAACGGTCTTCGATTATATGGTGCATAATGGACTAAAGATTGATGATAGGTCTTGTATAGTGTTTTTGCTTGCATTAAAGAGATGTAATAAGATGGTGATGTGTTTGGGTTTCTTTAAAAAGATGGTCGAGTTTAATGTGGATGTTACAGTTTATTCTTTGACAATTGTGATTGATGGTTTGTGCAAGGAAGGAAGAGTTAAGAGGGCTAAGGATTTGATGCTTGAATTGGCTGGTAAAGGGATTAAACCAAATGTTGTCACCTATAACACTCTTATAAATGCATACATTAAAGATATGGATTTTGAAGGTGTCAAAGAGATGTTGAGATCAATGGGGACGGATAAAGTTGCGTATAATGAGGCTACATATACACTTTTAATCGAGTGGTTTGCAAGTTCTGGCGCGTTTGATAAAGCCGAGAAAATGTTCGATGAAATGCGTGAGAGAGGCGTGGAAGGAGATATTCATGCGTATACTTCTATTATTAATTGCCAATGCAAGATGGGAAATATGAAAAGGGCATTTGCTTTGTTTGATGAGCTGACTGAGAGAGGTCTTGTTGCAAATGCTCACACTTATGGGGCTTTAATTGATGGTGTTTGCAAATCTGGGCAAATGGATGCAGCTGAAATATTGGTGAATGAAATGAAAAGCCGAGGGTTTGATATGAATCCGGTAATATTTAATACGCTTATAAATGGGTATTGCAAACTAGGAAATATAGATGAAGCTTTGAGGGTGCAGAGTATAATGGAGAAGAAAGGATTTGAGAATGATATATTCACTTATAACACCATAGCCAGTGGGTTGTGTAAATCTAATAGGCTTGAGGAAGCAAAGAGGTGCCTATTTACAATGCTAGAGAAAGGTGTAGATGCTAATGCTGTGACTTTTACTACTTTGATTGACATATACTGCAAGGAAGGTAACTTGGTTGAAGCAGAGAGGATTTTTAAAGAGATGAAGAAAAAGGGAGAGAAGCCTAATATTGTTACATATAATGCTCTAATTGATGGGTACATAAAGAAAGGGAAGTTGAGGGAAGCTTACAGGTTAAAGGATGAAATGGAATCTAAGGGAATAATTGCAGATAGTTATACATACACATCACTTATGCACGGGGAATGCATTTTTGGGAAGGTAGAAGAGGCGCTGAATCTGTTTAATGAAATGCGTCGTAAGGGTTTTGCTATCAAAGTAGTAACCTACTCAACAATGATAACAGGCTTGTCCAAGGAGGGAAGATCGGAAGAAGCTTTTGGATTGTATGATGAGATGATGGAAGCAGGCATTAACCCTGACGATAGGATATATACTTCCCTTGTGGCCAACCTTCACAAAGTTTAGTTTTAGGCATTAGTTTTCATTGCTAAAAGTTAAGTGAAAGATCTAATTCAATTGATCCCCCAGATTGTTTGCTGGGGAAATATGACTAAACGAAGGTGAATTTCACTTAATCTTTTCCTTTTTTTTTCCTGCAACTGTTATACTGTCTTATGAAGAGATTTAATTAATTTATAAAAACTGCCCTTCGGTTTGGAAAAAACGCTTTTTAGAGAAAAAAATTTTATTTTTTTATTTTTTGACTTTTGAAAACTGTTTTTAAAAAGAAACAGCTAAAAAAATATTTTTTCCAAAAATATATTTAAAAAAAACAATTTATAAAAAATTAAAAAAATAGTCAATTAAATCAAAAAAAATTTAAATCTGAACAATTCCAAATCCAAACACAAGACAAAGATAAACTGTAGAAAAGGCCCAAAAACTCCAGTTAAAATAAAGGTAGAGAAGAAAGATATTCAAACACTAAAATAGAGAAATTGAATGCTTTGGGCTGAAATTGAAGCACGCAAACAATTTATAACCAGAAGAAACAATTGAATTATACTCAAATTTGAAACAAATGATAAAACAATCTTTTTTCTAAATTATTCAAAAAAAAAAAAAAAAGAACGGTGCAAGCTGTAAGGATATTTCTTCATTACACCCAAATAATGAGGGCAATGAGATAAAGAAGAAAAGAATAATTTGTCCGGTGATTAGCGATGAGCGGTAATGAGCAGATGGGCGGTGGTAAGGAAGAGGACAATGGAGGCCATGGAAGAGACTAGTAGGATATGAGAGTAAGAGCGGGAAGAAAAAGAGTAGAATGGAAACAAAATTCTTTAACCGAACGGAAAACAACGGAGGATTTGAACGGGGCCTAAAGATTTACATTTTATTACTCTTTACTGTTTCAAGCCCAGCGACTATAGATGGATCATACAAACTCGATATTAAGAGAATCTAAATTAGAATATAATAAAATGAAAGATAATTATAGCACACATAAATACCAATAAAATCATTAAAACAGAATTAATTTCTTTAATTAATTGAACAATTATTTTACAAAATCGTTGCATTTATTATTTTTCTCCAATTTCGTCTTGATTTCTCATTATTTTACATTTTCATCACTTTTAATTTATTAAATTGTAAATATTATCGTACAGAGCTCTTTCTCTGGAAAAAATGACGCTGCATTGCTGGTGATTTCACTGTCTGAAATCAACCGAAACAGCAGTAAATTATTTTAGGGTGAACAACTGTATTTATTGCTTAGTTTAACCATATTACCCTCAATTTTAAATTGTTTTCACAATTAAATATTTAAACAGTTGGTTCTGATAGACTAAAAAGGTATTTGAAATTGTTGTTGAAAGTTCAAAAAGTAAGTTTATAATTTTTTTTATTTAATTGACTGAATTTTTTAATTTTTTATAAATTGATTTTTTTAAATCTGTTTCTGAAAAAAATATTTATTTACTTGTTTCTCTTCAAAAACAGTTTTCAAAACTCAAAAAATTTTAAAATAAATTTTTTTTTCTAAAAAAAGCTTTTACCCAACCCAATGGCAAACGGACCTAAAATGTTTTTACACAAATGAATTTTTTTAATCCACATCTGTGCATGATACAAATTAGATACGTAGTTTTTTCTTCCACATCTATGCATAATAGAACCGCATTAAAAAGTAGGAGTGAGTGCTGCAAGCAGGTGACCTGGGTTTCAGAAATATTATTGTAGAATCTGACTGTACTGTAAGCTTGTGATTGACTCCGCTATCGTTGTAATTTCTCTTCGAAATGGGCTGGATTTGATTGTTTTTCAATTTCTGTCCTGAAGATGGACTTTGCTCCAAGATATTGTAACAGAGTTGGACATACACTTTAGCTAAACATACCCACTTATGATGATGGGGAGTTGGTTTGGATTGAAGATTTCCCTGCTTATTACTTCAGTTGTATTGGACGATTTGACCTCTGCTTTTGCATAATGCAATTATGCTGTTATCAGGAGAAGTATGTGATCAGACCACATTATATATTACTCAAACCGAATTTTGTTGATTAGATCGGTTCAAAAATATTGTTTAATCCCGGAAGCACTTGCTGAAAGCAAATAAATAAAGCCCCAAAGGACTCGTCCCGTTCCTATCTCGTCTCCTACCGTACGAGCAGTGAATCAGTCGGCGACCATCGTTTCGTTTCCAGTTCACAAAGGACGCGGAGTTAAAGATTTTGTCCTTTCAGTAGGGTTTTCTGTACACACACATATATAATATATACTCCTTGTTAATTATTCCCCACATATTTCCATTGTTCTTAAAAAAAAAAAAAAGGAAAGGTTCATTTGGTTGCCTGACTCTCAGATTTTCTCCTTTTTCCTTTTTGTTTCCTTCAACTCACAATCTATAACTACGTTTCATTTTGCAGGAATCTTTCTATACGTATGGGGATTGTTTTCTCATTTTCTTTGTATTCATAGTTCTACCTATCCCTCTGGAAAATTATCGTTATAAGAAATATGGTTGAACGGAAGCTCTTCAAAACTAAATTATGTGTATTATATCAAAAGGGTCACTGCCCGCGTCGCAATTGCTCCTTTGCCCATGGAAATGCTGAGCTTCGGCAATCCTTCCGTTCTTACAATGGTAAATTAGCTTCTTAATTCGTTAGTTTTATGCAGGTCTGAACTCTAAGTTCTTGTTATGTTCTCAGCCTTTCCTTTTTCACCTGTTAATCTTTATGCTTCAATCGTTTGTTTCAATACCCTTTCCGTGTTTATGGATTTTTAAGATTTTTGAAGGTGACATAATTTCTGCAACCAATTTGGATTTCAACATTCCATCAACTTTGTGCAAAATGCCCTCAATATATGTTATGACGATATCATTGCTCCAGCATTTGATGAAATAAAGCTCCTACACAGCTGTTTCTCTGTTTCTTCTTCTTTTGTTTTCTTTTCTTTTGATTTTAAGAAGGTCAAGTGTTCTTATTTTTCTCGTGTCCATTTTTTTTTTCTTCTTTTGGATGAACAACTGTATGATAGAGACTAGCTTATATCACATTATTTTGCTTGAATTTGTTGCCACATATCCAACATGTGCCCTGTGACATGTACGAGAAGATTTCTGAACTTTTTGATCAAGCAATTGGAAGTGTAATAAAAATTCCTATTAAATGAGCAGTCTGGCTTTCTAATTTATAAATGAAAATATCAATTGACAGGGGTAATACTTCCGGTACTCCTGGTTTCAGAATTTAGTTATGGGTGATCTTTATCCTCATTTATCTAAATGCATCTGCCAAATTACCACTATATGAAGAAAGATTGATATTAGATTTCATGGAGCTCACATTCTTTGATGATATTAAGAGCCCAGGGAGGTTTCATGAAATTCTTATGTTCTCTAATGTACTCAGCAATGCAATAATTGGAGGAGGCCATGTGTCCACATTATTTACAATTCTATGTGATTGGTATAGTGGAGGATTTCTTAAATGAAGAAATTATGCAGTTGTATGGAAGTTATTTCCTGAAGAAACAAATTCTTTTTGCATGTTATGTTGGGTTGTCATTATTTCTCAATATGGTACTGGGGAGAAATCTGTAGTATCCAATTGTGTTTCCTATCTTGTTGCTCAACAAGAAGATGGATTATTTCAACTATTCTTTACACCATACTACTTCGATATTCAAACCATTCTCCCAGTGTTATATGGTGAAGTTTCTGTTTCTATTCATTACTTGAGAGGATAGTTTCATGGCCCTTTTGGATTTGGGAAGCAGACACTATTACTGTTTATTATTATGTTACTCTTTTTGTTCCAAGTGATGGTAAGCTTAGCCTCATTCTCATTTATGGGTTTTCTGCTTGTAGTTATGGGAAGATACAAAGTAATTGTACTGGAAATTCTTTTCTTTCTTCTTGCAGTTAAGTGGGATCATCGAGGTGCTGACCTGAGAGATAAGCTTGACAGAAGATTTTCTCCACGGCATAGATATTCTCCTGGAAAATATACAAGAGGTTGGCGCACATTTCATGGTCAGAAATTGTATCCTTAAAGCTTGGACATATATTTTACTCATAGTCCCTTACTCTTTTTAATTTCTTGGCTACAGATTGCTTATTTGAGCAATTCATCACCTTTGTTTCATCTATTTTCCATCTCTATATGTTGGTGTATTAAGATAAACAACTAAAGGATTGTAAAGTAAAATATAATGTCATCAGTTGGACTTAGTTATGAACTTTTAGTCACCTGTTATCTTGACATTTCTCTGTCCTTATGCATTTCAGGATCTAGCCCTTCAAGGTCTTTTGAGAATAACAGGTAACTTAACTTATTTCCAATTTTGCCTGCACCAATTTAGTCTTTCTATTTCATTTCTTAAGAAGTCTGATTTATGGGTGTATTTGCTGTGCTATTGCTTTTTTTTTTTCCTTATTACATCCGTGCTTTGATATATTAGACTATAATTTCCACTTTTTTAAGTGGAATGGAAGGTGTTTGTAGATCTCCTGTGAACTCTCTGCGAGAATTGTGCTTTGTGCAATTACTATAAGATGTTTTTAACTTTGTTGGAAGTTAACCACGTAGCTCTTCTGTTATATTCTAAGGAAGGATTATATTTTAAGCAATTACTATGCAATTTTACTGATTTTGTTGGAATTTGATTAGTTCCATGTTGTAGAACATTATGTCGTCATGAGTATTGTGGAGATATTTTCTTACAGTGAGCTTAACATATAAAAATTCAAAAAAAGCTATTTGTAGGCTTGGCATACTATTCTGAACAAATACATTATATACAATCTGTTGGGGTGAGAAGTGCAGTTAGATAGTCCCATTATATAAGCCTGAGTATGGCTTCTTATTGCTTCCACAGGGTCAAATTGTGTCATTAAGATAGGTGGAATGCTGAATCTTGGAATACTCCCTTTTTTAATTAATTAGAATAACTTTTAGAGGCTAACTTGTGATTAGTGAGTATAGAAAACAAATTGTGTTGATTCAGGGCTAAGAATGCACTATTCTGGTATTTCTGAAGCAAATTTTGAATGAAATAAGCATTTTATTCTATACATATGATAATATAGACATTGATTTTCCCTTTGTTCTTTTTGTTTTTGTCTCTGTGTTGCACATAAACTTGGTTTTTCAAAATAATTTTTTGTTTCATAGTGATAAAAAATGGAAGCAAAAAAGATGATTTGATGGTCAAAGTGATTTTTAGACATTGATTTACATTTTTGTTCTGTTTTTGTCTTCATATTGTGCATAAACTTGGGTTCTAAAAGTAACTTTTCTTTTACACTTTACAGTGACAAAAAACGCAAGGAAAAAGAGCATTTTGATGGCCAAAGTGATGTTTCGGGAAGTTCAAAAAGCTTAGATGGGTCAGATCAAATCAAAAGAAGGAAAAACACATTAGCTGATTTTAGAATTGTTTTAAAAGATCAGGTTAGGAGTTTTTGGTCTATTTAATTCTTAACATATTTGACATGTCTTCTTTTATTT
Source organism: Triadica sebifera (assembly GCA_023653625.1). Classification (NCBI taxonomy): domain Eukaryota; kingdom Viridiplantae; phylum Streptophyta; class Magnoliopsida; order Malpighiales; family Euphorbiaceae; genus Triadica; species Triadica sebifera. Next base: position 21,412,160 of record CM042904.1, read on the forward strand.
TGTAATTCGTATTTGTTTATTTTTTGCTTTTCTGTGTTGGAGATGTACAGATAAAAGAAGTGGAATCAGAGATTAAAATTCTTGATCGGCAGAAATCTCAATTAAAGGTTGGTCCAGTTAGTTATTATTTTCGCTTAGCATCTGCTGTTACCTTTCCTTAATATTTGTTATATTTTAAATGGTTAATTTCATTCATCCCTAAAGTTATTACTTATGACATTACTATCCCTGAACTTCAATTTGTAAAATTAAAAGAGAAGAAAGATCCTCCAACTTCAATTTGATTTCACTTGCTATTCCTTCATTCATTTATAGTCAAATGTATTGTTAATATGCTAACATGTCATCTGTCTCTCTCACCTCTCATGCATTTGCTTTCCTACTCCCCCCACCCCAAAAAAATCCTTTCTGTGTTTCAATCTTCTACAACTGAAACCCATTCCACCTACCATCAGCAACAATCTCTCTCTCATCATTTCCATTAACATTGTCATCAAAACATGAGGAATGAGAAAAAAAAAGAGAGAAATTCAGGTGATTTCAATAACGAAAATGGTTCAAGTTGGAGTAAGAACTAGAGTTCGGGCTTTAACCTTGGCTGTTGCTTCTGCCACTACGGAAGTTCAAGGAAAGAGAGAGTAGAGAATCAAGAACTTATATCGATATGGACATGAGAAGTACAACAAACTGAAGACATCATGATTACACCTAAGAATTAAATTTTATTTTCATAGGAGGTGGATTCTAATCACTAGGTTATTATTCGGGATGGATTCTTGTGCTAGCGGATCATGGTCTGTAAGATTTTTCGGTATGGGGGAGAAATTGTTAATTTAGTTCCATTCACTTCATGCATGCTGTGATCGTCCTTCACCTCAGGCTTTCCCTGGCTGGCCAACTCTTAATATCATCTCTTGCTGCATCTTTTGATATTTACCTATTTTTTCTTGTATCAGACTTTCAACAATAACTGAATTAAGTTATCCTTGCTCATCCAGTAATCTCAGGGAATATACAACGATTTATCAAACAAGATTGATGATAATAAGGTTAATTGTTGAAGTTTAAGTTGAATGGAACAGAGGAGTTGAATTGAACAGAGGAAGATACAGATGATGTTTGACCTTCTTGTTGTCCATGAGATTTAATCATCTTGAATTCCTTCTTACCCTCGTTGCCTCTTGTTTTGATAATGATGATTGTGATGTTGAGAGAGGGGAGAGGAGGAAGGGGTGAGGAGAGATATAGAGAGAGCTTGCGGTTAATGGAGGGTGGATTTGGTTTTTTAGTTGTTCAAGAAGTTTGAAACCCATAAAGGATTTGTGGGAGGGAGAAGCAATTGCAAAAGAGAGAGAAGAAAGGGGGGTTAAAAAGGAAAGAGGAGAGATAGAGAAAAAAGAGAGAGATGCTGATGTCTCATTGATATGTCAGCATATTAATGGTGGGTTTGGCAGTAAATGGAAGTAGGGACAACTGGTAAAATAAAATAGAGGTCAAAGGATTTTTTTTTTCTGTTTTTTTCCTTAGAAAAATTGAAGTTTGGGCATAATGCTATGCATAAGTGACAAGTTCAGTGAAAACGAGTGAATTTAATCCTATTTTAAATTATTCAAACATATTGATTGTTGTTTATTTGTGAAATAATAGGTTTATGGTTCTCTGCTCCCTTTTCATTTATTAGGAGATCTGTATTCATTTAAGGTTTTTTGTTTATCTTTTATATTAGTGTCTTTTGTTTCTTGTTTCATTTTAAACTAAGCATTCATTTATTTGATGGATGTACTTCTTGAAGACCTTGGTGGAGGAGAAGGATGAAGAAGTCGATGTTCTTACCTCCAGAATTCGAGAGCTTGATTCTCAATTGTCCAAAGAGACAGAGGAATGTAAGAGGTAGTTATGCATGTGATAGCATAATTTAACTCTTTTTGTCTATTTGCATACTCTGTTTTGTATTATCTACTGATGGTACTAACATATTTTAACTGTTTCTATATCTTTATTAATCTGTTTAACTTTCTTAGATCTCAAAAGATGGGAGAAATTTCTTCTTTAACCACCTCAATTGTTGTGATTGAAATTGCAGGATTATTTCAAAAATCAAGAAGTTTGTAAAAACACATAAGCGTTATGTGCGGGTCCAAGAGGAACTAAAAAGGTGGTGTTCTGAACATTTCACTGGCCACATGTATAGTTTTGTTTTGTTTGATATTTTTCATGATTAAGTTTTTATATGGAAATGTATAGGTCACAAGTTCGACTTCAGAAGTTGGGAGATCAATTTGGCTCCTGCACTAATATAATTGGTGACAATGAAGAGGATTCAAGCATAAACATTGTTAGTGATGAAAACGTTCCTGGTTCACATGCTATCGGTCTGTGGAATGGGATACAGAATGTTTCTTCTCCTGGTGAGAAAAGTCTGCCTAAATGTGGTGGACGAGAAGAATTAACAAAAGGTGATAATTTCTTGGACATGCTTCTGATTGGTCCATAGAATTTGCACTTTTCTTTGTTCATATACAGTATGTGGTGGTTGAAGTGTCAACAATATGGTACACAGTAGTGCTGTACAAATCATATGTTAATCTGCATTGCTTCTAAAAAATTTTCAAAGAGTATATTGGAAGTTTATTATAAGATAGATTGGGAAAGTTTGTTTATGTACAACATAGCTTTAGAGCAACAATGAAAGGATGGGTGTAAATCTGCACTATTCATTTAGGGATATTAGTAGTTAATTTAAAAACATTGGTCCTAATCTCATGCATATGTTATGTCATGATTGTTAGTAATTTTATTATATAGGATTAGTTCTTGTATGTTATAGAATTAGGTCTTTTTTTTTTGAACCCCACCTCAATCAGGTGCAAGCCTGATGCCTGGGCCCCTGGATCCCTTAGTACCTTGCGCCATTATAACTATGCTTTTGAGATAATAATTTGAATCCAGATGGTGCCAAAACAGAGTGAAACCTTTGGTGCACGATCATTGTACAAAGAAAGCATTTTAGGTCCTTGCAATTTTTTTTTAATTTTTATTTCAATCAACAAAATCAGAAAAGTATGAAACAATTTAGTTGAAATTATGGCTACCACAACTCCATAGAACCATTGAAAAATCCTCATCAGTGTGTAAATGGGAGCACTGCCTGTTTGTCAACAAGGATAGGTTTACCTAGATTTTCTTAGCAATTACTTATAAAGGTAATCACATTTTTGCTACATCCAGAATTTCTGAAAATCTCAATTTCATCCGATAAATTAACACATTTTTGTGATATGTTATTTATGTGTACTTAGGGACACCATATCATCAATTTTAATTAGGCTTTGGGCTTGCAATTGAAACTTGGAAGTTTTACTATTTGGTCTAGAAAGGCCAAACCAGTCAGAAGTAATGTGAGGCTTAACTTGGAAGAGGACCTCTTATCTACTACTTCTGCCCATTAATTTGCTTTCCACAAGACAGGAGCAGCATCTGAATAACATATATATGAGACATAGACTCCATAAATGTCATCTTGCTTTTACCTAGTCTGTTATTTTCTATTTCATCTGGATTCGTTTTATATGAGTCTTTCATTGCCTATATGATGTGGATAATTTGTTAATTCATTATCCAAATCTTTGCAATTATGTCATCTCATTTTCACTCTGTTTTTCTTCTTTTTTTGCCATTTTATGTCAACTGTCTTTCCGGAATTTAAGCAAAATTGACCACAGAGTGTAATATGCAGGGACTAGCACACTGGGGAAGCTTTCTCAATTGGATGCACACCCTGACCAGTTGAAAGTTAACAAGAATGTTATGATGGCAGACATTGAGAATGATGGTCATCAGCCTGTAGGAAATGAAGGCAAACAAACGAAAGGAAAGAGTGTTTCTGCCAGCATCTTTTCTTCAGATAAGGTTTCTTCTCTCTCTCCTCTCTTCCCCTCCATTCTTTTATGGTTTTACATTTTGCATGTACAGTTCTTTTGTTTCTTTTTTCTAGTATTCATGCAGTTTTTATCTTTTTGGGGGTGCAAATGTCATTGTTTTTCATTAGGTGTCTTGTGCTTAGACCTTCATCATCACATGAGGGTCTTCTCACTTAAAAATGCAAGATTACCTTTGAAAAGGAATAAAATGAGAAAATAAGCATAAAGTGAAAACTGTTTGGGGAAGGGTAAGGAAACCTTTTGGTTAAATTCCAAATTTCTTATAATGCTGTCAACATTTTAGTTAGTGTTTGAAACGGGAAATGTGCTGAAGTGCCAGTAGATAATGAAGAAAGTTAAGCTCAACTTAAAAAACTTGATTTATTATAATGAATAATTTCAAAAACCTTTAAGTTTGGTTCAAAAACTCATGAGCAGCTTGAAATTAATTTTTTATATAATTAATTTTATGAAAATATTTTTAAGTTAAATATTTTGTTAGATTCTTTTAGAAATTATTGTACAATAATTTTATACTAAGTTTTAAGTGGTTTTTAAGTCAATAAAAACATTACAACTGCGCACTATTTAGATAACAATACAATTTATAAATTAAAATTATACTAAAATTATTACATTTTTATTAGATAATTAAGCTCATGTATGAATCCAAGTTCACTCGGATAATTAACATATCAGGCATGAACAAAAAAATTAAAATCAAAGTTATGCTTGATTTAGGCTGGAGATTAAAAAATATATAAATAACAACATCAAGCATCATAATAGTTTGTTTGGCTCAGCTCATTTGCAGCTCTAGATAGGGCTTATCTATGTCGATTTCATAATTGATAAACTGTGAGGAGCTTCAAAAATTTTAATGCCATGAAAGTCTCTGTTTGCACAGAAGGGACAAATCGAGATATAGGATTGCAAGAGAAGCACTTTCATTACTCATCTGAGTTGTTGAAATCCAAGTTACAAAAATATTCAGCTGCTTTGATTATTGATTATGCAGCTAAAGGGTTCAAGTTGTGGACTTCTGGCACCATCAACCAGCATGGCTGCTCATGCAATTGATGAAATAGTTGAGATTGAGATGGAAAAGAACATTGAGGTGGTTGAAACTGATTCAGTGGAAGTTGATAAAGGAGCTGGAGCATGAGATTAGAAAGTTGCCATTTCTGCTTCCTCCACCTCCAATTCCTCGGAATACTTACTCACTGGTTGGTTCTGTTATTGATCATAGTCTTCTTATTTTTGGAGACTATTTTGCATGGAAAACTGAATTCTCGTGCTATTGTTATGTCTTAAGACTGGCTAACTTTTTACTATGTTCTTTTCCTTGCTGATGTTGAGCTGCTTTTGCCACAAGTATCAGTAGAAGGGCAAAGACGAGAGGGTTGATGTGGAAGGTCTGGATGAGGAGACGGTAAATGTCAAGATAGTTTGATACAAAATGGTTGCTCTGAAGAGTTTATATCTTTTGCTGTGGAGTGGGGAGCCGATGGAATCCAAAATTACTGAGCTTCATGTACATAGTTTGGGTTATATTTCTACAAGGCGTTAGTCTGATGAATTTGCTTATAGCAATACTCAATGGATGGTTTTGAAATTATTATCACGAAAATACGATAGGATTGGGAGAGTATGGCCCTATATGTTTATGCTGCTTGTACGTGCATGTGCAAGGGTGAATGTTGGTGTAATTGCTCGCAGCTACACTTGAAGGCTCATGGGATGCTGTGTGTTCATGGGCATACCCGTTCAAGCTTGTTAAATCATCATTTTACCTCTCATTTAGGAGCTTTTTTTTAATCAGAGCAATTCGTCAATTTCTAGATATATGGTTGAATGTTTTTATCCCAGAACATTACTAGTGCACCATTTGAAACTAACGTATATGTCCGCCCTATCAGTTTTCAATTAACTTGAATTGTTTATTTTTCCAAAATTTTTTGGATTATATAAAAATCATCTTGCGAGTCAAATCTGAACTTGATCCAACTCAATTTGAAAAGACATGATATGACAAATGTCATACCATTTCAATACTTCAATTTTGTTGATAAAAGCAACGAGGTTCGGAGGTTGAATTATGAATTTTGCCATAACCATATGATTAATACTTTCTTGTCTCTGAAATGGAATATGATAGATGGGGAATTTAATAATTTTCTAGATCAATTTTCAAAGAAATGAATTTAGATACGAAAATAAAAAAGAATGGGGCAGAAATTTGAGTGCAATCGTAAAAAAGGGCCTTGAACAATCTTGTATAATTGTTGGATCCGACTAAAACTGAAAGAAGCAATAAGATTAATACACATAAATTTACAAAAATAGAGAAAAAAAAAAAGTTGACGAATTTTCAAATTTACCAACATTTAAAAATTCTTTCAAAAATGTCAAAATTAACTTTTTAAAATATCAAGAAATATTTGAAATTCAAAATCATGCAAACGGCAAAATTAAAATTGTAGGTATTTTTGAAATAAAAAGTTAAAAAAAAAAGTGTTACATGAAATTTCCTCTTTTTTCTATTCTTTATTATTCTTTTTTTTTTCCAATTCTAATCCTCTTCATCACCTTTTTTTTTTCTCCATCCAGTCTTACCTTCCTGCTAACCCATAATTAGCTTCATTTTTCAAAGCTGTTAATTGGGAAAAATTTTAGTCTCTTCTTCTATGCACTTGGAACACCTGCATTTGAAACCATAATCTGCTAGTAAAGCCTGCCTCTCTTCAAAGGGAAGGCCCTCTTCGATATATGAAATGGTAACCTGAAAATGTCAGATAAAATTTTGTTAGTTTATTAGCTTCAGTTTCTCAACAAGATGGACAACGTGCAATAAGTGAATGAATCACCTCTTCTCCCGCACAAATGGGTCTGAGGGCAATGATTGTTGCTTGGCCATCTCTGTCCTAAAATTGATCACAAATACAAGTAAGAATACCAATTATGACTTGAGAAACCAAAATTTAACTTCATACGTGCTTTTAAAGTTGCATTCTTTTTATGTGAAAGAATAAATGAACTGTGCCTTCACATACTTCCTCTCTCTTGAAAGCTCTTGCATTTGGGCAACACGAGTGGTTCATACAACTCTGCAAAGGATAGAATGCAGTACCTATTGCAAAATTGAAACACGAACTGTATCACCAAATCTTCATAGGGAAATAAAAGCAGATATAATGCAGAAACTCCCAAACCAAATTTGAAAGCACTTGCCAAAGCAATGTGATCAAAATAGTATATTATGGGAGAGGGAAACATTTAGCAGAATCGCAATTCAAAAACTTCATAAATAAAATATATGCTTGAAGTCATTGCTTTCATCCACTCAACTACAATCAGCAAATTGTGTAAATATACATGCCAGAACGAAGAACATGAAAGTCCCTTTTACATCCTTGCTGGATCATACAACACAAGCAGAATGCAGCATAGCAAGTTATGTAGTTGCCATTTCAAAAAACATACAACAACTAAGTCTTAATCTTATACTAGATGGTGTCGGCTGTATGGATTCTGTCTCCAAATCCCTTTGTCCAAAGGTTGGGTCCACCTCAATATCGAGTGATAATAGATCCTCACATACTATTTAACTCCATGTGATCCTAGACTACCTTTCTTCCTACCCATTACAACTAATCTATCGCTCCATTTCAAAAAACACAAGCTCCAAAACTACTCCACCTTTATGAAAATATTTACTTAAAAAAAAACAGCATTGCCTAATGGTTAACAAGGACAACTGATCTTTAAGATCAGGTGTCAATCATACTCACAAGGCCAGATTATATGAGCCAGTAGTATTCCCACATTGCAGTTTAAGATTAGCGGGTTCTTTTATTGCCATTAAGAAATCATATAAGGTAATTTTTTAGCAAATTCAAGCCCTAATATACCTCACTCGCACACTTAAAATTAAATAGGACACAATGATGACTCGGGTTTACCATACACATAACCAACACACTTGCACCACAAATATAAAAAATAGCTCCATTAAAAGTTGTACTGTAAAGTGAAAAGAAGAGAATTAGAAGTCCTAACTAGCATGAATCAAGTATAATGTATTTGTCAGCACTGACTAGCAAAACCACCACAGTCAATTTAAACTATACCTTGACAACAAATTGAATAGCTATCACCAAGAGCATCAAGAAATGGTTTAGTAATTTCTGCAGCTTTTGTCTGCAATGCATGATTTAAAGAATGAGACAAGAATTCAATATTCTATATGAAAAATACAGAACTTAAAGAAGGATAAGCACTCTAACCTTTTCAGGATACGGAAGATCATCAATGTACAAAAAATAATCCTCTACTGGAGATGCCACAACCAAATCACTGTCAGAAAAGAAGCTTCATATTATTACCTGAAGACTTGAGCAGATCACACACATGATATACATGATAAGAGTATCCATTATCAGGAAGCATATTCATCTTTCTATAATTATAGACAAGGTCAGTTGCAATTGTCATTATTGCCACATGCCCAATTGACAATTGTGCATACTAGAATGGGAGAAAATGAAGCCCTGAAGATTCATGATGCTTACAGATTATTCAGCTCAAACATGCCAATAATATTCCCATAGATTTCAAGAGAGAATACTTTGTTGTGTCAAGGACATCAATTTATAAAAGATAAGAATAGTAAGAAATGACATAAGGAAAGAAGGAAAAACAAAGAACCAACAAATGGAATAGGATACATGGTTCACATTCTGGGTCGAAAATGGCAGCCTTAAGGAGCTGAAGTGACTGCAAAATTTCAGAACGGTTAGGAACCATGCACACAAAAATCCCTCTCTCTCACACGCACACAGGCAATTTCTATGGCTACTTTGTTTTTAAGTAACCCATACTTCACAGTTACTGCCCTTTGGATGAGGAAAGAAACTCCCATGCTGTAGTGAGAAGAACAGGTGAAAAGGAAATATAAAAGCCAAGGTAACCATAGAAAACACTTACATGCACACATATAAAAGCAAGTTCTGTCTGTAGCCAAAGCAGTTATTCCCTAGTTTAATGTGATGCAGGCTAACATTCCAGAAAAAAAGTATGCACGCAGCCATTTCAGGAAAAACATAAAAGCATCAACAAGACGTCACCATCTTAAATCCAGATCCGCATAAGAATAATGGGTTGCCTCTAAAAATAGCAAAAATAGATGAATGTAGTCTTTCATATGGAAAAAGTTCAAATAACAGATGAAGAAATATAACTGCATTTTTATTTGAAATGAAACATTTCTTTGCTCCATATATTTCGCAATAAGAAAAAAGTTCCAAAATCTGAAGCTGTTTGGAATGCAATTAGAAGACCCAAAGATTAGATTAAGTTTTTTGTAATTTCTCCGAATCAGCTTTTCCTCCGATATGCAGCAAATAAAGAAAAGTCATGATGTGTCCCATCCAAGTTAAAGGGAATAAAAATGAAACCCGTGTGAAAAGAAAAACTAGGCTACAAATGGAAGCTGTCCAATTATTATAGCCAATCCCAGAAAGATTTTTATCATCTGTATTTTAGTGTTGAGGATTTTTTTTTTTCATTTTTCCTGCTTTAATTCCAAGTTCCATCTAATCAGGATAGGTGAATATGAATAACTCATGACTCAATCTGGAAAATTACAAGTACATATGAGAAACCAAAACATGTTTTACAGAAAGTTAAAGCATTGGATTAAACCATTTGTTCTGCATGACACAATTCATAGACAAATAAACTGAATAAATTATTGTTGATGGACCAGGTCTGAACAATCATTACACAACGATTGGTTCAGAGACTGTACAATATGGTAGCTTACTCAACATAAAGATATCTTACCGTGAATGCAAGATCTCTAAAGTCCATTCTAAATGCAGTTTCATTGGAAGGATCAACATCATCGGGCAATGAAATGCACTCCCACCACCTACAAGATTAAAAAAAAGAAAGCTCTTTGATTCTCTTCTATTGGCTTAAAACAATAAAAATGTCTCCTTATTTTGTGTACACTGTGCACCAACTACAGTTTCCATAGTGTCTCTTTTAAAGGGCATGAAGTTTCTTGCTCTGGTATCTAAAACCTTCTTAACAAATATAAATAAGAAAATACCCTTAAAATCTCAAAAATAATTATCTACCTTCTCTTGTATCCACAAGATATTGGCCTCCATGCCTCCAGAAGTAAAGAGAGTTCAGAACAGTCCAACTCAGCAGAATCAGTGTACTTGCTTTGTCTTTGTAAATGCGCTGCTTTTAGCTTTCTATACATTAGAACGGTGAAAGATATTGTCTGCAAACAAAATTTTAGAAATTTAGGTAGTTGTTATCAAGCAGTTTGATGTTTTATTTGTGTTGTAGAGATGTTCAATAAGACACCCTATACAAAATTAAACTTTATGAATGCCCTTTCATTTTTACCAACTAATTAGTTACATCCCACATTGCAATGCCCTTTCATATACAGCATTGTGAATCAAAATTTTGTCAAATAACAGCATAAAAAATTAGATCCACTGATCTATTAGGCTGAAATAATTAATCTGCCTGGCACTACATATATGACCAGGAATGACAGTCATCATGCAGAAATCCCATGCAATTACCCACTTAGACATAATGCATTTTAAGCAAATTGAAATGCCAACTTGCACAAATTTTTATGCAACACTTTCCTGACGACCTATCAGACCCACTCCCCACCACTGCCAAAAATAGGGAAAGAAAGCCCCAAATGCATGTTTTCACATGGACAATATATGCAAAATACAGCTTTCTCAGTAGTACTGCTAATTATTAGTACTGCAAATTATAGAGTAGTTTTAATAAAATTTTATCCATACACTTCCATCAATGAAAGCCCAAAATGCTCTAGATTGGATTAATATTATGGCTTCCCTAGAATTATAGAACTCACACAGAGTAGCAAATCTAGTTTAGAAAATCTAATTAACAAGTCCGCATATCTTTTAGTAGATCTTTACCTCTGCTGATCTAGTTCAACACACATTAAAGCTTGTGTGCTTTTACCTACATATGCAATATATCTGGTTGCAGATTTTGAAAACAATAAAAAACAATAAATAAAAAAATAAATAAAAAAACAAATAGAAAGTTAACAAGAAAGTTCAAAATGGAATATACCTTGGCAGCAAGGAGGAAGATATCATTTGTTTCTGTGAAAATAAAAGAACGCAAATGGGACAAACAAAAATGAGAAGTGAAACCTAAAAATCTAGATAAACAAAAGCAATAGCCTTATGTTAAACCTTACCATCAGCGTGCTGTATAAATTTTAAAAGTGACTCTCTAGATGGTGATTCTGACCTCTCCCCAGTGCAGAGTAGGGAATGAGAAGATTGCCAATCTGCTTCTGCACATAATTTGCTGCAACCATATTGACAACATTGTTAAACAGGGGAATAATTCAAGCTCAGAGTAATAAAAAAAAAGTACAAGAAGCAGATTTTTCAAGAAATTCCAGCTATAGGAACTAGATAAGGATGGTAAAATGAAGAAGCAGTACTGTTCCAGCAAAAAGAACAATCCCCCATAAAACGTTGAGAATAACATTTTTTTATGTCCATGTTGCAGGATCCTCTCTTAAGACTTTGTTAAGCCGTTCAGATAGTCTTTAAAACATTTTAAGGAAGAACCACTAAAGTTGCTCCTCTAGGTTCAGATAGAATAAATAGAGCCTCCATTTTGAGTGAACAGAAAAATCAAAAGCCGCCAGATAGAGATAATCAGTTTGATTTGTCTGGGGTGACATTATCCAGACATCCAGTATCATTTGTGGTCATAATTCACTCAAATTGCACCATCTCAGCTGGAAGAACAGCACACTAACTGTTAAATTGCTAAGGGAGATATATTGGAAATCCTTAAATTTCTCATTTAGGAATCATATATTTCTGGTTGTAACTGTTAAGTGTGTGAGCTGCTTCACAACACACGTGTGAGCATGCATGTGTGTGCAGGCACATACACACAAAGAGAAAGAGAGAGGGAAAGAAATTTCAAATGAATGATTAGATTAACAAGATATTCACCATTTAAAAAAAAATAATAAAAATGACTTACCTACAGTAGTAAGCTTCTCTACATCCTCCGGGACAAGAAATGGCTAAGGGCATGGGAAATTTGTCGGAGTGAGGCAACACCAATTCGCCATTCATCAGTGATTCCACAACCCCATTAGGCAAAGCAACTTTGTCATTGGAACTGCTGGAAGCACCTACCGCAGAATCTTTACTGTCTTGAATGTAGCTATAGTCTTCACCATCAGATGAATTAGCATCACATAAATCTGTTGAAGTATGTGAAATTATTCCCTTGTCACATGCATTGCTTGATGAGACACCCAGGTTTTGCAAGTACAGCTTTCTCCCAATCTGAAGTTCTATTGAGCCAATAAATTGGAAACAAAAGCTGCAGACCAGACAGTCAATCTGCAATTTGGACAAAGTAAAAGGAAAAGAGGAAATTGCAAACTTTTGGCAACACATAAACAAGAAAAATAAAAGCGAAAAGAGCAGTGTTCATATTTCCAATACTTTGTTTGACGGATGCTGAATACCAACAAGCATTTGATCCTTCAAAATGAGATCCCCTTCATTGAAGCCTGAGTCAGTATAGACACCTAAAACATACAATTACAGCCACACACCTTAAAATACACATCATAACTTTTATAAGCCAGAAAAGAATAAAGAACATTAATGAAACATGAAAGGTGAGCTGTATCACTGTGAGATGTATTACCAAAATTAAAGAAATACGCAGGACTTTTTTTTTATTCTGATTTCTTTTACAGATGAGCTAAGTAGTTAATCACTAAAACTGTGTTCTAAACTTTAAGCTAATCTTAATTACAAATAGTTGATCAGTTACATGAATCTTCTTCCCCAACTCTATATATATGATAATGCAATACAAAAATAAATTTAAATAAGTATATATCATAGAAAGGCTACACTGTGCAATTCGACCATCGTAAAGGCTGCTTACTTAAAAGCAACCTTATAGTTCATATGCAATTCGAAAGAGAGATTCTGGGAAAATTTTTTGTAGGCAATTAATCTCTATAATCGGGAAGTTTATTTTTTTCCAAAAAAAAAATACAGATTGTTTAGCATATATGAGGAAAAGTTCACTTGTACCCTCCCCCAACTCTTTTTTTTTTTTTTTTCCTTTTCAATTTCAAAGAGTTATGAGCAGGAATTCACCAAAGAGAAACCTATCTTGCTGTTGAAAATCACTCCTACCCAAAATCTCAACTGTCATAAGTTATCACTGATTTAGATAGAAAGAAAAATTAACATACCCATGAAAAAATGGACCAACAATATATCACTAATACATGTTACTGAAATTACACAACTATTGAGGAAAATTCAATAGGGCAGAGGTAAGCTTCCTATTACCATTTGTGTTTTCAATGAAACAAGTAAACCAAAAAAGAAACAACAAAACAACGTTTTCTTTCATTTCCAATGGATGATTATGAAAATTAGCAAGATAAAAATACCCTTTCCATAGTCGCCATTCTGTTTAACTTGGATACCATGGCATTGCCGACTGGTTATCAACTCCTCGAAATACTCCTAAAACATATAAAAAATCACAATCCCAGTTCAAGAAAAAAAATACTTAAAAAAGCAAAAATCATATCCGCAAAATGTTAAAGAGAGAGAGGAGCACCTGGAGTTGGAGAGAAGGGAGAGGATGAAGAAGTGCAGATATTTGAAAGGCACACTTTGAATCAATTGGGCAAATTGTATCCATTTACAAAGCAAAATCCAAAAGTTGTAACGACTGTTAACTATCTCAGACTCTCAGTTGTGCCGGCTCAAAGGACCCGACTTCCACCAGAGAAGAAGATGTACGACGGCGCTATGACTGTAAGTCCGTAATAATTAATTAAAATTTTACAAAATTTTTGTTTACATGTAAATATAGTTGGGCAATTATGAAAATATAAGAAAAAAATTGGGGAATCAGAAAATTATTTGGAAGGATTTGAGTCGAATTTTCTTAAAAAAATTCCGACTGTACAAATCACAATTTCGATCAAACCGATTAAAGAATTGGTAAAAATATAGTCACATATAAAATTCAACCGGAATCAAACTAAATTAAAAGCAACCGATATAAATCATTTAAAATATTATATTTATACATGTTTCAAATGTATTCATAATGAAATAAATATTTATTTCTAAATTTAATTAATATAATTATACAAACAAAAATATTATTTCCCTCTCTAGTCTCTTCTATTTTATATATTCTTTTTAGAAAAATAATTTTTAATTTCTCTTTATTAGCTTTTATATTACATTTTTACATCGTACAAATAATACATATTTCTCTTTTAATACTATAGAATTCACATTGAAAAATTATGGATACATCTTAAGCCAATAACCTCATTTTATCCCCCATAAATTTAATTATTAACTAAGAGGACTGAAAACAAGGATTATATTTATTGTTGATGATAAATTTTCTTGCGCATATAGTGCTCAAAAAAGGCAAGTGCCGAGCAACTCATATTAAAAACAATGAAGGGATTCATAAGAAATATTATGAATCTGTTTGGTATTGCGTTTGGAAAAAATGTTTTTGAAAAAAAAAATTATTTTTTATTTTTTTGAGTTTTGAAAACTGTTTTTAGAAAGAAATAATTAAATAAATATTTTTCTTAGAAACGGATTTGTAAAAAACAGTTTATAAAAAATAAAAAAATTAATCAATTAAATCAAAAAAAATTTAAACCTATCTTTTGGATACTCAACAGCAATACTAAACACCCCATATATCAACAAGCAGAAAATCCGTATTATGTGCGGTATGTGAAGGATCAATATTTTTTTCTCTAATGATTTAAAAAAAAGTTAAATATAATTGAATAAGATTAAAAAAACTAAATAAAATAAAAACAATTCTAAATTTTATATTAACAAACAGCTCAAGAAAGATAGATTATATATATATATATCAAAATTAAAAAATAAATTGTAATTTATCAAATAATTCGAAATAAAACAGTCATTTTTCATATTATAATCCATGCATTTCTCTAATAGATATCAAAATTCTTATTTTATTGTTGTAAAATTAAATAGAGGCACCTTATAATCTCTCTAGTTTATATGTCATAATACTAAACTTTAAGCTTGTAATTTTTTCCAATTTCAATCGATAAAGAGAAAACAAAATAAAAAAAACTAATTGAAGTCAACAATAAATAAAAAAATATGTAGAATTATGATTCATTTCAATTTTTTTTGTAGTTAAATAAATTTTAAATTTTTCTGAAAGTGAAAAGAGAGAGAAAATTATGAAAGATGATGGTAGAAAATTGTAGAAGATAAAAGGTAATTATTTTGTGAAAGGGACATGTAAGACAAATATTTAGGATTTGTATGAAAATTTTTCTATAAAGTTTTTTTTTTTTTGCCTAAATAATGTATATTAATTTTTAAAGATACAAACTATTTTAAACTAAAGACAAAAATTACTTTGCACCAGAAAAACAAAAGTTATTGTTAAAGTAACAGTAACTCCATGAAGAGTTTTAGTTAATATATAGTAAACTAATATGGGATTTCAAGAAAGAAATAGAGAACTATAATAAACACACATTTTATTAAGACAAAAGAAGAATTCTTAATAAATAAAATATTAGTTGTTAGCTTGTCGAAGAGCGGCAATGATCATTCCAGTAAATGTATAAATTCCTATAAATAAATACACAATGTTGGATTTTCTTTGTGCTTGATTGAAGAATAGAATTCAGTTCCTCTCTACAGAATTTCTCTACAATCTCTCTAGCTTAATTCTTGTTTTTCTCTTCTCCTCCATTTCTTTTCGCAATTCTCTGCTGCTTCATGGAATTTCTGTGAAAGATTTCAACTCCATAGATCAAGATCTCATCTCCGTAGGTGGAGATCATACCAACTTGGTATCATAGTTAATAATTTACTTTACTAAAACTATCTTTCCCTCCATTCAAATGAAGGTAAAGGTTGTTGGGATTAACCCTTACTGTACCTTTCCGTTTCTTATCCTTTCAATTCAGAATTTTAAGGGATCAAGTTTTGCAATTCCCAACAGCTGAATTTCTCAGTACTATGTCCATACGCCTCTGTCTTTGTTCTGAAAAATATTTGCCAACAAAAACCAACCAGTTCATTTGGTTGTAAATCTGTTCAGTTTGCTTGACCTCAATAAAAATGGAAAATCCCACACATCATGGGGGCTCCTATTTTACTCATAAATAGGAACACAAAAATTATTGTCTGATTACAAATTCTATAACTAAAATACAAATTACATACAATCATCCACCAAGTGAAATTTCTATTGAAACGAGTTTCAGATTGGACCAAATCTACTGCACACATTTCAAACAAAATAAAGGAATTTGCGGCTTCTTCTCACTTCCGACGACTTTCTAGAGAACATTGAGCTGTGATCAGTTTGAACATAAAGAACAATCTATTTTTAGGATTTTATACTTCCACTTTCACCTGTTAAAGCATCAAATGCATCCAAAGAACTGTTCCAAGGATGGAGAGCTAAATACATTTGCAGCAGTCCGTTCAGGTCTAATCGGAGAAATGTGAAGCTGGTATTTGATAAACCTCTGTAATCAAGAAAAGTGATTCTGGTGAACTGAGTGATAAGCTAATTTTGGTGGACAGCAAAACACTATATACGACATTTTTCAAAACATAGCAATTAATGGATTACATACAGCTAATTGGGAAATGATCTCATGATTGGTATCAATATGCCAATCTGGTTCTAGTTGCCGGACAAAAGATGCCCGTCCATTTTCAGTGCCACAGAATAGAACCTGCAGGTAAATTTTCCAATTATTAGAGACATAATTTGAATTTGAAAGAGAAGAAAAACTTGAAATGGCTAAGTAGAATAACTCCAGACTAACCAATCCATGTGCAATATTTGTTATTTCAAAATCAAATACAAGGCTCGGGAAGACAGTATAATGGGTCCTCAGCAACCTTTCATCCATGGACAGCTTGCAGTAGGTTCAATCCAACTCAATAGATAAGCGCAGCAGAAAATATCATGAAACCATTCCAATCACAATCATTCACCTCATAATTTCTCTAAAATTTAATTTGGCAATGCTTCAAGTGGTAAAAAAGGACATGGATTTAGGAATACTTAAAGAAAATATCTTTATCCTCCATTTTATTTTTTTCCTTTGCAAATAACTATTCCAACAACTGCAAGCAATTGACAAGTTCTCATTCAATCACATTGTGATATTAGTTATTCCTAGAAACATTTAGCAATAACCATGTTTCTTATGCCCCAAGTGTAACATTACATCATCACAATTTCTTCATGAAGTCTTTGTTACAACCCAAAACTCCCATAAATCCAAAGTCTCACCCACACACTTAGCAAGTTTGCTCATACAAGCCTAGATGGTACATCAGGCCCATAAGTGAGAATGCCTCATGTTCCACCAAAAGGAATTTCCAATGGTGGCGAGTACCTCCCACACTTATAAGTCATCAACCCCCTATAGAGTTGGGCGATGTGGGATTGTAACATACTTTCTCCCATCGACAGTCAATGTCCACGGAGCTCGTCACCCACTGGCGGCTTCTCCCACCTCTTGGGGTTCCTCTTCTGGGTCGTCCACCGCGGAGTTGGATTGACTCTGATACCAATTGTTACAACCCTGAACTCCCATAAGTCCAAAGTCACATCCATACACTTAGCGGACTTGCCCATACAAACTCAAAGGGTACATTAGGCCCATAAATGAGAAGGCTCAATGTTTCACCAAAAGGAATTCTCAATGGTAGCGAGTACCTCCCATACTTATAAACTATCAACTCCCCATAGAGTTGGACGATGTGGGATTGTAACAGCCTTCTATTCTTATTGCACATCCCAGCCACTTCATTTTGGCTTCAACATGACAATACTTATCAATATCATGACCTGATATTTGATATTGCCAATGTCCATTGTCATTCCAACATCAATACATTTTAATTCCTTCCCCCATATCTGTCTGCATCCTTTTCTAGCTATTACAATTGCATACCACATGGCAGACAAAGTTCAAACTATTAATACCATTGACTGAAACTATGTACTCACACAACAAGATTATTACTCAAACCAAGCACCCATGTGTGTTGTACATACATCTCGGTCCATGTTCATAACTTTTTAAGAGATACACTGAAACCTCATTCAGCATGGCTAATGGAATGAAATAAAGAAGAGATACAATGAAACAACAAATAAGATGGTGTGTAATAACCCAATTTTGTTTGGTCGCAAGTTTAAAATGTTTAAGTTGGTGAAATTCCTTATATTTGATTTAATTATTTTTGAAAATGAATGAAAACAGAATTAATGGAATCAAAGTTCTTTGTTTACAACTTGATCCTATTTATGAAGAGATCTAACTTAAAAAAAATATAAAATTACAGAGAAATAAACTCATAAAGGCCAAACAGACATTTTCACCATCTATTACAAGTATTTAAAAAAAAAACTTACATTTGTGTTCATAAACTTCATTATCATTATTGTTATTCTACTCATGTCATTTTATTGGAACTACTGACATAATCAGCATTACATTTTTGAAAATCCACTTCATTTGTTCTTGTGTTGAGAAAGTAATAAACCATCGCAATCAAAATTGTCATGAAATAGTCATCAACTAGTTAAAGCATCCAACATGCATATCCTGAGGAACCCAACACATTGACAATGACCGATACTAGAAAATAATAGCTTGAATTTGGATGACAATTATAACTGATGTTTTTACTTGCTATGAGTTAAAAATATTAATTACGGATTCGTTTGGCATTGAGTTTGGGAAAAGCGTTTTTAGAGAAAAAAATTTTATTTTTAGTTTTTTTGGGTTTTAAAAACTATTTTTGGAGAGAATCAGATAAATAAATGTTTTTTTCAAAAGCAATTTTGAGAAAATCAGTTTATAAAAAATTAATAAAAATCAGTCAATTAAATCAAAAAAATTCTAAATCTGCTTTTTGGATACTCAACAGTAATCCCAAACACCCCCTGCGTCTTAATATTTCATGAGAACTGAAAATTTTGCATGGATTCCACCTCTACATGAACTATAAATTGAAGAAGTCAAATATGTAAAATCTGTTATACGTCAGGACAAAGAACCCCAATTTTGGAGGGGAAAGGAAAAGAAAATATTTTAAATCGACCAGGCCCAAGAGCAACTACTAGATTTAACTTGGCCAACAATATAGGTCAAGAAGCTTAGACACTTTTTTTTTAAGACTTAAGATGCTGGTCTCATTGAACAAATCAAATAACTTCAATTCAATGACTGAGAGCTTCTAAAAGCACCTTCATAATTTTGCAGTAGTGAGTCCGATATTAAGAAAATTTACACTTAGGATGCTACCAATAAATATAAAATGAATACTCGAACAGATTACTCAAACACTAATCATGACTCATTTATATGGAGAAATGGCTCAGGTATAAACAACTTACAAACATATGTCAAAATTCAAAGAAGTTCTGATAGTCATATACCAAGGAAAACACTAAATTTAGAAGGCACTTTTAATTACCTTGTCTTTAACTAAACCACCAGATGTGAAAACCCCTGCATTCTCCAAAGCTGCTAGAACCTTTTGCTGCAGAAAAATATCCATGATGTAAATGATAGTAAAATTATGCAAAGCTGAACTAGCTACATAGCATGGGAAATTTTAAATCATTAAGAGTTAAGGCAGCAACCATCCTCTAACCACAAAAAGGATAACATAAGTAAACAGACGATGGGCCAACTAGTCTCAGTCAATTAGTAAGAAAACGTTCTCAAAGCTATCAACTTGTTCATAAATGTATGTTCATATGAGGTAAGTATTTAAATAAAATCAAACTGCTACAGTCTCAGTAAGAAGAAGAAGAAAATTCTTAGCACTAATTCAAGGGTCTCATCTCAGAATAGACAAAAGTATTTAATATATTTGTTATAATGAATAATACCAAAAAGAGACCTTTTAGCTGATTGGATGCTACCTATATATGGACATGTACATCTAACATACACATCTAACACTCTACCTGCAAAATGAAGCTTATTTTAAAATAATAGACTAGTCATGCTTATTAAAGATCATCAGTCTGTCCATGAGTGAGTTTTAGAGAAAAGACAACATTATTTCACAAAGTTAAATGTCGGAGATATGTATTACAGGCAATTACTATGCACATGAGACATACACACTAGAGTAGAATCATAAACCACAATCACATATTGCACGATACAGTTTAAGAAAATTAGTAATCTTCACTTGTTTGACAAGATAGAAATGTACACAACAGAGTTTGGACGCACTTCACTCTCGTCATCAATTACTCTTTCCATAAGATAAAGATCACAAAACTTTGTTATCTCCAACAGTACTTCCAGCACAGATGACCTCACAGTAGCTTGTTTCTGCCCAAGTAACAAATTAAATAAAATTAATCCTGCAGATTGCTGTTGAAAGCATAAAATTGATTGCAAAAAGTATCTCACCGCCTGAATTTCCTCTGGACTACTTTCCTCAAGGATTACTCCGAGCAAACGACAAGTGACCTGCAAAGAACAAGTGATCAGGATTGAAATTCTTTAAGCAGAATGACTTTCTCCCTGGCAACATTAACTTGAGAGCTTATTTCTTTATAAGATATCAAAAACTGGAATAACTTGAGTTAAGAAATTCCATTAGAACAAAACATGCAAGATCTAAAAGAAATTAAAGCAGAAGCCCAACATAAAAAAAAAGGTTGCAATTATATGCTATGGGAGCTATTTAACACCACATAACATGCTCTTAGAATTGAGAAGCACTATAGTTATCGATCATGTACAGCAAAAGCGAAACTTGAGCCAAATGGATAATGGGATGCAAGATTGGTCTTATTACAAGAGTTTAAACTCAAAGACACAAAAATGAAGTTGTTAAATGAGTTTTGCACCCAATCTCATAGAATTAGCTAATCTGAAAGCAAAAATCTAGCAGTAGTCATTAGATGAACAAATACAACTAATTACTATTTTCTGATACATCCAAGACTACATTTAACAAATATTTCAAAAAATAGACACCATGCAGGCATTGTTTTCCAATGACAGAATTCAGCTGCTGCTTCCAACACATGATTCTGAAAACAAAGCTCTCCCACAAAACAAATTGAAGTTTCTCCTTTCACTTTTTTATGTGCATGTGTTTTGATGACTAAGGAAGAAACAAAAAATCCATGGTTCAGTGACCATTTTTTTTAAAATTAATCATGTATTCTGTGTGGAATCTAAAATTACATTTTCCAGTAATGGACATTTGACACTTGATAATGGAGCCAATTTTTATAGATATCTGATTTACAAAAACTAATCTATAACTCCAATGAATTAGCACATAGGAAAAAGAAAACTATCCAGGAAATCTAAGTTTTATTATCTTAGATCATGTCATAAAATAAAGAACACAAATGCACTTCCGAAGCAAATAATAAATCTACAGAAATTCAAACATCATGCTTAGGACACCTGTGAGCATATATTTACCTTTCTTCCTTCACTCAACTTCTGCCTAACTATCTGCCCCAAAGTTGGCTGAAAAAGTAGGAAAAAGTTATAAACAACAAAAATAAGCAAAAACCTAAAGAAATAACTATATGGTTTGGTTGTTGGGGAAAAATAATAGAGCTTACCTTCACTGGCAGGAAAAACTCATCAACAACATTTTGGGCTCTCAAATCCTCTGAAGATGATGAACAGACTCCTGAAGGTATCAGTGTTGAATTTGATTGACTACTGACAACAGAACTACTAGCTGTAGGAGCTTGTCTTTTGGGCTGCCTTCGTTGTGATCCACCAGGTGACCTCAACAGCCTCCAAGTAAAAACTACTGCAACAGCAAGCCCCGCAATAGCGCCAACAGATCGAGAATCCTAGCAACAATCTTGAAGTGGTAAGAACTCTCATTTGGTCCTTTTTTTACCATAAAGAGTTACCTTACGTCACCAATATAAAATAAATTATCTTTACAATATTAAAACTTGTCACATCACTTGCACCCATACAATGTCACCAGCTTTTAAGGTTTGAAATGTCCATCGTACTAAAGACTGACAGATAAATTTTGAAAGAATAGTGGGATAATTTTGCAGCTTACAACATGGTTTGGCAAGTCATCACTACTTTTCCAGTTAGGCCATTCTACAGTCTTCCAAGCTTAAATGTAGATAAAAACAATAACACATATTTCTAAAGAAAACAATGTTGAAGAACTCAAGAGCAACTTATGTTTAAAGATTGAAAAAAAAAAAGTTCCATAAATATTATAATTATGGTGGGTGGAAAGATGAATGTAATCCTTAGAGAATATCAGAAACAATGAGGGCAAACTGAATCTCATTATTCCCCCGAATACAAATAATACATCTAAACCAGAATTCATTTCACATCACTTAAAGAACTTTCTTCTGTTGGTGGCAGGATATGAGCTCAGTTTCTATGGTTGAGAAAAATAATATTCACACAGGTGAGAGAGAAAGATCACATCAAAAGAGCCAATGTAAACAAAAATTAGTATAATGGCTTCAAAATCAAATGTTACAATTCAACCAAATGAACTACTTCCGAAACAACAAGGCATTTTCTAGAACAAGGGATAATAAATGCTCAAAATGAGAAATGTATTTATGAGGCAAATTCTTTGTATGTAATTACCGCGCATCTGATATACTTCCCCATTTCAATAACCGATTCTTTAGCTGGAGATAAGGCAATCACATAAAAGGATGCACTCAAAATCTTACATAAGGCAAACCTTATACCACCTATATATGGATCTACTTACCATCAAACAGAATCCTAAATTTCTTTTCTCTTTTCTTCTTCTATTTGTTTGTAGCAGCAGAAAACCTCAAGTGGCAGCACTGACAAGATCATTGACTTATCTTAGTATTCCTATTTTCGTTTTTTTTTTCCTTTTCTTTCTTCTGAGCATGAGGATATCTCCCAGGTACTTACAACTTGTCATTTGTTCTATATGGAATACTGCACTTAAATTGTTTCAGAAAAAGTAAAAACTCCCGTAATTGCTTAAAATCCACACACCAGTGAGCGCTAAACATAAAGTTCATTAAACCGCACTTAATTTCATAATTGAGGATAAAGATTTAGCCCCAGTAAAGAGATATGCCTATTAGGTAAAACAAAACCTCCAAACATAATACGAACAAGCTCCAATTGACTGACACCTTATGACATCGAATACCCAGAATTAAAAGTATTATCCCTAGTAAGCTTAATTTCCATATAAACAAAAAAAGAAAAGGGAAGTTAAGAAGCAAAGAGCTTTCAGATCGAATTAGAAAATTGAATTTAAAATAACGAAATTGACATCAAGAAAGAGTAAGAAGAGAAGAGAAAGATATAAACCAGGTTATGGAAAGAGATCGAGAAGAGATTGGACATCTTGAAGGTTATGTAAGCACTGAAGCGCTTGATCAGCTGAACCAGGTCTTCCTTTGATGATTCTGCCATATGCCCTAATCCCCCAATCTGGGTAAAATCAAAACGCTGTGTACCTTCACCCCAAAAATAAAAAAGCGAAAAAAGCAGAAAAGAAAAGCGCTTTTGCGTCTTGAAGAAATGGTTAGATTCTGAGGTCTTCCATTAAATGAGAAACCTTGTGCGTTAAATTAATCGAGGGAGAGAATGACAAAAAGGAGAAGAGAGACAAAGAGACGGACAGAGCTTCTGCGGTTCCCAAACGCGGGGGCGAGAGAGAGAGAGGAGAGACAAAATAAAAAATAAAGAATGTTTTTTTTTTTTGACTTTTTGTTTCATAATTTCATTAATTAATTTTGTTATCTTCGAAGTTTATTCCAGGGCTTAGCTATCCAACTCGAAATAAAATATATTCAAAATTATTTATTATTTTTAACTAACTGAATTCGAATTTAAATCTGAATTCGAAATTTTATTGAACTTGAGTTTAATATTGTTTGGTTTATAAATTCGTAAGTATTTTTACGAACATATTCATTTAAAAACTTGCAAATGTGTTCGTTTAGAATTCATTTATATTATATTTTGTTATCAAATTCAAGTTTTTATTATTATTAGTTAACGATCTGAACTCGAATTTTTGTCGTTATTAGTTAACAGGTTGAACTCAAATTTTTATCATTATTAGTTAACGAATTAAATTCGAATTTTTGTCATTATTAATTAACGAATCGAATTTAAGTTTTTGTTATTATTAGTTAACAAGTCGAACTTAATATAAGTTCATTAAGTATAATAAACGAGTTTTTTACAAGTCGAAATCAAGTTGTTCGCGAACTTGATAATTTTCAAACGAGACGAGTTGGATCTTCAGTATAAAAACTTGAATCAAACTCGAGTCAGTAATAAACTTAAACAAGTCGAACTAGACCTCACCAATATTTGATTTGGTTTAATTCGATTACAACTCTATTTATACTAGTGATTTTAAAAAATCGGAATAGACTAATCCGTCGGATAAATATGATCGATAATCGATCGATAATTTGGAGCTAACTCATATTAAAAACCAAATTGAATCAAATCAAATTCGATAAAACTCCATTGATGACATCACTTAGTTAATTAAGTTTGACATGACTTAGTCAAACGAATAAAATCCTTTTGGCTTAACCTTTTATTCTAAGTGTTGATTTAATTTAGTTATGTTTGATTAAATAAAAGTAAAAATGAGCAATTAAAAAATTTAAATGATTAACTTTTAGAATTTGTCCCAAAATTAAAAAATATTTTTTTCACTTTTTATATGAAAAACTAACTTTTAAATATTTTTTATCAATTTATAATAATTTTATAATAATTCTTATTATTATATTGTGTTTAATTAATTATTTTTTACATTACATTCTATATAATATATATTATGAACAAATAAAAAGTTACTATATGCATCACATTTATAACATAATGTAAATTTTTTGAAAGAATAATACAATATAATTATTAATAGTTATTTTATAAATAATAATTTATTTTGAAACTGCTGAGTTGAAAAATAATTTTAAATTAATTACTAATGGATGACTATCATAATTAACCATTGACAATTAATCATTACCTCGTCATAGCTAGTCACTAACAACTTACTGTTATCATTAACCACTAATAGTTAACAATCAATATTAAATAAAATATATCCAGATCCTAAATTTCTTTTTCACTTAGTATAAAACTACTATTTTATCAATTTTAAAAAATTAATTTTTTTTTTATTTTTTTTAAATATGCAACATATAGTATTACAATTTATAGAACTCTTTGAAATTAGGGGTAAAAAACTATAATTCACCAATTTTTAGTGCACAAAATGCTAAATGAAAGACTTGGATTATCCTTTCACCTATTTGATTGTCATAGCAAACACTAAAGCTGATAATTTTAAGCAAATACAATTAAACTATATGATACAATACGAATTTAAATATATATGAGTTTAAATTAAATGAATGTGTCATAAATATATTATAAATGAATTTTACCTACTTAACTTGTTCTGACAATATTAAATACGTTTAATATATGTAAAACATTTAATAATTTTAATATTACTTAAAGTATTTAAATATATTATGATAATTTTAAATATATATAATATAAGTTCATATATGAATAAATTTACAATACATTGTGTTAAATTAATTATATTAATATATGTAAATAAATATTAATAAATTAATTGTATAGTTTATTTTTGTAATATTTTTAAGTTTGTGGATTTTTCTAATGATCTAACTAGTTTGTTTTTGTCATATTTTTTTATATGCATAATTTATTTGTGTAGAATTTTTATTGTTTATTTTATATAATTTTCATTTATAATCATGTCATAAGTCGTGTTTAAATGAATCATTAATGTGTAAAGAGGTTATATATATCGTGTTGTATAATTTGTACATTTTTAAACACATTCAGTTGATTGTATCGTATTCGTGTTAAACCTAATATTGTCAGAGATTCATTTTATGATATGATATGATATATTTAGACACAACGAATTGTCAGATCTAACAAATATAAATTTCAAATTGATCTCATCAAAATTCTACATCTCCTTTCAATTTTGATTTCTCTTGTTATGTACTATGTGATAGACAAGTGGGATGGTTGAGCCAAAGAAAATTCATATTGGGCCTAGAATTAACCTTATCTTTATTGTCTTTTCATTATATTTCATTAAATCATACCTTGCATTTGTAAATATTTGTACTCATTTTTTATATATTATATCATTTTATTTCATTTTTTGTACTAATAACTGTATTAAAAAAATATAATTTCGTCACATGTGACCTCATTTAGCTGACATGGTATTGTATCTCTAACAAATTTTGCACAACGTGAACTTAATAATAAACATAAAAAATTAAAAAATTAATATTTAATTATAATTAATGTTATTGTTTGAAAATTACTATATAAGATCATTTTCTTTCCCAATTTTTACTATTGTAATCTCTAGAAAGACCTAAAATGAATACAAACTATAAAAAAATGCTAATAGATAGTAACATTGAATAAAAAAAATTTACCTTTAATTCTTGGTCCTTCATAACTCTCTCACACTTTGGCACCACAAAAGTTTTGTTCTCTAACATGCATGAGGCCTAGATTAAATATGGTAAAAATTTGTTCATCATCATTACCTGCAAACTAAGATCTATTCGTCAAGCACAAAAGGCATGATTTAATGCATGTCATGTTTAAAAATTGCAGGAATAAGTATGAGTATTGAACACAATCAAGACATTAGATGAAATGCCCTTTACGAGTATTGATCCCTAGTGGTCACTTATACAACAATTTTAAGCAGGTATAATTCCAATTGCAATAACTCATTTGATCTTTGTTAAATGTTTAGAGATATTTCCATCATTTTGATAATAACAAAGATTTAATTAATATGAAATTTAACCATATTTTGCGCTCTAAATGTTTATATAGGTTAAATGTTCCTTAAATCTTTAAAGTCGGTTTAATCAAGTAAATTGAAGTCCAAAGAGTGAAGTCATTCACGCCCATAACTCTCATTCACGTTCGTTAAAACAAATAGTCACACCTATGAAATAGGAGTTTCACGCCCGTAGAAGAATTGACAAAGCCTGTGAAGTCTTGTGGTACCAAAATTTAATGGTTATGAATAATTGACCTACCTATGAAGAAATTTTATTCACGCCCGTGAAAGAACATCCAAAATCTTATAGATCCATTTACGACTAGTTTCACCACTTTAGTCATGACTTACCAAAAACATTCACACCCGTGAACCTGAAAAGAAAAAGTTGTTAAACACAAATAAAAAAGTGGTTGAACAACTACTTTTATATTAATTGCACTCCAAACGACTTTATTTTTTAAAAAAAATATAAATACAACACATTTATGACTTTGAAATGTTAAAAAAAAAACAATTATCAATCATTTAATCTTTATAAAGCCTTGTGCATTCATTAATTTCCAACAATTTCTTGTAATCTTTATTGCAAACCAATTTTGCTCAATTTGTTGAGTTTTTCTTATTATTGATATATTCATTCTTGTGATCAATTGTTTAATAGCAAGACTAAGTGAGTTGGGTTGTGAGTGAAATACTTGTAAGAATTTTTATGTGAATCATTAAAATACAATGATTTGATTATTGTGTTAACTATTAAAATACAATGATTTGATTATTGTGTTAGTCATTAAAACACAAGTTTTTTCTAGGTTAGTTAGAAAACCAATTATCAATCATTTAATCTTTGTAAAGCCTTGTGCATTCATTAATTTCCAACATTTTCTTGTAATCTTTATTGCAAACCAATTTCGCTCAATTTGTTGAGTTTTTTTTTTATTATTGAGTATATTCATTCTTGTGATCAATTTTTCAATAGTGAGACTAAGTGAGTTGGGTTGTGAGTGAAACACTTATAAGAATTTTTATGTAAGTTATTAAAATACAATGATTTGATTGTTATGTTAGCTATTAAAACATAATGATTTGATTATTGTGTTAGCCATTAAAATACAAGATTTTTCTAGATTAGGTGTTAGCTAATAAAGTAAAACATCATAGTTGGAAATGAGTTAGGTAAAACTCTAATTGTAACTTTTTGAGTTAGTGAAATATCGAATTGCGATTAGAGAGATGACGTAGGATTTGTTAACACTCAAACCTTTATAAATCTTGTATCTCTCATGTCTTTTCTTCTCTCTATATTAATTCTTGTTTTAACAAAATTTAATTACTAACCAATTCAACCTCCTTCTTGATTATTGTTTGGGCAACAATTAGTATCAGAACTAAGTTTAGCATTCAAGCTTAATAAACACTAGTAAAGATTGAATCCTGACTAACGAAAAGTTTCGAAGTCCTTAAGCCTTATTTGATAGAGAAAATTATGTTAATTGGAAGTTTAGGATGAATACTTATCTTGATAGTGATGGAGTAGATGTTTGAAATACTATTCGAAAGGAGTGGACACCTCCAATAAAGAAAAACGCTAAAGGCGAAGAAGAAATCATCCCAAAGGATGATTGAACAAAGCTTTAAAAAAGGAAAAGACAAAAATACGAAAGTCATGACAACTCTAATAAGCTTTCTATCTTTTGAATAGTGTAGTAGAATTCAATATTATCTAACTGTTTATTCCATTTGGAAGAGATTGAAAAACTATCATGAGGACACAAAATAAGTGAAGTCCAAGAAGATTCAACTTTTTGTCACCGAATATGAATTCTTCAAGATGAAGTCTAATAAGACCATAACTGAGATGACCAACCATTTTCTTGCCATCATTAATGGCATGAGGAAACTTGGAAGGCATTGTAATTTGGAAGATGTAAATAACAATTTTTTTGGAAAATGTAAATAATAAGATTTTAAAGAGTCTTCCAATGAAGGATTATGACTCAAGGGTTGTAGGTATTGAAGAAGCTAATGAAGAATTAAGCATAATTCCTACTAATGTGTTCATTGGCGAGCTTTTTACCCAAAAGATGACTTTAGCAAGAGACAAGGAGTTTGAAGGAGAAAACTCATAACACTCTAAGCTTCAACTTCCTTGCCTTAAGATGAAAACCTTTTTAGTGATGAGGGAGATGAAATAGTCTTATTCTCAAAAAAGATCATGAGAATGATCACCAATAATTATGACTCAATCAAGAATTATAAATAAATAGTCTTAAGATTCACTATAGGGAACTCCTTATCCAACAAAAGCAATGAGAAAGTCAAGTACTATGAGTGTGAGAAAAAGGAACACATCAAATCGGAATGCCCCAAGCTCAAGAAGTACAAGAAGATACTCAATAAGAGAAATGTCACAAAGCCACAAGGGATGATGACTCATCAACATATCTTCAAGAAGAAGAAGAAGAAGTGACTAACTTGTGTTTCACGGCTATTGAGGACAAAGTTTATTGATAAGGTGTGTTCTACATCTCAACTTTATGATGATTTGTGTGATTTAATTGATGATGATGATGATATTGTTGAAGTCATGAACCTAGAGATAGAAAGATATAAAAAGAAAATTGAATTTTACAAGAAAAATAACTCTAAACTTAAAAATAATTTTAATGGCATTCAAAAGGTAGTTCAAGAATCAAAAACCTCTAATAATTTTTTGAACAAGTCTTTAGATGAAATTTCATCAAAATCCTCAACCAATTCTTTGTTAAAACAAAATAATACTTTAAAAAATGAGGTTGATGAGTTTAAAAACTTCATCTCTAAATTTCATAAAGGGAATGAGAGTTTTAATACCTTAATTGTATCTCAAAGACCTCCCTTAGTGAGACATGACTTTTGCTTTAATGGAGCACATCATCCTCCCCATCTAGAATTATATTTGTTAAGTCTAACACTCCACAAATCTTTTTCTATTGAGGTAATGATTTCAAAGGCTAAAGGAAAAATACCCACAAACCCCCTACTTAAAACAAAAGTAGTAAATGGTTACATGACTCAAGAAAAAAAATCATAAAAGGCCAATCGTATCTTTTTATTTAAGAGGCATGCACCTAGAAAGTATCTACTACACATGCTTTTCATGTTCATATGCATATATTGTTTCTAGAAAGATGGTGAGACCTAAAACTCATGAAAAGAGGCAAAATAAATTTAAATTTAAATTTAAATAATGTCATTATTGCATGAAATTTGGGCATATAAACATTCATTGTTTTGTTAGGAAGACTCATTTGGCACCTTTTAAAGCTAACCCCCAAGAATAAAGTTTATTTGGATACCTAAGAACTAAAACTAAATTATTATTTTGTAGGTGTGTCCTAAGTCCACATCAAAGAAAAATATTTGGCTAGTAGATGCTCAAGGCACATGACAGAAAATAGAAATCTTTTCACCTAAATCAAAAGGATTGATGGTGGTAAGGTAACATTTGAAAAAAATATCATTGATAACATAATGGGTATTGGTTCAATTGATTTAAATGATATTTCTTTGATCGAAAATATTTTACTTATTGATGGTTTAAAGTACAACCTTTTAAGTGTGAGTCAATTGTGTGATAAGGGAAACCAAATCACTTTTAGCTTTAACGGATATCTTGTAACCAACCTAAATGGCCAAGAGATATTCAAAAGAGACAGAGATGACAATATTTACATATTTAATTACACAAGTTAACTAACATTTCTTTTAAGTGTCTTATGTCTATTAGTGATAAATCTTGACTATGTTATAGAAAAATTGGATATGCAAGCATGAATTTAATTCAAAGCCTTAGTAAAAAGGATGATGAGACTTCAAAGAAAAATGATAACGATGATCAAGAAGAGCAACAACAAGAGAAACATCAAGAGAAACAATTACCTCAAGTTCAAGAGCTACCAAATGAGTGGAAGTTTATAAGAAACCACTCATGGAGCAAATCATTAACGATCCCAACAAGGGTGTAAGTACTCGATCTCATTTTAAATTTTTGGATTCTAATATTAATTTTGTCTCTCAAATTAAGCCAATGACCATTGAGGAGACTTTTAGTGATAAGAGTTGGGTAATTTATACACAAAAGGAGCTCAATCAATTTGAGAGAAATGAGGTTTGAACCTCAGTTCCAAAACTTAAGGACTACCCAATTATTGGTAATAAATGGATCTTTAGAGACAAGTTAAATGAACAAGGTCAAATCACTACAAGCAAGGCTAGATTAGTTGTTAAAGGGTACAACCAAAAAGAATACATATGTTATAATGAGACATATGCTCCGGTTGGAAGATTATAAGTCATTAGAATTCTTTTACCATTTACATGTCATGTGAATTTTAAGCTTTTTCAAATGGATGTTAAAAATGCATTTTAAACAGTTTCATATAAGAGGAAGTGTATGTTGAGAAAACTCCCATATTTGAAAGTCATGTTTTTCCAAATCATGTGTTTAAGCTCATTAAGGTGAAAGACTTAATGCATTTCTTTTGGAATGTAGATTTTCAAAAAGACATGTAAATACTACTTTTTTATTAAAAATTATAAGCATGATATCTTACTTTGTTCAAATTTATGTTGATAAAATTATATTTAGGTTTATTAATGAATTATTTTGTTAAGAGTTTGTTAAGTGTATGACTAGGGAGTTTGAAATAAGCATGATGGAAGAACTCAAATTCTTCCTTAGTCTTCAAATCAAGTAAAACAAGGAGGACATCTTCATCAACTAATATAAGTACTTCAAAGAATTATTGAAGCTCTATAAAGGTATGATCATATTTCTTTTTTACCTTACCGCTTATAAACCTGATATAATGTTTAGTGTATGTTCGTGTGCTAGATTTCAATCACGTACTAAGAAATTAGATTTGAATATTGTAAAAATGATTGAGATATCTTTAAGGCATAATGCACTTAGGCTTATGGTATCCTAGAAACACTTCATTTCATATGGTTAGTTTTTTGGAAGTCAATTATATCAATAGTCTTTTAGATAGGAAAAACACATCTAAAACTTGTCACTTCATTAGTAAATATTTAGTTTTTAGTTTAGCAAAAAACAAGTTTCAGTTGTCTTATCTACTGCCAAAGCAGAATATATGGCGACAGGTTGTTATTGCACTCAAGTTTTTTATATGACTATGGCCAAGTGATTGATCACATTCCCATCAAATGTGATAATACAAGTGCAATAAATTTTTCTAACAATCCCAATAAGCATTCTAAGAGTAAACACATAGACATTAGACATCATTTTCTTAGAGACCATGTCCAAAATTATGATGTTGTGTTAAAATTTATTGACATAAACAACCAATCAGCTGACATTTTCACCACACCTCTCAATGATGAAATGTTTTATTTTATAAAAAAATTAGCTTGATATATTTGATAGGAGCACATTGATTTGAAAATTGATTTTGAATGCAATGTATGCATTCAACATACATTTTTTTATGTTTTTTCCTAATAGTTAGGGTTTGTTCCTGACTTTTAGCAAATTTAAATGCTTTAGTTATGAATTGTATGTTTTTTTATGCTTGTATGTTTCACATGTGTCATATTTGCTTTCACTAAGACATTGAGTGTTATGTCATGCTTTTGATGATATATTTGTTCTCATGAAGTGATACATACTTGCATTCCATGAAAAAATATGTTTTATCTGCTTAGGTAGAAGTTTTGAGCATTAAAAATTCATTTTTGACCTGTTTTACTTTTTTACTGTGTTTTAGGTTTTCATGCCCATGACTAGTTAGTCACGATTGTGACATTTTAAACCAAAAATGATAGAAATATTCATGTTTTGTTTCACGCCTTGAGTCATGCTTGGAGCCTGTGAACATTTCTTCACGATCGTGAACATATGCAACTTAGAAGGTAAACTCATTCACGTTTTTGTTCACGGTTTGCACCACGTTTTCTTTTGCTCGTGAACTTTCATATTCATGCCCGTGAACATTTCTTCATGACCATGAATTGGAACATATAAAACCTAAAATTTTGCCTTTTTCTCTTTTTTTTTTTCTTTCTTGCTGGCAACGACAATTTCCTAGAATTTCCAACTATTTCCAACCATTTTTATACCTTTTTTCTTCAAATTTCTTCTATTTTCATCTTTTAAACTTCTTTTACACCACTTTCCCCAAATTTTCGCAATCTATACTCTTGTTTTTCAAATGACCCTTGGTTCACAACCTTTGTTCCTAAAGGCAACATCTGGTTCTTTCTTCTTTTCTTTAAGTTTATTCATCTTTTTCGACCCTCGTCATGGCTTCTAAAGTGTTCTTCAAAGGGTAAGAAGAAAGTCAAAAACACAACTTCAAAGTTCCCTATAGACTATATATTCACAATTTTGCATATGAACTTCCATCCGAGTTACATTACTATCAAAAAATGTCTCATTCTGTCTTCTAAACCCTTTAACTAGGAGTGTGTCAAGGGCTTGGAAGAACATATAAAGGTTTGGCTGAGGCAATATGGATTGCTAGAGTTCATAAATATCTACAAGTCTATCTTCAAGGAGCCAACATTAGAGTTTTTTAGCACATTATAGGTTTCTCTAATATGTGGTGTCTCATTTCAGTTGTGTAAATGAGAGAAAACTCTCATTGTTGCAGAATTTGGTGCCATTTTCAAGTTATCTCATGAAGGCTTGCTTAATGAAAGTGAGGCAAAAGGCTTAAACCTCACATTTTCAAGCTACCACTAGAAGCCATTGCAATTGGGGTGTGAAGAAGACGAAGAACACGCATATGAAGTCTTTAGTTCACCGTTACAGCCACCAGTGCCTCACTTACAACATCTTTGCTAGAGGCAACAACAATGGTTCAGTGAAGAAGTTTGAATTGATGTTGTTCAAGTGGGCTTAAAAACTATAAGGCAGTTGCTCTGTCAAAGTGGTTTGATTCTCACCTCCTCTCTATTGCCAAAAAGCTTTCTAGTGACATCCTCATCGGGAGTTGATTCACTCACTTAGCAGTGGAGCCCAGTTTCTTGGATCTCCATGATCATATCAACATAATCATTCTGGAATTTTCTAGAAATTGACTTGATGTTGAGTCTTTTATTAATACAAGAGCTGCTATCAAAATTCTCTACACATCGTCTATAGATTCAAGACTTCTGGCTATGAGATTTCATAGGATACAAATGACTTCGATGAGTTCAAGATAGGTTTGCAAGGACATCAACTAAGAAAAAGAGCTCAAGTGGAGCTTTCTGAGGCCTCAACAGCTAACGAGACATCTTCTTCTACACTAGACTTGGCACAATAGTTGATGGCTTTTTTTAGCTCTTGTTTTGATGTGCTTCAAACAAGTATAGATGTTTTTCAACAGTATTTTGACTAAAAGATAAAGGAACAAAAGATAAAGGACCTAAAGGATTACATTGAGTCTTGCATTAACATTTTTGGGGATGAGGTGGCTCGCTTTTAAGATGAGCTTTTTGGAGCCAAACCTTGATATCTTTAGCTTTTTAGTTTCTTTTTAGGAACCTTTAGGATTAAAAAGCCTTTGTTGCTTTGATCTTTGTAATCAAAGCCTTTTTGCTTGTAATCAAAGCTTGTTTTGAATTCTTGTAATCAAAACCATGTAGTTTTTTGAGTTTAAATAATGCATTTAATATTCATATACATGAGTTTATTTATTGTCATTTCTTCTCTTTTGCTTGTTCTCTTTTTGATTGTGACAAAAGGGGGAGAAGAAATGTGTTGTTTGCTTTTTGATTGGGATGCATATAACCAATCTTTTTTTATTGGTATGCATATATAGCTAAACACTTTTGATTTGTGTGGTATGTTATATGAACTTTTTTGGGCTAAGTGAATTCTTTCTGAACTTCTTCAATTCTATGTTTATGGCTTTAGTTTGTGGCATACTTGCATTTGTATTCAATTTTTTTATTAACATCTTTTGAGGAGGAGAAAATCATTTCTCCTTAGCTACATATTGCACAATTATTTGCCACCATCAAAAAGGAAGAAATTGTTGAACCTTGAGGATTATTTCCATCATTTTGATAACAAATAGTTAAACAATAGAAAATTTAACCATATTTTGTACTCTAAGTATTTAGACAGGTTAAATGTTCTTGTAACGCCCGTAATTAGGGTCTATAAGTTATGTTATTAGTTAGTAGGATATGAGGGATTAAGTGTAGTTTTGAGATGTTGAGAGTGGCTAAAATCTAATGTTTTACACTTGTGACAATTGATGTCATTATCGTTAATATCGGGTTTTAGTACACAACCGTGATAAGGTGTTTCACGATTGTGAATAGTTGCTTCACGACCGTAAAGGAGAGGCTCATGCCCGTGAAAAAGGAGTAACAGCCGTGAAGCTGGGTAGACAAAGCAGGTGAGGCAGTCATGTTTTTCTCTTTACCATTCCCTTTAAATCCGCTTTCCACTCCATGTTAACCAACTGAACACACAAATTTCATCTTCTTCTTCCTCTAGACTCCATCTTCTTCCATTGGAAAAGCTTGGAAGATTAGTGTTTCATGAGGAAAAAGTGAGAAAGAAAAGTGAGAAGATGGAGGTTGAGAGTTTAGAGGAAAGTTTGGTTTTTCTTTTCTAGACATTGGTTTGTTTTTCTAAGGTTAAAAGGGTGTTTCTTCATCTTGCTAAGACTTAGAGAAATTGTTAAAAGTTCATCTCAAGGAAGAGGACAAGCTTCAAGAGATCATGCTTTAGTCAATCTCCATCCTAGGTGTAAGATCTGTACATAACAACACTTACTTAAGGCAATTACTTTGTATTTTTTGTGTTATTTGCTTTAAATGCATGACTTAAATGATAAATGAGTATATACATGGTGAAATGTGAGGTTAATATGCATGATGGAAAATCTTATGAACATGATTAGATTGACATGTTTGATGAACAATTCTGATTAAAATTGATGTTTAGAGATGATATGGTCATGATAGATATCTTAAATGCATGTTGGAATGTTGATAGGGTGGCTGACATTGTTCAGCCGTATTGAGTATTGCATGTGGAAATGACATGATTTGTGATGTTTTGCTTTTCTGGAAAAATTTCCAGATTCACAGCTGTGAAAGAGTGGATTAACTGGCATGAATGCAACTTCACGGTGGGGTTCACGCCCGTGAAGGGGTGATCACCTCACGAGTTGAATCACGATTTGTTTCACTGGGGGGGATGAGACTACCTATGAAGTAGTACTTTACAGTCGTGAATGGTTATTCATGAGCATGAAACTGTTTCTGATGAAAAAATTATGTTTATTTTTAAATCAAAATTAATTCGTTGTGAGGCAGTAGGTCTCGGTTGCATACTTATAGTATGATATGGAAATATATATTGTGAAAATGATTGTGGAAATCATGAAATTCATATAAAAATATGATAATGGATAATATGAATATGAATAGAGTGTCTCGGTGAGTTCAGTTATCCATATCCATTTTAGTCTAGTTATGAGTAGGTGAGCAAAGGTAAAATATTTGATAATATTATGTGTGGTAAAACACTTATATGGTTCTGGATGACTGTTGATATGTCATGTGGTGATGTGTATTATATTTTTATATATTCACACGGGCTCATTGGCACACAATGCGTGAGAGGCAGATTGATGGCTGCCTTATCCAAGGCAATTGGGATATTTGGGTGATTATGGTTGCACAGTTGGCTGGCCGGGCATGGTGCCTGTTGGCCAAATAGTGGCAAGATCGGATTGGCTTGTTGGCTTGACAGTTGGCTGCGTTGCTGGCCCAATTGGGCAGACGTAGCGATTGTTGGGCAATTGCGAGGTAATTATCTCGGCTAGAAAGTGGACAAACGGTTATGCACGATTTATGGAGTCATGGCTTGATTTCTACCTATTAGTGCTTGATAACTGCCCTTTGTTTGATGTAATGTAACTGTTCCATTGTAACTGCCCATGCTATATAAGGGTACTGTTAGCTTAGCTTTGTAATCAGATTATATTCCTTTGTATTTCCTTATTATAATGAATATAAGGTTAGGAGTTTTCCTACAATTATTGTGTTCTTGTGGCTTTACTTTGTTTCTAAGCATCCTAACTCTTTGCTGGTTAAAATCATGTTGGCTGAACCTTGTGGGATTGCTTGGTTGCCTAACAAGTTTCAGATTTCTTCTTATTACTCAACTTGAGTTTGAACCCTGTGATAATTTGGTATCAGAGCCTGGTTGGCTAAGAGAATGGCAGGTGGTACGACACTGTACGTTGTTCGAGAACGGGTTGCATGAATCGAAGGAATCATCAAACCAGTAGATGTTGATAGGGTAGAAAGCATCTCTGAACGTGTGTTAATGTCTTGCGTGATGTCTTGGGACACCTAGAAAGAAGAATCATAGAAATCTCCACAGCGTTGGAGGGGAGATTTTCAACTCTTGAGGCAGACTTGGTGCTGTTAAAACGGAATATGGCTGATCGTTCTGGTGGGGGTAATTCTGTTGCAAAAACGAAAGTCCCTCAACCAAAGGCTTTCAATGGCGCTAGGAGTGCCAATGAACTCGAAAACTTTATGTGGGATATGAAGCAATATTTTGTTACTGCTTGGGTGCCAGATGCAGATCAAGTCACCATAACTAGTATGTATTTGTCTGGTGATGCTAGACTGTGGTGGCAGACTCAGATGTCAGAAGATGCAATTGCTGGTAGGCCTAACATTGATTCTTAGGATAAACTGAAGAAGAAAATGAAGGATCAATTCCTTCCATGCAACAATTCATGGGTTGCTAGAGATACTTTGAAAAGCTTGAAACAATCGGGTATTATGAGGGACTATCTAAAGGAATTTAGTTCCTTATTGCTGGATATTCAGAATATGTCTGAGGAAGACAAACTATTTAACTTCTTATCGGACCTACAGCCTTGGGCACAGATGGAACTTCTGAGGCAGAGTATGAAAAACTTGCCTAGTGCCTTTGCTGCTGCGGATAGCTTGGTGGATTTTTGGACAAACAAAAAGGGTGGTTTGAAGAAAGCCAAAGGAAAGGGAAAAGATAAGAAAGATGGGAAAAAAAAGAGTTGGGATAAGGGGGAAGGCTAAGTTTGATGGCTAGAATTCCCAAAAGAAAAATCCTAAAGGAAATCAGGCTTGTTTCTTGTGTAATGGCCCACATCGTGCAAGGGATTGCCCCAAAAGGGAGAAGATCGGTGTTTTGGTTGCTGAGGATAGAAAGACTGTGGGAGCAATGACTCCGACAACCCTACTACAGTAATGAGTCCTTTGCAGGTGTTGAATGCGATTCGGTTGGATAAAGTCCCTTATAAAGGACTATTGTATGTCAAGGTGACACTAGAAAGTGCTGAGATTGTTACTATGGCTGATACTGGTGCTTCTCATAATTTCTTGGCAGAAAAATGACACGGTCTATTGGCTTGACGGTAATAAGATGCACCAACTGAATCAAAGCTGTGAATTCAGCTGCTTGTGAGGTAAATGGCATGGCACATAATGTCCTAGTTATTGTTGGTAATTGGGTTGGAAGGGTCAATTTCATGGTAATTCCTTTGGATGATTTTGATCTTATATTGGGCAATGACTTTTTGTGCTTACTAAAGTTGTTGTGATTCCTCACTTATGTGGATTGTTTATTATGGATAATTTGTAATCATGTTTTGTGCAAGGGGAATTTACCCCAAAAGTGATTGTACTCCTTTGGGAGGCAATGGTAGCACCTTATCTGCTATGCAGGTTAAAAAAGGTTTGCAAAGAGGATATGCAACCTACCTTACTACTTTGATTCAGACCAAGCCGGATAAGACAGTGGAAGTCCCTAATGTTGTTGTTATTGTGCTAGACGAGTTTAAGGATGTGATGCCATCAGAATTACCTAGAACTCTACCACCAAGGAGGGTTATTGATCATAAAATCGAGTTACTGCCATGGGCAGTACCTCCTGCTAAGCCCCCTTATCATATGGCTCCTATGGAATTGGCTGAGTTGCAGAAGCAGTTGAATGAGTTACTTGATGTTGGCTTCATTCAGCCTTCAAAAGCTCATTATGGTGCCCCAATTCTGTTTCAGAGGAAACAAGATGGATCATTGAGAATGTGTGTGGATTATCGGGCTTTGAACAAAGTGACAATAAAGAACAAATACCTTGTCCCCTTGGTTTAAGATTTGATGGATAGGTTGTCTAGGGCACACTTAGACTTGAGGTCGGGTTATTGGCAAGTCAAAGTTGCTGAGGGAGATAAGGCCAAGACCACTTAAGTGACTAGATATGGCTCTTATGAATTTCTTGTCATGTTTTCGGTTTGACGAATGCCCTTACTACCTTTTGTAATCTTATAAATGATATTCTTTATAAGCTTTTTGATGAATTTGTTGTTGTGTATCTAGACAATATAGTGATTTACAGCAACACTCTTTAAGAACATTTGGAGCACTTGAGAAAGGTGTTGTCCCGGATGAGGGAATTCCGACTATATGTGAAGATGGAAAAATGTGAGTTTGTTGAGAAGGAAATCATGTTTCTGGGTCACTTGGTTAGCAATTGCCAGGTGCGGATAGACCCAAAGAAGGTGTATGTTATTGTGGATTGGCTAGCTCCTAAGATTGTTCATGAATTTCGGTCTTTCCTTGTTAAGCAAACTATTATCCCAAATTTATTGCTGGCTACTCAAAGAAGGTTGCTCCACTTACTGACTTGCTGAAAAAAAATGCAAAATTGGTGTGGACAGACCATTGTGTGGTTGCTTTTAAGAAGCTAAAATCTACCATTGCCTCAGAACCAGTGTTGTAGTTGCTAGATTTTAAATTGCCATTTGAGGTGCACACTGATGTCTCGGATAGGGCAATTGGTGGTGTGTTGGTCCAGGAGGGTCATCCAGTCGCATTTGAAAGCAGAAAACTTAATGATGTGGAACAAAGATATTCTGCTAGTAAATCAAGCATCCGTGTCACTCACAATGTCTTTTGGCAAGCGAAAATACTTGACAACATTCTTATAGAATAATTTAGCAGCAACATCGGAAGAGCAACTAGATGGGGCAGAGATAAAGATTGCATATTTAGAAAATCTGTCAACTACAACCATAATAAAAGACATACCATTCACCTTTGGAAAGCCACCAACAAAATCCATTGAAACAGAATCCCAAGACCTTTCAACAATCGGTAAAGGTTGTAGTAAGCCAGCTTGCTTCTGATGCTCACTTTTGTCTTGTTGGCATACCAAGCAAGTCCTCACATAAACAACAACATCATCTTCCATCCGTGGCCAGAAATAGTTTCTGCCAAGTAGCTCAATCATTCTGCCTACTCTAGGGTGTCTAGCCCATTGAGGGTCATGTGTTTCCCTCAAGAGCTCTCTTCTGATTCCACCAACACTAGGGATAAATAGTCTACCCCCTTTAGCCATCACAAGGCTATCTTCAATATAGTATCTCCGCACAACACCATCTTTGATTTGTTGAACCAATTTCCAATAGGCA
The DNA here is from genome assembly GCA_023653625.1 of Triadica sebifera. NCBI lineage: Eukaryota > Viridiplantae > Streptophyta > Magnoliopsida > Malpighiales > Euphorbiaceae > Triadica > Triadica sebifera. Next base: position 21,452,582 of record CM042904.1, read on the forward strand.
CCATCTTGCAAGCCACAATTTTGGATTCTCTCCACCATGTCAACCTGCATTTTAGAGGTATTATAAATAACAACAAGTACCTCTTTTCGACTTAATGCATCAGCAACTTGGTTGAACTTTCCAGGCTTGTGCTCCCACACAAAAATAATACTCTACCAACAATTCTTGCGAATGGGCCTACTTAGGAGACAACTTTTTCTAAGTTTTGAAGAAAGTATTAGCCACATTGTCTGTCCTCACAACAAACTTCGTTCCCAGCAAATATACTCATCAAATCTGAAGCCAATGGATCACTGCAACCATCTCCTTCTCATGGGCAAAATATCTTTGTTCCGCATCATTAAGTTTACTGCTTTCAAATGCGACTGGATGGCTATTTAGGACCAACACACCACCAATTTCCCTATCCGAGCATCAGTGCGCACCTCAAATGGCAACTCAAAATCTAGCAACCGCAACACTGGTTCTGAGGCAATGGTAGATTTTAGTTTCTCAAAAGCACCCACACAATGGTCTGTCCACTCCCATTTCACATTCTTTTTCAACAAGTCAGTAAGTGGAGCAACCTTCTTTAAGTAACCAGCAATAAATTTGCGATAATAGTTTGCTAAGCCAAAGAAAGACTGCAATTCATGCACCGTTTTAAGAGTTGGCCAATCCCCAATAACCTGCGCCTTCTTTGGATCCATTCGCACTTGGAAATTTTAACCAAGTGGCCCAGAAACATGATTTATTTCTCAGCAAACTCACCTTTGTCCATCTTCACATATAGTTGGAATTCCCTCAACCGGGACAACACCTTCCTCAAGTGCTCCAAGTGTTCTTCAAGAGTGTTGTTGTAAATCACTGTATCGTCAAGATACACAACAGCAAATTCATGAAGAAACTCATAAAGAACATCATTCATAAGATTACAAAAGGTAGCAGGGGCATTCATCAAACTGAAAAGCATGACAAGAAATTGATAAAAGCCATATCTCATCACACAAGTGGGTATTGGCCTCATCTCCCTCGGCAACTCTAACTTGCCAATAACCCAACCTCAATTTAGCTTTGTGAACCAGTGTGCCTTAGACAACCTATCCATCAAATCTTGAACCAAAGGGATAGGGTATTTGTTCTTTACCATCACCTTGTTTAAAGCCCGATAATCTACACACATTCTCAATGATTCGTCTTGCTTCTTCTGAAATAGAACAGGGGCACCATAAGGAGCTTTTAAAGGTTTAATGAAACCAACATCAAGTAACTCATTCAACTGCTTCCGTAACTCAGCCAATTCCATAGAAATCATACGATAAGGGGGCCTAGCAGGAGGTCCTACCTCTAGCAGCAACTCGATTTTATGATCAATAACTCTCCTTGGTGGTGGTAGAGTTTTAGGTAATTCTGATGACATCACATCCTTAAACTCGTCTAGCATAATAACAATAGCATTAATGACTTCCACTGTCTTATTTGGCTTGATCTTAATCAAAGCAGCAAGGTAGGTTGCATCTTTTCTTTGCAAAACCCTTTTTAACCTGTATAGTAGATAAGGTGCTACCATTGCCTCCCAAAAAAGCACAATCACTTTTGGGGGTAAATTACCCTTGCACAAAACATAATTGCAAATTAGCCATAATAAACAATCCACATAAGTGAGGAATCACAACAACTTTAGCAAGCACAAAAAAGTCATTGCCCAATATAAGATAAAAATCATTCAAAGGAATTACCATGAAATTGACCATTCCAACCCAATAACCAACAACAACTAGGACATTATGTTCCATGCCATTCACCTCACGAACAGCTGAATTCACAACTTTAATTCAGTTGGTGCATCTTGTTATCGTCAAGCCAATAGACTGTGCTATCTTTTCTGCCAAGAAATTATGAGAAGCACCTGTATCAACCATAACAACAATTTTAGCACTTTCCTATGTCACCTTGACATACAATAGTCCTTTAGAATGGACTTTATCCGACTGAATCGCATTCAACACTTGCAAATGACTAATTACCGTAGTAAGGCTGTCAGACTCATTGCTCCCACAATCTTTGCTATCCTCAACAACCAGAGCACTGATCTTCTCCCTCTTGGGGCAATCTTTTGCACGGTGCGGACAATTACATAAGAAACAACCCTGATTTCCTTTAGGATTTTTCGTCTGGGAATTTTGGCCATCAAACTTAGCCTTCCCTTTATCCTAACTCTTCTTTTTCCCGTCCTTCCTATCTTTTCCCTTGCCTTTGGCTTTCTTTGAACCATCCTCTTTGTTTGTCCAAAAATCCACCAAACTATCCACAGCAACAAAGGCACTAGGCAAGTCTTTCACACTCTGCTTCATAAGTTCCATCTATGCCCAAGGTTGTAGGCCCGATAAGAAGTTAAACAGTTTGTCTTCCTCAGACAAGTTTTGAATATCCAGCAATAAAGAACTAAATTCCTTTACATAGTCCCTCATAGTACCCGACTGTTTCAAGCTTTTCAAAGCATTTATAGCAACCTATGAAGTGTTGTATGAAAGGAACTGACCCTTCATTTCCTTCTTCAGTTTATGCCAAAAATCAATCTTAGGTCTGCGAGCAATTGTATCTTCCAACATCCGAGTGTGCCACCACAGTCTAGCATCACCAGACAAATACATACTAGTTATGATGCTTTGATCCACATCTGGCACTCGAGCAATAACAAAATATTGCTCCATATACCACCGAAAGTTTTTGAGTTCCTTGGCACTCCTAACGCCATTAAAAGCCTTTGGTTCAAGGACTTTCGTTTTTGCAACAAAATCACCCCACTAGAATGATCAGCCATAGCCCGTTTTAGCAGAACCAAGTCTGCCTCGAGAGTTGAAAATCTCCCCTCCAACACTGTGGAGATTTTTGTGATTCTTCTTTCTAGGTGTCCCAAGACATCACGCAAGCCATCAACACGTTGAGAGATGCTTTCTACCCCATCAGCATCTACTGGTTCGATGATTCCTTCGATCCGTGCAATCCGTTCCCGAACAATGTCCAATGTCGTACCACCAACCATTCTCTTAGCCAACCTGACTCTGATACCAAATTGTCATAGGGTTCAAGTTGAGTAATAACAAGAAATCTGAAACTTTCTAGGCAACCAAACAATCTTCAGCCAACACGATTTTAACCAGCAAAGAGTTAAGATGCACAGAAACAAAGTAAAGCCATAAGAACACAATAGACCTTACCTTGATATAGATTCTCTATTCCTAATTTCTACGGTACAGAAAAGAAAATACTGGAAAAAAATGGAATGGAAAGGAATGGAAATATCCCTATCATTCTACGATATATGAATGGGAGAAAAATACCCCAATCAAATAATTACAGGAAAACTCCTAACCTTATATTCATCATAATAAGGAAATACAATTGCATACAATCTGATTACAAAACTAAGATAACATTGCCCTTATATAGCATGGGCAGTTACAATGGAGCAGTTACATTGCATCAAACAAGGGGCAGTTATCAAGCACTAAGCATGCAATGGACATCCCCCAACTGAGAGGCAGAAATCAGGCCATGACTCCACAAATCATGCGTAACCATCTGCCCACTTTCCAGCCAAGATAACTACCTCGCAACTGCTCAGCAACCGGTACCTTTTCCCAATTGGGCCAAGAACGCAGCCAACTGTCAAGCCAACAAGCCAATTCGATCTGACCACTATCTGGCCAACTGGCACCATGCCCAGCCAGCCAACTGTGCAACCATGCACTACCAGCAATCGCTCAAGTATCCCAGTTTCCTTGTACAAGGCAGCCATCAATCTGCCTCTCACGCATTGTGTGCCAACGGGCCCGTGTGAAGAATCAATGTGCCAACTCCCCACGCCAACTTGCCAACCAGCTCAAGGGACTGATGGGAAATGAGTTTAAGTTTTCCTTTACAAATCATCCACATACGGATGGGCAAACTGAAAAAATCAATTGTTTGCTTAAGGAGTACTTGAGGCACTATGCTACTACCAATCAAAAGAACTGGCTGGATTTGCTAAACAGTGCACAATTTTGTTAAAATTTGTACAAGTCATCAGCCACAGAGAAAAGTCCTTTTGAGATAGTGTTAGGGTAGCGGCCTAACACTCTACTTAAGATTGCAAAGCAGAAAACGGGTGGCAAATGTCCCGCTGCCTATCGGTTTGCTAGGACTAAACAGGAATTGCTAGATGAAGCAAGCAACAGCTTGAGGAAGGCCAGTCGCAGAATGATTATGCTAACAAAAAAAGAAGGGCTGTTGAGTTTAATGTTGAGGATTATATCTTGCTGAAATTGACATCCCATATTTGGAGGAAAATCAGTAGCAAGATAGTGCATAAGGGCCTAAATCCTAAATATGATGGTCCTTTTGAAATTGTGGCAAAAATGGGCAGTGTTGCCTACAAATTGAAGCTGCCAGAAAGGTTGAATGTTCATCTTACCTTTCATGTGAGCTTTCTTAAGCCTTATCACGAAGATAATGCAGAGTCTTCTAGAAGCCAGGCAAAAAGGGTCCCTCAGTTGTGAGAAAATAGTTCGATGAGGCTTTTGAAAAAGATATTGGATCACCGGACCTTGGGGCAGAGTAAGAAGAATAGAAGGACTGATTTTTTAGTCCAATGGAAAGGAAAACCAGTAGCTGAGGCTACTTGGGAGGGGATACAGGCCTATGGCAATTCGAAGATCAGATTGAAGAATACTTACAAGCTTTACCAACGAGGACGTTGGCTCCTTCTAGTGGGGGTGGTTTGCTAGTCCCTTGAGTTGGTTGGCATGTTGGTGTGGGGAGTTGGCGCATTGGCTCTTCACACAGGCATGTTGGCACACAATGCGTGAGAGGCAGATTGATGGCTGCCTTGTCCAAGGCAACTGGGATACTTGGCTGGCTGAGCATGGTGCCAGTTGGCTATATATATATATATATATATATATATATATATATATATATATATATATATATATATATATATATGATGACATGTCATGTAGTATACGAGCTAATGCTTATGCAGACTCTTAGGTAAGTCGTCTTAGTAACTAAATGAGTATATCATGCATATTATGCATATGTCGTTATATACCTTGCACGTTGTTATGTACCACTAGGCACGAGTTGCTTAGCGTATAAATTTTTCTATGCGCAGATTTGGAGCTTAGGAAAGGTTTGACAAAGGAGGATGCCCAGTGACCAGAGCAGATTTGGACCTTTAGGCTTGTGTATGCCTATATGATTTATAATTAAACTTTATTTTATTTTAAGCTCAATTTCATGATTTTAAGAATGTTTTTATTTTGTTAAGTCACCATGGCCATGGTGCATGAAAGTTTTAAAAATTATAATGTTTTAACTCATGTGCATTGTAACATCTTTTGGTATAATTGAATTTATTCTTAATTATATATTGAAGGGTGTTACATTTAGTGGTATCAGAGCCAGGTTTAGGCAGTTTTGAACCTAAGTGGGATGGGTGTATCACGTGTGCGAGTGTTATCTTATATGACTCTAATATGGGCTATCATATGTCAATGTGTAGGCCAAAGAGCGAGTATGGAGATCGAACCTCATGATGCAGCCAAAAGTAACAGTCCTCTGAATATTGAGGCTCAGAATCAGCCGAGTTAGACTAGCATGCAAGGGTCGGCTGGCGCACCTCCTTTACACCGATGGCTAGTTAGTTGGATCAGACACATGATCTGTTAATGTAGGATCTTGCTCCTCTACTACAACGATTAATACAAGCTATGTCGACACCACCACTACCTCATCAATCATCGCCGAGACGTAGAGTTCAGATTGACAGGCTAAGAAAGTATGGGGTTACAGACTTCACATGTGGTATTGAGGACGATCTAGCAATTGCCTAGTTTTGGTTAGAGAGGACCGAGAGGGACTTCGAGGAGTTGGGTTGTGTCGAATAGTACAAGGTTAGGTATGTCGTTTCACTTTTCTAGGAGCATGCCTATGATTGGTGGAAGTCACTTTTGCATAAATCACATATTCCAAAACCGATTACTTGAGATTTCTTCATAGTAGAGTTCAAGAAACAGTATATGCCGAGTGCATATACAGATGAGAAAAAAATGAGAGTTTCAAAACTTATGATAGGGAAACATGACCGTGAAGTATATGAGAGAGAGTTTACTCCGTTGAATTGGTATGCGACCGGTATCATTTTAAACGAGGCAGACAAGTGTTATCGGTTTGAGGACGGTTTGAGAGATGAAATCGGGTTCCATGTAATCTCACAACAATATGAAAACTTCGCAAGGTTGGTATCTTTTTCCATTTTTATAAAGAATGGGGTAAAGTTGAAGAGGGCATATGAGTCTTCTAAAAGAGACTTTAGAGGGTCAATATATAGTGTTGCATAGTCATTGTCAAGGTTAGACGAGGTACACCAGACAGGTACCATTTTCAGTGGTAGTTTTCACTATTGTGAGTAGTCATCCCCAGACGCAGAAAGAGACAATACCACAATGTATAGGGTGTGGAAGGATGCATAGAGGAGAGTGCTGGGAATGCACCAGATATTGCTACAGGTGTGGGTCCCAGGATCATTTTAAGAGAGATTGTCCATTACAGATGATGGAGGCTCTCACTTAGATTTAGGGATCAATGCTGACACAAGCCAGAGGTCGGGGACAGGTCAGTTCAAGCAGAGGTGGATATAGACCGGCCGTATTAGGGACAGTGAATAGGCCAGGACCTAGTAGAGCACCAGCGAGGGCCTATGCTATGACGGCCAAAGAGGATCCAAATGCATCAAACGTGGTTGTTGGTACATTTCTTATCTTTGACTCAGTTTTAATTTCTTTGATGGATTCAGGTTCTATACATTCTTATATATGTACCAACATAGCTGAGTAATATAACATGTTAGTGGAGATATTAAATTATGAGATAGAGGTGACTAGCCCTTTCGAGCATAACATAGCAATAAACCAAGTGTATAAGAATTATCCAATTATGGTTAATGGGAAAGAGTTTGCAACAGACTTGATAGAGTTTCCTTTTCATGAGTATAACGCTATCTTAGGTATGGATGGATTGGCTATCTTGGCATGGTGCAATAGTGGACTACAGGATGAAGACAGCAGAATTGAGAACGTCAAAAGAGGAGATAATAGTTGTGTAGGGGGAGAGATCCTCACAACAAATGAGGTTCATCTCCATGATGAAAGCACATAAGATGATCAAAAAGGGGGTGTGTGAGGCCTATTTGGCTCACATGATTGACAGCAGGAGGGAGAGCCCATATCTTAGGAATATTCTGACAGTGGAAGAATTCCCAAATGTGTTCCCAGATAAGTTACCAGGGCTACCTTCAGAAAGAGAGATAGAGTTCTCAATTGAACTTATTCCGGTATAACTTTTATATCAACGATACCATATTGAATGGCTCCATCAGAGATGAAGGAGTTAAAGGCACAATTACATGAATTGCTAAATAAGAGCTTCATCAGACCGAATGTATCTCTATGGGGTGCATCGATGTTGTTTGTCAAAAAGAAAGACGGGTCTATAAGGTCGTGCGTAGACTATAGACAATTGAATAGGGTGACCATTAAGAACAGGTATCGTTACCACAGATTGATGATCTCTTCGATCAGTTGAGAGGTGCAGGTATATTCTCTAAGATTTACTTGAGGTCAGGGTACCATCAGTTGAGAATCAGGTAACCTTTAGAACCAGGTATGATCATTATAAGTTCTTGGTTATGCCCTTCGGGTTGACCAATGCTCTGACAACTTTTATGGATTTGATGAACCGAATCTTCAAACCATTTTTAGATCAGTTTGTCTGGTGTTCATATATGACATCTTGGTGTATTTGAGAAATAAGAATGAACATGAACAACATTTGAGAACAGTTTCACAGACTTTTATGGAGCAGAAGCTATATGCCAAGCTCTCTAAGAGTGAGTTTTAGCTAAAAGATGTTGCCTTTCTTGAACATGTGATATTGGCCAATGGAATTAGAATGGATCCAAGCAAGGTCGAGGCGATCTTGGATTGGAAGCCCCCACGGAATGTTACCAAGATCAGGAGTTTTCTCGGTTTAGCAGGGTACTACATGAGGTTCGTTAAGGGGTTTTCCATGATTGTTTCTCTATTGACTAGGTTCTTACAGAAGGATATCAAGTTTGACTGGATGAACAAGTGCCATAACAGTTTTGATTGGCTTAAGAGTCTTCTGACAAAAGCTCTAGTGTTGACACAATCAATTCCGGACAAAGAATATGTGATTTACAGTGACACATCACACATCGTATTGGTTTGCGTGTTAATGAAAGAGGGAAAAGTTGTCGCATATGCATCCAAACAGTTAAAGCCTCATGAGAAGAACTACTCGATGCATGATATAGAATTGGCGGCCATCGTCTTTGCATTGAAGATATGACATCATTATCTATATGGAGAAAAATACTACGTCTACACTAATCGTAAAAATTTGAAGATCTTCCTACACAACGAGATTTTAATTTGATAAAAATGGTTAGAGTTGATAAAAAAAATTATGGTTGTGCAATTGATTATCATCCAGGGAAGGCCAATGTGGTGGCCGATGTGCTCAGTAGGAAGACTGTGGTAGAGTTGCACATCTGACCAACCTTGAGTCGAGAGATTAGAGATGCACAAAAGCTTGATGGCAAGCTAATGAAATTAGTCGTTTTGGTCTCCAAGGGGGAGAGATCGGGGTTTTCAGTCGAGCCAGATGGTAGTTTACACTATCAGGGTAGATTATATGTATTGGAAGTTTCAGAGTTGAGACAAAGGATGATGAGGGAGACCCATGAAACAAGATTTACAATGCACTCAGACAGTAATAAGACATTTTGAAACTTGAAAGGGGTGTATTGGTGGTCAGGGATGAAGAAAGACATCACAAAGTTCACAACTATATGTCTTACATGTTAGCAGGTAATGGCCGAACACTAGGTACCTTCAGGGTTATTACAACATATCACAATTTTAGAATGGAAATGAGAGAGAATCACTATAGATCTTGTGATTGGATTGTTGTTGATGTGAGAAAATACGATGTTGTATGGGTGATCGTGAATAGGTTAATGAAGTTGATTGACCTCTTACCTATTCGGAGAGACTATCCTTGAACCGGTTGGTAGAGTTGTATGTGAATGAGATAGTGCGTCTTCATGAAGTTCCAGTCTCCATCATTTCGGATAGAGATCTGCGGTTCACATATCAATTTGGGGTAGTCTACAACGAGCTTTGGGTACCAAGCTCAACTTCAGCACGACTTTTCATCCCTAAACAGATGGTCAGTTGGAGAGAGTTATCCAAATACTAGAAGACATGATGAGGTAGTGTGATTGAATTTGAGAAAAGTTGGGATAGGCATTTACCATTGATATAGTTCACCTAAAACAATAGTTATCAGTCCAATATTCAGATGGCTCTATATGAGGCACTTTATGGTAGAAAGTGTCGAACACCGTTGTGTTGGGCCAAGCTTAGTAAAAGCTAGTGGGGCTAGATCTGGTACAAGAGATAAAAGATAAATTGAAAATCATTAGAGATCAACTGAAAGCAACTTCCAATAGACATAAATCTTATGCGGACCTCAAGAGAAAGGACATGGAGTACTTAGTGGGAGACAAGATGTTTCTCAAGGTATTTCCGTGGAAGAAGTTTCTCAAATTTGGGAAAAAAGGCAAGTTAAGCCCTAAATTCATTAGACCTTATGAGACCTTAAAGAGGATCGGACTAGTTGCGTACAAACTTGTCTTGCCATTAGAGATTAGTAGGATACACAATGTCTTCCATGTATCCATGTTGAGAAGGTATCGATCAAATCCTTCTCACATCATCACAGTTGAGAGCATAGAGTTGAGACCAGACTTGACTTATGAAGAGGTTACCAATCAAAATCGTATCTTGTGAGGTAAAAGGAGCTTAGGAACAAGCGAGTTTCGATGGTGAAAGTGTTATGGAAGAGCCATACAGGAGAAGAAGCAACATGGAAAAGTGAGGAAGTGATGAGGGCACAATATCCTCAATTGTTCCGGGATGCCATGATAAGTAATTTTGGGGATGAAATATCCTAAGGGGGAGAGAAATGCAATGCATGTAATTAGGGCCTATAAGTTATGTTATTGGTTAATGGGATATGCAGGATTAAGTGGAGTTTTAGGATGTTGAGAGTGGTTGAAATCTTATGTTTCACACCTATGACAATGGGTATCACGGCCGTGAATACCGGATTTTAGTACACAATTATGATAAGAGGAGTCATAGTCGTGAAGGAGAGGCTCACACCCGTGAAAGAGGAGTCATGACCGTGAAGCCTAGGCAGGCAAACAAAGCAAGTGAGGCAGTCACATTTTTCTCTATACCATTCCTTTTAAATTTGCTCCCCACTCCTTGTTAACCAACCAAACACACAAATTTCATCTTCTTCTTCCTCTAGATTCCATCTTCCATTGGAGAAGCTTGGAAGATCAGTGTTTCATAAGAGAAAAATGAGAAAGAATAGTGAGAAGATGAGAGGTTGAAAGTTTAGAGGAAATCTTGTTTTTTCTTTTCTAGACCTTGGTTCATTTTCCAGAGGTTAAAAAGACATTTTTTTTCATCTTACTAGGACTCAAAGAAAGTGTTGGAAATCCATCTCAAGGGAGAGGACAAGCTTGAAAAGATCAATCTTTAACTAATCTCCATCCTATGTTTAAGGTTTGTACATAATAACACTTAAAACAATTACTTTATGTTTTCTATGTTATTTGCTTTAAATGTAGGACTTAGATGATAAATGAGTATATACATGGTGAAATATGGGGTTAATATGCATGATGAAAAATCTTATGAAAATGATTAGATTGACATGTTTGAGGAACAATTTTGATTAAGATTAATGTTTAGAGATATTTTGAATGCAGGCTGAAATGTTGATAAAGTGACTGATATTGGTAAACCGTAATGAGTATTGCATATGGAAATGACATGATATGTGATGCTCTATTTTTCTGGAAAAATTTTCAAATTCACGGTGGTGAAAGGTGGGTTCATGAGGGTGAATGTCGTGAAGCATTTTGTTGTTGAAGTAGACCCATTCACAGACAATTTTACGGTTAGATTCACACCCGTGAAGGGGTGATCATGACCTTGAATGTGTGCTGATTCATAGATTGAATCACGGCTTGTTTCACAAGAGGACTACCCGTGAAGTAGTGTTTTACGGTCGTGAATGGTTATTCATGGGCATGAAACTATTTATGATGAAAAATTTCTATGTTTGTTTTTTAATCGAAATTAATTTGTTGTAAGGCGGTAGGCCTCAATTGCATGCTTATAGTATGGTATGGAAATATATGTTGTGGAAATCATGATATTCATATGAAATATGGTAATGGATAATATGAATATGTGCATGGTAACATGTTAAGCTCAATACTCTGACTAGGACTATAGCTATAATAGATGGCATGCCTTTGAGGAGAGAGTTTGGTACCGAGTGACCTATGTTGGTCACATATTGTGAAAGCCCAGATGTTAGTAGACAGAGCATCTCGTTGGGTTATATTATTTGAAGGCTCAGAGGTTAGCGGACATAATGCCTTAGTGAGTTATATATTTTAGAACCCAGAAGTTAGCGGACAAAGCGTCTTGGTGGGTTTAGTTACCCATATCCATTTTAGTCTAGTTATGAATAGGTGGACAAAGGTAAGATATTTGATAATATTATGTGCAATAAAACACTTGTATGGTTTTGGATGACCGTTGATATGTCATGTAGTGATGTGCATTATATATAATTAATTCTGATGGCATGTCATGTAGTATACGAGCTAGTGCATGTGCAGACTCATAGGTAAGTCGTACTAGTAGCTCGGTGAGCATATTATGCATAGTATGTATATGTTGTTGTATGCCTTGTACGTTATTATGTACCACTAGGCACGAGTTGCTTAGCTTATGAATTTTTTTATGCGCAGGCTTAGAGCTTAAGGGAAGTTTAACAAAGGAGTTGTGTATCTTATTTTGGTTGTTTTACTATGGATGAGATATTATAGTCTTAGATCATTTCAGAGACATGTAGTTTTGTAACTACTTATTTTGTAAAACTTTGTGGTTGTATACAACTCATATATGATTTGTAATTAAACTTTATTTTATTTTGAGCTCGATTTCATGATTTTAAGAGTGTTTTTATTTTGTTAAATCATCATGGTCATGGTGCATAAAAATTTTAAAAATTATGACATTTTAACTTATGTGCATTGTAGTATCTTTTGGTATAATTGGATTATTAGTATTAATTATATCAAATGGTGTTACAATTCGTTAAATCTTCAACATCAGTTGAATTAAGTAAATTGAAGTTCAAATAGTGAAATTCAGAAGTCATTTATACCTGTGACACAGATCATGCTCATGACTCTAATTCATGTTCGTGGAAGAATTGGCAAATGCATATTATTCACGACTGTGAAAAACCGGTCCCGTGAAAGAACATCCAAAATCTTTCATATTCATTCACGACCAGCTTTACCATTTCAGTTATGGCTTGTCAAGAACATTCACATCCGTGAACTTAGAAAAGAGTTGTATTCATATTTTTTCTAAGAAACGTTTGAAGTATAATTAATATGAAAATAGTCATTTAACCATTTTTTTTGTTCACATTTATGATTTTCAAAGGTTAGAAAACTAATATTTGTTGTTGTCTTGTGCATTCATTAATTTCCAACAATTTCTTGTAATATTTTTTGCAAACCATTATTACTTAATTTGTTAAGCTTTTCTGGTTGTTATTCATTCTTGTAGTCAATTGTTTAATAGTGAGATTGAGTGAGTTAGTTGTGAGTCATTAAAATAAAAAGATTTAATTGTTGTATTAGCCATAAAACACCATTTTTTGGAAAGAGAGTAAAAAACCATAATTGGGATTAAGTCTAAATACTCAATTGTGATTGAGGAGAGGATGGAGAGGATGTATGGTTTGTTAACATCCAAACCTCTGTAAATCTTTATGTCTCATCTTTTTCCTTCATTCTCTATTAATTCTTTGGTATGTGTTTTAGTAAAATTTTAATTATCAACCAATTCAACCCTCCTTCTTGGTTATTGTTTGGTTCAATCTAGATTAATGGATAATAAGAAGCAAAGAAGATTAGTTTATGTTGTTAAACTCATGAGGAGAATGGAGTTAAGCCAACAAATGATGAAGAGAAAAAGGTTGGAGAATGATGTGAGCCAAGACAACAGAGATGATCTTACATGTCATGGAAGAGATGGATTGGTGATGCCACCTGGTTCAATCATAAGATCAAGTAGAAATAAGCTCAAGGCAGCCTTGCAAATGTATATTCAAAGCTTGGTGACAAGAGACATCAAGGAAGAGGCTTGGATCAGGCTTAAAGAGATAGAATCGGTTGGTGATCCAAAGCTTGTGACACTCATTGCGGCATGTGATGGTGAAGACAACTAGTCTAACGAGCTAGAGAAGAAGTCTATATTACAACTTCAAGTTATGTGCAATATGCTATGTTAAAATGAACTTATGTTATTTCATGGTTGGGCCTAAGACTAAATGTAGTGGGATGTTTTATTTTAATTATTGGCATTAAAGACACATGATCAACCTTATTTTAACTTGTCTTAGGTGTGTGGGCCTTATAAAATTAAGCTCATTCGTTTGTTTTTGAGCCATTAGGGTCATATTGGTATTTTTTTCATTTTTGCACCTAGGGTTTGGTTTGTAGAGGTATAAATACTTCCTTATGCGTGTAAGACAAGCAGATTGGTAATTAAGATCAAAATTTGAGTGTTCTTAAGTGTTCTTCAAGTGGAAAGTGTGATTTCCATTGATATACCAAGGATTGTTTTCACTTATCAGGTTGGTAACTAATTTGTGGCGTGAATCTAATTCTCTCTTCATACTCTTTGTTACCAATTCCTTGTTGTTTTGGAGGTGAAGAGCCTAATCTTGCAATTAGTTAAATTTAAGATTTGTATCAAATTGATTTGGAGGTTGTCTAGACTTATATTATAGGTGGTTGCTGCACCATTTGGTATCAGAGCTTTTGTTCCAAATAAATTGTACTTATCTTTATTTTGCTTTTTTTAGTGATATTTGTTTAAGTTACAAGATAAAAATTAAAAAAAAAAAGTTTATCTATTTGTGGCTGACTTTGCCTATATTGTTGTCTATTGAAGTTTGGTTTATTTCTTTTTTTTTTGTTACAAATTTTTGGTGCTTTTAATCTTTTTTTTTGTAGATCAGATTATAAAAAAAATTCGTGCATATTGGCATTGATTGCCAAAAGTGGGACTGTTTTGATTCAATTGATTATAAAATGAATTGCCTCTGAATATATTTTCTCTATTCTGATTAAAATTGATAATTTGAGCAATTTTGAGTGGAGTTCATATTGAGGAATAAGTTGAGATTTCATTACTTATTACTAGAAATTGTGCAATAACAGTTACTAATAGGCATACAATTAGCTTATTTGGCAGTAAGTTGGGAATTGTTTAGTGAGTTTTTAGGTTCTGGTTCGAATTCTATTAAGACAGTAGCACATATACACTTAATTTTTCCTAATTTTGTCAATTTGTTGCATTCTTTGTTTTATATTCTTGACTATTGTCCTACTTATTTCTATTACATTAGTTGAGTAATTTTGCATTCCATATTTACTCAAATAACACATTATATCCGCACACCTCATTCTTCATCCGTGTGTGCATACATTTGTCATTCCTTGCTTTCATTTCATTAATTTTGCTTCTAGTTTTGTGATATTTCTTTTCTTTCTTAGGAATTGTCTGTTTTAATTTTCTATTGGATATTGTTGCTCATTATTATTGATTTAGTTGGTGGAAGTTGATCTGAAAATATATCATAGTGAGAACATAAGAGTGGGAAAAGGTAAGAGTGGTTAGCTCAAAAGAGGGTAAAAGCCTTAATTGAGTGAAACACGAGCGAACATACACTTTTTGAGTGAAACACGTGAGGGAGTGTGTGAGACCATTTATTTACATCATGTCTAAATCAAGTAACCAGGAAAGAAGTAGTGACGA
This sequence comes from Triadica sebifera, assembly GCA_023653625.1. NCBI lineage: Eukaryota > Viridiplantae > Streptophyta > Magnoliopsida > Malpighiales > Euphorbiaceae > Triadica > Triadica sebifera. The sequence goes on from CM042904.1 coordinate 21,467,620, forward strand.
AGGAAACAAAACTTTCTTTACATTGGAGGCTATGCAACAACAATTTGGTAGGCTTGAGATTCTGTTCCGAGATATGAATGATCGGTATGACAAAGTATGATAAGAGGTTAGAAGGTCATGATCAAGCTCTACATAATCTTAGAAGAGATGTATCCTTGCAAAGTCGAATTGGAGGGAGAAGGGAAAGGTTAGCAACTCCACCTCAATCTGACTATGAAGAAGATTTTGATGAGTTCGATGATGATAGGGATAGAAATCGGTTTGGAGGTGGAAGGGGAAGAAATGATAGAGGAAGGAATATGAGAGAACATAGAGGTAGGGTAGAGGCAGATAGATTTGGGAACGTCGAAAATCAGATAGATCGTAATTTGGGAAGTATTAAAATGAAAATTCTTACTTTTCAAGGTAGGAATGATGTTGATACTTACTTGGAGTGGGAGAGAAAAGTGGAATTAGTGTTTGAATATCATAACTATTATGAGGAGAAAAAGGTAAAGTTGGTAGCCGTGGAATTCACTGACTATGCCTTGGTATGGTGGGACCAAATCATCCTCAATAGGCGTAGGAATGGGGAAAGACCTATAAACACATGGGTGAGGATGAAGGCAATCATGAGAAAAAGTTTTGTGCCTAGTTACTATTATAGGGAACTACATCAAAGGCTCCAAAGTTTGAAATAAGGGAATAAAAGTGTTGAGAACTGTCATAAGGAAATGGAGATAGCTATGATGAGGGCTAATATTGATGAAGATAGGGAGGCTACCATGGCACGTTTCTTGGCTGGTCTAAATAAGAAAATTGCAAATGTTATTGAGTTGCACCACTATGTAGAGTTAGAGGAGATGGTGAACATGACTATGAAGGTGGAGAAGCAACTAAATAAAAAAGGAACCAACAAACCAACCTATTTGGGTTCCACATCTAATTGGAGCTCAAAGTAGCCTAAAAGGGGAAGACAAAGCCAAAGACAAGGTAAGAGAAGAAAATGGTAAAGTAGAGCAAAAAGGTAACCCTAAAGCTAATGCAAGTTCTTCCAATACTGAAAAGCATAGAAACATAAAATGCTTTAAGTGTCTTGGCAATGGACATATTGCATCTCAATGCCCAAATAAAAAGGTTATGATATTGAAAGATAATGGTGTGATTGAATCCGAAAGTGATAAAGAATCTGATTCAATGCCTTCATTTGAAGATTGTAGTGATGATGATGGGGCCGAGCATGCTAGTGGGGATTTAAATCTTGTGGTTAGGCGTGTACTTAATGCACAATTGAAAGAAGACGGAGTTGAATAACGGGAAAATATCTTCCATTCTAGATGCTTGATAAATGGCAAAATTTGTAATCTTATAATTGATGGAGGAAGTTGTACTAATATTGCAAGTAATACTTTAGTTGATAAGTTGGGGCTGGATTGTTTGAAACATCCTAGGCCATATAGACTACAATGACTTAATGATTGCAGAGAGATAAGGGTAAATAAACAAGTTTTAATTTTATTCTCCATTGGAAGATATTATGACTGTGTACTTTGTGATGTAGTACCTATACATGCAGGTCATGTGTTGCTTGGTAGGCCATGACAATATGACAGAAAGTTGACGCATGATGGGTATAGAAATAGATACTCATTCATGATGGGAGATGACTCCTAGTGAAGTTTGTGAAGAACAAATGAAGTTAAAAAGGAGCATGGAGGAAGAAATGCAAAAAGAAGCAAAAAGGTCCAAATTGAGAGAAAATGAGTAAAAAGAAAATGGAAAGGCCGAGAGTTGCAAAACAAGCGAGGTGAGATGAAAAGAAAAAAAAGAGGCTGAGAAAAGAGAAAAATGGGAGAAAAAAAGGCCTAAAAAGAAAAATAAATAATTGGCCCAAAGGAGAGTGGTACAAAGAAAAACAATTTTTATGCAAAAGTAAGAGATATGAAAGTGGCTTTTGAGAATCCACAATGTTTACTTGTACTCATGTATAAGGAATCATATTTTAATGAAGCTAACATTAATCCTTCTTTGCCTAGTGTTGTTTCTTTATTGCAGGAATATGAGAATGTATTCCCTGAAGAGTTACCACAAGGATTGCCACCAATAAGAGGAATTGAACATCAAATTGATTTCATACATGAAGTTCAAATTCCAAACCGCCCAGCCTATAGGATTAACCCCGAGGAGACAAAAGAACTTTAACGCAAGTAGAGGAGTTGTTAGCAAGGGCATATCCGTGAGAGTCTTAGTCCGTATGCAGTGTCAGTGCTTTTGGTGCCTAAAAAGGATGGGAGTTGGCGCATGTGTGTTGATTGTAGGGTTGTGAATTGCATAACAGTTAAGTATCGTCATCCATTACCCAGATTGGATGATATGTTAGACGAACTGCATGACGCATGTGTCTTTACTAAGATTGATTTGATAAGTGGATATCACCAAATTAGGATGAAACTTGGTGATGAATGGAAAACAACATTTAAAACAAAGCTTGGTTTATATGAATGGCTTGTATACCTTTTGGTCTAATCAACGCCCCTAGCACTTTTATGAGATTGATGAATTATGTTTTGCGTCAGTTCATTGGAAAATTTGTTGTTTATTTTGATGATATTTTGATTTATAGTAAATCTGTTGATGAGCATGTACATCATCTTAGGGTTGTTTTGGATACACTTAGGAGAGAAGAATTGTATGCTAAACTTAAAAAGTGCACATTTTGCATGAATAGAGTTATATTTTTAAGGTATGAGTGATGTTAGGAGTTTTCATGATCTTGCTAGTTTTTACAAGAGGTTTGTGAAGGATTTTAGTGTCATTGCTGCTCCTTTAACTGAAATCATTAAAAAAGATGCGGGGCTTAAGTGGGATGAGACGTAAGAACTTGCATTTAATACTTTGAAAGATAAATTTTGTTTTGCACTTGTTTTGAGTTTGCCTAATTTTAATTCTACTTTTGAGATTGATGTGATGCCTCCGGGATAGGTATTGTTGTTGTTTTGATGCAGGGTAGGCATCCCATTCTTTCTTTAGTGAGAAGTTGAATGGTGCACAACTCAATTATTCCACGTATGATAAGGAGATTTGGTAGCATTATTTTTGGCCTAAAGAGTTTGTGATTCATAGTGACCATGAGTTTTTAAAACATCTTAAGGGTCAAGGTAAGTTGAATAAACGACATGCCAAGTGGTTGGAGTTCATTAAGACCTTTACTTATGTGATTCAATACAAACAAGGTAAGGAAAATGTGGTTGCTAATGCATTATCTAGAATGAGTTCTCGATTGATGGGATTTGTATGCTTCTGATTCTGATTTTTCAAATGTTTATAATGCATGTGAACAATATGTGTTTCAATGGTTTTATAGGCATGATGACTATTCATTTAGAGAAAATAAACTTTGTGTGCCTAATTGTTCAATGCGTGAGTTGCTTGTGAATGAGGCTCATAATGGTGGTTTGATAGGTCATTTTGGTATTGCTAAGACACTTGACATATTGCATGAGCATTTTTATTGGCCAAATATGAAGAAAGATGATGAGAAAATTTGCTTTAAGTGTGTTGCATGTAAGCAAGCCAAATCAAGAATTCAACCTCATGGGTTGTACACTCCATTTCCCATCCCTAGTCAGCCCTGGATTGACATTTCTATGGATTTTGTGTTGGGACTGCCCGGGACTAAAAGTGGAAGGGATAGCATTTTTGTTGTAGTTGATAGGTTTAGTAAGATGGCACATTTCATTGCTTGCCATAAAACTGATGATGCTACACATATTTCTGATTTTTTTCTTTAAGGATGTTGTACGTTTGCATAGTGTTCCTAAAACAATTGTTTCTGATTGAGATTCTAAGTTTTTGAGTCATTTTTGGCGTGTTCTGTGGGGAAAGTTGGGAACAAAGTTGCTATTTTCTACTAATTGTCATCCTCAAACAGATGGTCAAACTGAAATGGTTAATAGAACTTTAGGATCGTTAGTACGTGTTGTTGTTGGTAAGAATTTGAAAACTTGGAAAGATTGTTTGCCATTAGTAGAATTTGCATATAATAGAAGCATTCATTCATCTACAGGTTATTCTCCATTTGAAATTGTGTATGGTTTTAATCCGCTAACCCCTTTGGATTTGTTGCCTATACCTTTTAATGATATTTCTAACTTAGATGGCCAAAAGAAAGTAGATTTGGTTAAGTTCATACATGAGAAGGAAAAGCATCACATTGAGTTAAAGAACAAAAGCTATGCACAAAAAGCCAATCAAGGACGTAAAGTTGTGAAATTTGAATGCATTTTAGGAAAGAGAGATTTTCTAACCAAAGGAAATCCAAGTTGGATCCAAGAGGTGATGGACCTTTTCAAGTGGTTGAGAGGATCAATGACAATGCCTATAAGATTGACTTACTGGGTGAGTATGGTGTTTCAACAACTTTTAATGCTGCTGACCTTTCCTTTTGATAATATAGTGGTGATTCGAGGACGAATCCTTTTGATGAGGGAAGGAATGATGCCAATACAATAAAGATGATCTTACATGCCATGGAGGAGATACATTTGTCATTCATTACTTTCATTTCATTAATTTTGCTTATAGTTTTATGATATTTCCTTTCTTTATTAGGAATTGTCTATTTTAATTTTCTATTGGATATTGTTGCTCATTATTATTGATCTGATTGATGGAAGTTGATCCGGAAGTATATCATAGTGAGGACACAAGAGTGGTTAGCTCAAAAGAGGGTAAAAGCCTTAATTGAGTGAAACACGAGCGAACATACACCTTTTGAGTAAAACACATGAGGGAGGAGAATGTGTGAGGCCATTTATTTACATCATGTCTAAATGAAGCAAGCGAGAAAGAAGTAGTGACAAATGAAACAAAATTTTCTTCACATTGGAGGCTATGCAACAACAATTTGGTAGGCTTGAGATTCTGCTCCGAGATATGAATGATTGGTTTGACAAGTATGATAGGAGGTTAGAAGGCCATGATTAAGCTCTACATAATCTTAAAAGAGATGCACCCTCACAAAGTTGAATTGGAAGGAGAAGGGAAAGGTTAGCAACTGACTATGAAGAAGATTTTGATGAGTTTGATGATGATAGGGATAAAAATCTGTTTGGAGGTAGAGGGGGCAGAAATGATAAAGGAAGGAATATGAGAGAACATAGAGGCGAATAGATTTGGGGGTTACCTTTTTGCTCTACTTTACCTTTTTCTTCTCTTACCTTGTTTTTGGCTTTGTCTTCCCTTTTAGGTCACTTTGAGCTCTAATTAGATGTGGAACCCAAATAGATTGGTTTGTTGGTTCCTTTTTGCTTTAGTTGTTTCTACGCCTTCATAGCCATATTCACCATCTCCTCTAACTCTACATAGTGGTGCAACTCAATAACATTTGCAATTTCCTTATTTAAACCAGCCAAGAAACGTGTCATGGTAGCCTCCCTATCTTCATCAATTAGCCCTCATCATAGCTATCTCCATTTATTTATGATAGTCCTCAACACTTTTATTCCCTTGTCTCAAACTTTGGAGCCTTTGATGTAGTTCCCTATAATAGTAACTAGGCACAAACCTCTTTCTCATGATTACCTTCATCCCCACCCATGTGTTTATAGGCATTTCCCCATTCCTACGCCTATTGAGGATGATTTGGTCCCACCATACCAAGACATAGTCAGTGAATTCCATGGCTGCCAACTTTACCTTTTTCTCCTCATAATAGTTATGACATTCAAACATCAATTCCACTTTTCTCTCCCACTCCAAGTAAGTATCAGCATCATTCCTATCTTGAAAAGTAGAGATTTTCATTTTAATATTTCCCAAATTACGATCTATCTGATTCTCGACGTTCCCAAATCTATCTGCCTATACCCTACCTCTATGTTCTCTCTTATTCCTTCCTCTATCATTTCTGCCCCTTCTACCTCCAAACATTCCTATCATCATCAAACTCATCAAAATCTTCTTCATAGTCAGATTGAAGTGGAGTTGTTAACCTTTCCCTTCTCCCTCCAATTTGACTTTGCAAGGATGCATCTCTTCTAAGATTATGTAGAGCTTGATCATAACCTTCTAACCTCCTATCATACTTGTCAAACCGATCATTCATATCTCGAAGCAGAATCTCAAGCCTACCAAATTGTTGTTGCATAGCCTCCAATGTGAAGAAAGTTTTGTTTCCTTCATCACTACTTCTTTCCTGGTTGTTTGATTTAGACACGATGTAAATAAATGGCCTCACACACTTCCTCACGTGTTTCACTCAAAAAGTGTATGTTCGTTCGTGTTTCACTCAATTAAGGCTTTTACCCTCTTTTGAGCTAACCACTCTTGCCTTTTACCACTCTTATGTCCTCACTATGATATATTTCCGGATCAACTTCCACCAACCAGATCATGAGCAACAATATCCAAATAGAAAATTAAAACAGAAAATTCCTAAGAAAGAAAGGAAATATCACAAAACTAAAAGCAAAATTAATGAAATGAAAGCAAGGAATGACAAATGTATGCACACACGGATGAAGAATGAGGTGTGCAGATATAATATGTGTTATTTGAGTAATATGGAATGCAAAATTACTCAACTAATGTAATGGAAACAAGTAGGACAACAATCAAGAATATAAAACAAAAAATGCAACAAATTGACAAAACTAGGAAAAATTAAGTGTATATGTGCTACTGCCTTAATAGAATTCGAACCAGAACCTACTACTTGTCATCCTCAAATAGATGGTCACACTGAAGTGGTTAATAGAACTTTAGGATCGTTATTACGTGTTGTTGTTGGTAAGAATTTGAAAACTTGGGAAGATTGTTTGCCATTAGTAGAATTTGCATATAATAGAAGCATTCATTCATCTACAGGTTATTCTCCATTTGAAATTGTGTATGGTTTTAATCCGCTAACCCCTTTGGATTTATTGCCTATACCTCTGAATGATATTTCTAACTTAGATGGACAAAAGAAGACATATTTGGTTAAGTTCATACATGAGAAGGCAATGCAACACATTGAGTTAAAGAACAAAAGTTATGCACAAAAAACCAATCAATGATAAGTTGTGAAATTTGAACCAGGAGATTGGGTATGAATGCATTTTAGGAAAGAGAGATTTCCTAACCAAAGGAAATCCAAGTTGGATCCAAGAGGCGATGGACCTTTTCAAGTGGTTGAGAGGATCAATGACAATGCCTATAAGATTGACTTGTCGGGTGAGTATGGTGTTTCAGCAACTTTTAATGTTGCTGACCTTTCTCCTTTTGATAATGTAAGTGGTGATTCGAGGACAAATCCTTTTGAGGAGGGAGGGAATGATGCGAGCCAAGACAATATAGATGATCTTACATGCCATGAAGGAGATGGATTGGTGATGCTACCTGGTTTAATCATAAGATCAAGCAGAAACTAGCTCAAAGCAGCCTTGCAAATGTATATGGTGACAAGAGACATCAAGGAAGAGGTTTGGATCAGGCTTAAAGAGATGGAATCGGTTGATGATCCAAACCTTGTGACACTCATTGGGGCATGTGATGGTGAAGACAACTAGCCTAACGAGCTAGTCTATATCACAAGATTCAAGTCATGTGCAATATGCTATGTTAAGATGAACTTATGTTATTTTATGGTTGAGCCTAAGACTAAATGTAGTGGGATGTTTTATTTTAATTATTGGCATGTAATTTCATTTAAAGACACATGATCAGCTTTATTTTAACTTGTCTTAGGTGTGTGAGCCTTATAAATTAAGTCAATTCGTTTGTCTTTAAGCCATTAAGGTCATATTAGTCTTTTATTCATTTTTGCACCTAGGGTTTGGTTTGTAGAGGTATAAATACCTCCTTATGCATGTAAGACAAGTAGATTAAGATCAAAATTTGAGTGTCCTTGAGTGTTTTTCAATGGGAGGTGTGATCTCAGATGCGAGCCAAGACAACAGAGATGATCTTACATGCCATGGAGGAGATGGATTGATGATGCTACCTGGTCCAATCATAAGATCAAGCAGAAACTAGCTTAAAGCAACCTTGCAAATGTATATGGTGACAAGAGACATCAAGGAAGAGGCTTGGATCAGGCTTAAAGAGATGAAATCGGTTGGTGATCCAAACTTTGTGACACTCATTGGGGCATGGTGATGGTGAAGACAACTAGCCTAACGGGCTAGGGTTTGGTTTGTAGAGGTATAAATACCTCCTTATGCGTATAAGACAAGCAGATTGGTGATTAAGATCAAAATTTGAGTATCCTTGAGTGTTTTTCAATGGGAGGTGTGATCTCCATTGATACCAATGATTGTTTTCACTTATCAGGTTGGTAACTAATTTGTGGCGTGAATCCAATTCTCTTTTCATACTCTTTGTTACCTGTTTTGGGGGTGAAGAGTATAATCTTACAATTGGTTAAACTTAAGATTTATATCAAATTGATTTGGAGGTTGTCTAGATTTAGGTGGTTGCTGCATCAGAGAAACACATTATCTGCTCGAAATATGCTTGACAAAAAGTACATACCAAGCTTTGCTCTTTGTTGGAAGTTTATTGATGTATTAAGATGGAGTGGAGGAGCTTGTGAACAACTGCTATTCATTTAAGTGCACATTAGCACACATCAAATCACGCATTATCCTATATTGTGTTCATCATGACGGTCCCATATACATGAGTGTTATAAATTATATGATATGCAAATAGCGAACTTTTAGAAATTAACGTACTTTCACAACTCAACAATAGCATATTCTAGAACTTTAAAGTCAAACAACAGGACAAAGAGGAGAATAGAAAAAAAGGATAAGAGAAAAATAATATAAGCTTTTCTAAATTATTTAATGGTTAAGAAAAATAAGGATGCATTGAGTTTTTTCATGGTTTTAGCAAAGTTCGTTAATGGAGTACCTAAAGAGAAGAAGCTGCTATAAAATAAGGCCAAACCTGTGGTATGCGGAAGGTGCAAGACAGGAAATAAAGTAGGAAGAAGACTTTCTTTTTTTCTATAGACAAGACAGAACAATATGATATACATTTAAAGTCCAAACATAAAGAAAATACAGAAAACAATTTGCATGGCTTTCCAGGTTTTTAAAAAGAAGAAATAACACTTAAGTGATTTTAATGACTCTTATTCCTCTATGCATAAGATCTTTGAACGTACCATGAATATGATTTTATTAATGTGTCTGTAAGAGGTGAAAATAAGCTTACACATAGCAATTAGCTATTTAAGCTACAAAATGCAGAAACACAATCTAACAATAAGGTCAATCCAAGTTCTTCCTACTCCAAAAACACTTGAATTACGGCCCCACCATTTGAATTTAAATCATAGAACAATCATACAAAATCACATATGAAAACAGCATCACAGACGGAGCAATTCAAGATCACTTACCTAGTAGTTGCTAGTTTGATCATACTTACTATATGTTCCAGAGCCAACTCATTATCCAATCACCGTCTCAGGTTAATGCTTCTCAGCAGTTTGTTGCCTTTGTTCCACTGGGCCAAAACCATATAACAGATGAATGACTTTTGCCAATATGACCATGAGTGGTTAATAATAATTAGAATATTCAAATAGAAGAAGATCAGACTTTTCACGACATACTTGCCAACTGTAGTTTTTTATATTCTGCTTAAACTGTAACTGTGTCAGCTTCAAAATTAAGAACTCAAATGTTAGATCCATTAACTATTTTCCAAGTTCCAACGTCTAACCTTCAGAAACCATGATATTTGTTCCAATAAATAAAGGTTAAAACATTATGTTTCATTTTAACCATTAACAATCATTAATTCATGCCCACGTTATTAATTCTTCTTAACCATAAAAACCTATAAATACAGCTCTTTAACAAAGATGAAGCCTTCTTGTTTATTAATCTCCTTATTTAGAGGTAGCATCTTAAAGTGTTTCTGCAAGAACTCTGAAGTGGCATAGCAATACTGATCAAAATAGGCGCACCGCCTGCTTCAGAAAGCCAAATCTGACTTCTGTATATCTATTTTAAACAATCCTAAATTCTTTTCCTTGATGGCACTGCTGCATCAATCAAAATCCTTCATGTGAAAAACAAAACATAAAGCATTGAATTAAACTTACTTACAATCAGGAAAAAAAAATCCTCTGAAAGTAGGCATTTTGCGGAGTCACATCTTTTTAACAGGTCCTGCAAAAAGCATTTGATGGAGAGATCTATAGCGGAAATCTGGCAGATCTCTCATCCAGGATCCCATACATGCTGTTTAGAACACAAAACACATGAGTTTAATTGAGTAAGAGGAAGATGTGTACCTGATTTGGCCGAATCCATCGTCTTAGAAACGATCCGAGAAGTTTTTGCACCAAGATCTTCTCTCGTTTTCTAACCCCAGAATGATGGAATTCTTATCTTATCTTTTCCTTATCCTCTATCCACCTTTATATAGAAGAGCTTAATCATTAGGGTCAGCAACAAGAGAGACTTAGCTCACCGGTATATAATAATCATGGGCTATCCATCATACCCATATTATTATCTGAGCACACATTAATTCTCCCACACTTAATTAATAAATGAAGTCATGCCTAAATAAAGAATTGATCAAATTCTTAAGGGCCTTTATTTGTAATCTGTCCTGATATCTCAATTAAAAGCCCATAAATATAAAATATTAAAATAAAATATCTTACATTCTCCCACTTGGGCGTATTAATTGAGAACGTATTACAAAAAAAAACTTCATATTCCCGCTCGATTCAATAAGATTATCAACATAGGATCATGGCGGAAACCACATAATCAAGAACATGACACCTTCCATAGTCACACATGCCAATAACCCTATCAATCATAATGAGCATCAGTGTGGTAATGTGGTAAGAATTATTCAACACTAACTTTATGATCAAAACTTTATGTGTTGATTTTCTTATCATCCAGATTTCTTATCTTTATGTAACACAGTTACTTCATAAGAAATCCTTTATTACTTCAAATTGAAGTCTGTATGTCTTAAACTTTATATCTCGAGATACTTTATGTGTCACAAGACATACACCAAGGCTATAAACAGCAATGCCCCAAGCCTTCACTTAAGATGACACTAATCTTAAGACTTTCAAACATTTAATCTGATATATCACATAATATTTTCCAATGAAAATATAACAATGTATTGATAACCATCAGAATTACAATAATGTACATTTATACCAATGTATAAAGTACGAACAAACATTACATAAAGTAATATAAAATCCTCCCACTAATCCAAGGGATCAAAACCAGACTTTAGACTCATACTGATGACATGTCTCACATAAATAATGGGCCGAAGTCCCTTGGTAAGAGGATCTGCTATCATATCTTCTGTATTGATATGATCCACCTCAACGTCACCTTTCTTTATCAGCTCTTTCAATGTCAAATATTTGACTTCCATATGCTTAGACCCTGTGATATTCTTGTTGTTTTTAGCAAACAACACAGCTGGAAGATTATCACAATACAACTTTATGGGCCTGTTAATGGAATCAACAATTGACATTCCTACAATGAGATTTCGTAGCCATACAGCCTGTGTGGCTGCACCATAACATGCTACAAACTCAGCCTGCATCGTGGAAGAAGAGATTAAGGATTGTTTAACACTTTTCCAAGATACAGCCCCACCAGCCAGCATAAAAACATAACCTGATGTGGATTTTCTATCATCTGAGCAACCAGCAAAATCTGAATCTGTATAGCCAGTTAACTCCAGATGCTCAACCTTTCTGTATGTTAAGATATAATCACTAGTCCCCTTAAGGTATCTCAAAACTCTTTTAGTCGCAGTCCAATGGTCCATTCCAGGATTAGATTGATATCTGCCTAGAATACCAACTGCAAATGCAATGTCCGGCCTAGTGCAGACTTGAGCATACATCAAGCTTCCTACTACACTAGCATATGGCACTGCTTTCATTGATTCTCTCTCAACCTCATTCTTAGGACACTGTGCCAAGCTTAATTTATCACCTTTAGCAATTGGCACATCCCAAGATTTACATTCATGCATATTGAATTTCTTCAATATCCTCTCTATGTATGCCATCTGAGAGAGACCTAAAAGGTTTTGAGATCTATCCCTTAAGATTTCAATTCCCAGGACAAAAGATGCTTCTCCAAGATCTTTCATATCAAAATATTTAGATAACAACTGCTTAACCTCATGCAGTGTACCTAAATCATTACATGCAAGCAAAATATCATCTACATATAATATCAGAAAGATATATTTGCTCCCACTGATCTTGAGATATATGCATCTATCAACTTTGCTTTCAACAAAGCCTAAAGAAGTGATTACATCATCAAACTTTAAGTACCACTGTCGTGAGGCTTGTTTCAAACCATAAATAGACTTTTTAAGTCTACAGACAAGATGGTCTTTACCATCTTCATGAAAACCCTTAGGTTGTTCCATATAGACCTGCTTGTTTAATTCTCCATTCAGGAATGCGGTTTTAACATCCATCTGATGTAGCTCTAAATCAAAATGAGCTACTAGTGCCATGATTACTCTAAATGTATCCTTAGAGGATACAGGAGAAAATGTTTCACTGTAATCAATTCCTCCTATCTGAGTAAATCCTTTGGCAACTAATCTGGCTTTAAACCTCTCAATATTCCCTTTAGAGTCTTTCTTGGTCTTATAGACCCATTTACAGCCAATAGGTCTACAACCTTCAGGTAATTCAACAAGCTCCCACACGTCATTACAATCCATAGATTGCATTTCATCTCTCATTGCTTTCCACCACAGATCTGATTGGGTACTAGAAACAGCTTCCTCAAATGATATAGGATCAGAAACATGACCAATTTCATAATCACTCTCTCCTAAATAGACCACATAATCAGATGAAATAGCAGATTTCCTTTCCCTAGTAGACCTCCTGAGAGGAATCTGTGCAACTGCACCCTGTGATGATGAAGCCTCATTAAACTGTATAGGCTCATCCTTTAATACTGGATTAATCACAGGTGTAGGATCCAACATTGCAGGTTGCTTGGGAACAGGTATATGTATAACCTTAGTCTGTTGTTCCTTACTAGTGATCTCAGAGTGTTCATACTGATCAGCTATATCAAATTCTAAAAATTTAGCTGTCTGTGATTCAACAATTCTAGAACCCCCTTCTCTACAATAAAATTTGTAGCCTTTAGAATGATCTGGGTATCCTATAAAATAGCAACGAGTAGATCTAGATTGCAATTTACCTTCAGTAGGATTATAAAGGCGTACTTCTGAAGGACAACCCCAAACACGGAGGTGACTCAAGCTAGGTTTCCTATTAGTCCACAGTTCAAACGGCGTTTTAGCCACAGACTTACTGGGTACTCTATTGAGGATATATAATGTCGTTTTAATAGCCTCACCCCATAAAAAGTCTGGGAGATTAGATCTTGACATCATGCTTCTAACCATTTCATTTAAGGTGCGATTCCGCCTTTCAGCCACACCATTCTGTTCAGGACTTCCTGGCATAGTAAACTGAGCTACTATTCCACAGTCCTCCAAGTATTTGGCAAAAGGACCTTTTAATTGTCCTGCTATACCGTATTTGCCATAATACTCACCACCCCGATCAGACCTAACAATCTTGATAACTTTTCCCTGCTGTTTCTCGACTTCAGTCTTAAAAATATTGAATTTCTCAAGAGATTCAGACTTTTCCTTAATCAAGTACAGGTAGCCATATCGGGAAAAATCATCAATAAATGTTATAAAATATTTATTATTGCATATTGTGGGTGAATAAGGTCCGCATATATCTGTATGGATTATCTCTAAGAGATCTGAACTCCTGATAGATCCCTTTTTCTTAATTTTGGTTAGCTTACCCCTACAACAGTCAACACATGTTTCTAGGTCACTGAAATCAAGGGCAGACAAAATATTGTCTTTAATTAGCCTATCTACCCTTTCCCTAGAAATGTGGCCAAGTCTTTTATGCCACAACATGGATGACTTTTCCTTTATTAAGGGTCTTTTGGCAATAATATGTTCAACATTACATGATGTAGAATATATTTCATTTGAACTTAAAGAAACTTGATACAAACCATATGACAAAATACACCGGCCAACTGCCTTTGAATTAAGAGTTATATTAACAACTCCATCTTTAAATACAAAAGCATAGCCAATTTTGTCTAATTCAGATACAGATACCAAGTTTCGTCTAAAAGTTGGTATGAACAATACATTAGATAAAAATAGTTCATAACCACTATCTAAGTTCAAACAAACATTTCCAACTAGTTGAACATCAACTGTAGTATTATTGCCAACTGTGAGCATTAACTCTTCTTTATTTGGCTTTCTCATGTTTGTGAATCCCTGTAATGTGAAGGCAACATGTTTAGTCGCTCCACTATCAAGCCACCAGGAACTGGATGTGGCATCAGCCAAATTAGATTCACAAATAACAAAACCAAAAGAGTTACCTGTAGGCTCACGCTTTTCTAACCAAGCTTTATATTTAAGACAATCCGCCTTTTTATGACCTTTCTTTTTGCAAAAGAAACATTTAAATTTCTTTTTCTCTATGCCTTTAAGATCACCCACAACACTAGATCCGGAAGACTCATATCCCTGAACAAAAGAAGAAGCATTAGTCTTAGCTTTCTTACCTTTCAGTTTACCTTTATGCTGAGGTCCAGATACAAGAAGCGCGACACTGGATTGTCTCGCCTTTAGCTTCTCTTCCTCAGCTACGCAAACAGCAATGAAAGCATTGACAGTCCAAGGATCCTCCCTTGAGTTGTAAGTCGTAATAAGCATCTCAAACTCAGAAGGCAGAGTATTGAGAGCTTGATGCACAATACAAGCATCAGGGAGAATAATGTCAAAACCCTTTAACTCATTCTGTATGTGGACCATCTTTAAAATGTACTCCCTAACACCTCCAAGTCCGTTATACTTCATGGAGTATAACTGTTTCAGAAGGGTACCAATCTCAGCATTGATTGACACTTTATAACGCTGAGACAAAGCTGTAAGAAACTCTTTTGCTATATGAGTTTCAGGAAGACCACTCAACAGATGCTCTGGAATTGACCTTTTAAGGGTCAAATAGCACATGCGGTTCATCTTATACCAGGTTGAGTATAACTCTTTTTCCACATCAGTACTCTCAGGAGTCAAGTCAGCTGGTTTAGGAGTAGTCATGGCAAGATCAATATCTGCCAACTCCATAGCCATTTCAACATCTCTTTTCCACTCCTTGAAATTAGAAGCTGTTAATGTCTGAACTGTAACAGTGCAGTTATTGATTGAGAAGGTGACTGAAAAATCAACAATGTAATACTTTAGTTCAAGACAATAATAATACTCAAAGCCATAAAAGAGTATTAATCCGAAGAATTTCAGCACATCATTATATAATCACCTTTGGGCAGAAAATATAACATACAATAGATAATTCTTCAATATAAGAACGATCTAGAAATTTACACAGTCTTTGTAAATTTAAACACCTTTGGGCAGAATAAATCACTCAGACCAGTTCATTCCCAATCAAATGTCTTATATTAACATCTCAAAATTTGAATTTATAATAAACACCTTCGGGCTGAATAATTATAAATCAAATCTGAGACATCCCTAAACCATATAAGTCTGTATATTTCTTAAAATCTCAGCTAAAAAGGTCACTTTGGCAACTACATTTTAGCCAATTTTAAAAGAAATACTTATATCGGGATGCACCTTATTTATTGTCTTGCAAAATATAATTTTTCATTCCTTATGGACATGGGGCTTAAATGTCTCGAAAAATTATGATCACAAAATAAAATTACATCATCAACTTTACCTGAGAAAAATTAATTCCATATGTGACATTTTATGCCAATGCATAAATAAAACAAATAATGAGATAACTATTTATCTCCAAAAATGTCACAATTTTTCTCAATTATGGCTTTTAAAAATTAATTTAGAAAATCTAAATTAATTCCAGAAGAAATCGGGTCAAAAATAGCCTTATGGAGTGAAAAATAATGAATTAGGGACTTAATTGAAAAAATCAGAAAGTTCAGGGGCCAAATTCGGAAAACTGGAAAGAGGGAGAAGCGGCGCGCGCGTGCATTACACGCGCCTGACGCGCCTGCGCGTGTTACACACACGCATGCAGCTGTCATCTGGCGCGTGCAGCTCCCCGATTCTCTCCCCATACGCGCCAACGCGCGCCTGTACACGCGCCAGAATGAATCCTTCCCAGTCTCCACCGCGCGACACGTGCGCCTCTGGCGCGTGTATCACACGCGCCAGCGTCTTTCTCCTCCCGACTCTGCAATTTTTCTTCGAAAATTTTCCCAAAAAAAATTCAATTTACTCAAAAACCCGAAATTTCTTCAAATTTTTGCTTTAAATCAACATGCAACAACATATTATTCTGATTTTATTAAGCAAAATTTACCGAAAAGCAATAAAATCAGAGAATCAAGCATGTGATTAACCAAATAAAAAATTCTTCAAAAACTTAATTAAACTCAGTTTTTCTCTAGATCCTGATGAGAAAAACTCAAATATGGTTCTAAAAACATGTATTTAGGCTCTGATACCACTTGATGGAGAGATCTATAGCGGAAATCTGGCAGATCTCTCCTCCAGGATCTCATACATGTTGTTTAGAACACAAAACACATGAGTTTAATTGAGTAAGAGGAAGATGTGTACCTGATTTGGCCGAATCCATCGTCTTAGAAACGATCCGAGAAGTTTTTGCACCAAGATCTTCTCTCGTTTTCTAACCCCAGAATGATGGAATTCTTATCTTATCTTTTCCTTATCCTCTATCCACCTTTATATAGAGGAGCTTAATCATTAGGGTCAGCAACAAGAGAGACTTAGCTCACCGGTATATAATAATCATGGGCTATCCATCATACCCATATTATTATCTGAGCCCACATTAATTCTCTCACACTTAATTAATAAATGAAGTCATGCCTAAATAAAGAATTGATCAAATTCTTAAGGTCCTTTATTTGTAATCTGTCCTGATATCTCAATTAAAAGCCCATAAATATAAGATATTAAAATAAAATATCTTACAGCATTGTCATATTAATACTGCTTTGTGAGATCCACACTCCACATAGCTTAAACTATACATCCTTCATAAAAACAGTAATACCCTTTCTGGCGGGCGATTAACAAATGGCGAAATTATGAATGGGAAACAACTGTGATCTTTTCAAGCTCTTTCTCTCGCCCAGTTGCCGCATATAATTTACTACCTAAAGTTTTAATCAACGATCACTCATCTTTATTTTAAGATGACCACCAAATTCTCAAAACCATTCTATAGTTGCAATTAATGCCCTCAAAAATCGTACCAGATACAGATTATGAAGCGCAATTAATTACAACATACCTCAGAGTACACATTCAGTGAAAATTTACATGTTTACATTAAATATAATCTATTCAACTGGCAGGAATTGTCTTGCAGTACGTACCTTCTCTTGTGAAAATTACGTTATTCACCACATTACCCGTGTCTTGCAGTACTCTTCTATCCCTTCCTTCTCCCACAAAGCCTACTTCCCCACACTATTGAGTATTGATATCAACCCAGTCAAACAAAAAAAAACCCACAACAGAAAAGGCGAAGGTACAGTTACCATAATCATTGTGAGATAACAAAAAACCCTATATCATTCATCTTTTTTTTTAGTTCAAAAAATCCACATCACAGTGAGATAACAGAAACCCCAAATTATTGATGAAATATAAAATAACCAGCAACAAATTTCATAAAAAAGAACTGCCAAACAATGACCTTGGGGGTTATCGAAATAGAATATGCAACAACTGCTTTTGAAGCGACGTGGGACACTTGTTCTTCTATTACTTCTTTTTCTTCTTGATTTTTGCTGACATCGTTTAAAAAGCTGGTTGTCTGAAATCTCTCAATACAAAAAATCCAACTAACTGCGTGTCTCTCTCCTTCTTCTGGGCTCACAGGCGCTCTCCTTTTCTCTCAACAGAAACCCTCTTTGCGCTCTCTCTCTCTCTAAAATCATCTTTATAGTTTCTTCCTATCTTCTCTCTTCAAACGGTCGGATTTTTGTTTAGTTTCAGTCGTTGGATCTTAACGGATCTAACGGTTATCAAGTGGCGTTCTTATACTCTCAACGGTCACTGATAGGGTTCAAGATCTGGATTTTTCTAGCCGTTACTTATAAGGATTTTTCTTTTTCTGTTGAGCGAATCGGATTGTGTCTATTAAATTAATAGGTCTCCATGTTTCTTCTAAATGGGCACTCATTACATTTTATAATTTTATATTTACTAATTAATTTTAATCAAATATGTTTGACAATATTCTTTTTTTTCCCCTTCTTTTTCTCATTAAACAGAATTATTTTTCAGTCTGTTTTTTTTCTCCAGTTTATAATTCATTTAGTGTTAATTTCCTTTTTTATTCTTATTAATTTCGTGTTGATGTAATACTCTTCCGGATCATAATTAAAGAGTTTCAATTTTTTTTATTTTCCACCTCTTAACTCTCATTTTAATTACATTCTTTCAAATATGAAGTAGATAAAACTAGGCGGTTTCTCGCGCCTAGGGCAAAAATTGGAGTTATTTTTTTAAATGATCCTTTATTTCATAAAGAAAAATTTCAATTCAATTCAAGATTTTACATTCATATGTAAGAAAGTGACGTTTATGTATTAAAAAAAATATTTTTATCAATAGATAGTTATACTAGTATGATTATTAGAACTGTAAAATATCGAATTCAAATTTTGAGTTGAATCTCTTGTAAAAAAAAGTTTAGATTTGATTCGGAAATTTCTTTTAAACTCTCAAAGTTTTGTCACTCAACTATATAAATTGAAAACGAAATAAAACACAGTTTAACAAACAAGAGCAGTAAAATTGTAGCATATCATTGGATCCAATTCCCATGGAGTACTAATTTTTTCTTTTTTGAATATTCAATTTTGCTAAAGCACCTCATCAGACAAGAAGAATTACCAAGACAAGCGAGAAACAGAAAATTCAAAGAAGTCAGTCCAATACTTGAGGTGAAGATGAATTTTGTGCATCTTCAACGGAAATTTGGGTTACATCATCCGCGGAATTTGAGGGCATTGGTCTTTCAATTTTCTGGGTTGCACCATTCAACAGCATTTCTTTTTCCAAATGTAAGCAATAGCTCTCGAAGATTCTAGAACTCACCATTACTCCAAAATCAAGAAGGAAAAGCAGCTCAATTTCCAGCCTGTTCAATTCTACATTGCTCACTCCCCCAACCCTTGCATAGAATGCATTATTATAATGCCTGCACCATGGAAAAATCAAGAAAATTGTTGCTTAAACATTTTCCATTTTTTGCAAAAATAGTTTCCAAATTTTGATTTTGCCATAGAACAATATCTTTTAGAAAAAATTCAACTTATTCCCAATATTAAAAGCAATAAACAAAAGTTTTAAGCCTAGTTTGGATTGATAGATTTTAAAATTCACGAATTTCATAAAATCTATGAATTATAAGAATTTGAATATAAAATCAATAGTTTGATAATGTAATTTCTCTTATACTTATATTTTGTTCAATGACTACAATTTATAGATTTAACAATTAATTTTCAATTTTACCATTTACTAAATATTGATAATTTATTATTAATTAAGTATTTTATAGTCATTTTTATCACGTTTATTTTGGATTGTGAAATAATATAATTTAGAGTAAATTTTCTAAAAAATACAATTGATGAAATTATTATTATTGTCAAATTTGAAATATGTTTACAAATTATTTGCTCAAAATTCTATGTAAGTTCATTATTTGTATTATATTTATAAATAAATTAATCCATTAATATTTTTTTCTTTTTCAAATAAACTCATTAATATTTTTTTAATTCATATTCACACTAATTCAAATAAAATAAGTGAATATAAAATAAAAAATGGCAAATGGTTTTTGCTATATTTTTAGACTTAAAGATGGTTTTGAAATAATATTAATTTATTATAAATAATCTTAGAATAAAAAAATCTGACAATAATTATTCATTAATAAAAAAAATAGTGGATTTTGAATTTTCCCACCTCCTTAAATCCTTAAAAAATGAGAGATTTTAGTAGGTGAGTGATTTTCTAAAATCTATAGATTTTAACATTTTTTAAGTAGTCAAACAATAGATTTAATATATATATATATATATATATATATATATATATATATATATATATATATATATATTGTTCTAATTTTATTATCCAAAATTCCTCCATTCAAATATAGTTTTAGTGAATACTAAATATGTTATATATTCATAGAGGTCATTTAGTTTAGTAATCTGGTCTAGTGACCAGTACAATGAATTCTCCCATTTGAATCTCAATTGGACATGAAAAATATATTCATATAGAAAGAGAGAGAGAACTCACACATCATCCAGCATCTTAGAAGCAACCAAGACACAAGTGACCAGCAACCGATGCACATTCAATGAAATCACGAGGGAGTCGGGATGCTTATGCACCAGTCTGTCTACATACACGTATCCAACCACTAAACAAGATGGACTACAATTTGTGTACTTGTATAGCCTCTCCAAGTACTTTGCTATGCTTATACTAGGCGCCCTCACCCCATGGAATGCGTTCAGGCTGCTCTTTCCCAATCCAATCAAGCCAGGGCTTGTCCCATCCACAAGCCTATCATTTCGAGCCACTAGCTTCTCAATCACAAATGATAATATGGTCAATACTCTTGGTGTGCTCTGCTCGGATTGAATCGGCTCTTGCTGCCGGCTTTGGCTGGCGGTGAGCTCGCCGTCAGTTAACATTTAGAAGCCATTTTCTTCCATAAAGGGTGTGTGAAAGGAGAGCTTTAGAGACATCCGGGTGGTTTGCAATGTCCCAAGTCACAATTCTTGAGTGTGCAAGTTACGTTATCTGCTCTTGTGGGTGGAGGTTGGGGGGCATGAATTGGATATTTGACACGTGTACATTGTTGATCTGTCGTCGAATTACAGCGTTAGTTGTTGGAGATTGAATGGTATAGATCGAGAGTAAGAGAGAGAAATTCAAGCAATTTGATTGGAAAGGGTCCCATGTGCAGATTACAATGGAATGAAGATGGCCAGTGCTTGGACAATAACAATTCATGAAACATGTGGTTTATCTTGACCGTTTAAACCAGAAAATACAAAACTAGTTACGTACCACCTCAACAAATATAACGATTTGCCGAACTTAAAAAGAAAAGTATAATCACCCCTATTTTTTATCTTTTCTTTCACCTTCTACCGTATTTCGATAACACATGACAAGTTTGTGAAAAAAACCACAAAAAATTTTCATATACTCACATCAAGAAAAAAAAATACAACATATCATTAAGATAAGGGAAAAGACAAAAATTAAAAAAAAAAATCAAAAGGAGAAGATAGCTTGTAGAGTTAATTTATCACTTTAGTACCTTTAGCTTTTGTATTTTCTTGAAAGAAACTAAAGAAATGGCAAATCACAAAAATAATCTGTGAACCCCGACCACAAAAGCGTTGGTGTCAATAACCCTGCTGCTGTTATGAATTGGGAACTTAAAGAACATAAATTCTACACTAATTGCAGGGACAATGCGGCTTAAGTGTTTGAAACATCTTGGATTCTAAACAAGAATCTAGCAGAGGTTCGGCACTTTGAAGTGGTATAATGGCATGTAAAAGGATCGGACTTTTGCTCCCTGCAGACAATTTACTATGATGTTTTCCAATAAAATGAACATCCCCCAGAAGAAGCTAGCCGATACCTGAAAACATAATATAATGAGATTAGTGTCTACCGTCATCAAGGTTAAACAGCCTATTTTCCAATAAACAAAAAAAAAACTATATTAACTGAAAATTAAAAATGGAACAAACAAATTCTTCTCCACAAAAAAATATGGAGGGCACTGTTCACAACCTCCATGATGCTGATAGCATGATATATGATCATTTCTTGTCTATACATTATGGTCATTGGTATCTAGTAACTTGGTTTCTTCAGTTGACATCTCATTCACTGAGAGCTGAATGTTTGACTTGGAAGTAGTTTTATTCCACTCATTTTCAACTCGGAAAAAAACCCACTGGAAACGCCGGATCATCTCCAAGGCAGTGATTGTAAATACAGTAAGATAATTATGACGGAGATGAGCAGATAGCTTGTATGTCCATGTGCAACGCAGAATCAAGTTGCTTCCTATCACCCAAAAATACACCTGCAACTCAAAATTTACGCAATTACTCCAGGGAGACAGTAACTAGCCCCGCCACACATTACCAGTCATAATCTTGTTGGTCCACAACAAATCATAATTTTGAAATCAGTATAAATTTTAAGCTAAAACAAGATAGATCATCATTTGAGAAATTAAATCATTAGGTCAAATGAATGTCTGCCTGCCCTAGCTTTATAGATCAGTGCAATCAAGTGTCAAAGCAAACAGGCAAAATAATTTTGGCTCACCTAACGGGTTAGCTTCAAGCCTGTAAACCCAGAAACCTCTAAATCACAAGACATGCCTAATGGATGCCATGGTGAATATATATTCTTACCCATTTTCGTCCATAAAGTAGGAGTGAACAGAGATTCGGTTTGTTGAACTTGAAGATTCGTGTGAAGCAGCTGGCAAAAAGGGAAAAAAAAAAAGAAGGAAGGTTAATGAACCTTGAAGATATAGACTTCCTATAATAAATTTATCTGACAAGTATCAGTGTTGAGGTTATTCCATCCTGCTTAAGTGGAACCATCCTATACTAGCCCACAGGTCCTAAGACCCAGGAGTTACCACACGACAATTTTCACATTGTGTTTGAGAAACAGTAGAAAATAAACAACATACCTCAAGTCCCAATCTCGAGTCACATCCCAGTAGAACGAATACAATGAGTTCAAAACACTTGATAGTAGCCAGAGAGGCCGATAAAAATTCGTCCACCTATCAGGGAAGACATGATATTTAAGGGCTGAAAGAAAAATCACTGGCACCGAGGTCGAATATTTTGAAGCTGAAACCATAAGCAAAATAAGTCACTGCAGTTTTCAGGCAACAAAAGCCAGCTTTTATACATAGCACAAATACAAAGAAAGAAAAAACATAGCTTGTAGTTTTACTTACATTGATTCAAATAATTAACACACAATGTAATAAATAAATTAGGAATTTGAAAGCCAAAAAGGCTCAGAAAAGGGCTGAACTAAATAGTGATAAATGAAATTTCAGTTTTGCTTCAGTAAAACTAAAATCTCAAAAGCAAAAACAGTAAGCATATGACATGGTGCTGTACATGGAAATGGAATTCACCAAGATGGGACAGAAATATATAATTGCACTTAATGCAGGATACCAACCATAAGCCAGAAAACTAGCAATATGGACCATAGATTTCTCAAGATTAGCATCAGTTTCTATTGCACTTTCAAGATTATTCGGTACATATTAACTCTAAACTTCTTAAAAAAAACCACTCCAATTTTGATAATGTTCCAAGATTGTAATAATCATTGAGGTTAATCATTATCCAATTGGAAACATTAAATCACTGTCAGAAACTGAATTGACGAGTCAGTCCCTATTATTATCAGAAACTGGATTAATGAGTTATTCCCAGATTAGAGCTAGTATCACCTGCTATTTAGCAGGATGCAAAAATTAAATGATGAATAGCAACAAATAATTAATTCTTATCTTAGCATAAATGACAACTAATTTAGCAATGTCTTCATAAAACATTTCAGAATAAGAAGAAAAAATCTTTGATAATACATAAATTAAAAAGAAAAAAAAGAAATGGGTGAGGAAGAATCTTGAAGTGAAGATAAGATACCATTGAAAAGAGCTGTTTTCTCCCTAGTATCCTTATATTGTCGAAGACATTGGAACAATCGGAAAATGTAAGGCAATACAAGAATAATAGGAATTGCAATAGAATGACTGCCACAGACAGAATCAGCTTCAAACCACGCAATGGTAGCAACCTGCAAGCACTCGAACAAAAATTTCAAATAAATTATTTTTATAAAACATGTCTATACAAGTGTGGAGATTCTGCTTAATAACCATAATATAAGAGTTCAGAAAATGCAAGTAAAATTTGACAAATTTAGCAGCCAGAGATCTACTTATTGGGTTGCCATGCAACCGCAGGTAGAGCGTCTTGCCTCTCTAAGACAAAGATCTTTGGTTTGTCTCTGTGCTTCTATATAAGGAATTCTTGGCAAATGAAGATATGTCAAAGGGGCAGTTTTGCAGATAAGCCTCCAATATGTTACTCTTGTGCTAGGACAAAGAGAGAGCAGTCTTAGAGTGTGGACTACTGCTGGTTAAGTGGGTGAGGGTTGTTCTAGTGTGGACTGCTGCTGAATAAGTGTGTGAAGGTTGTTTCTAGATTGTTCAGGGGTAGGATTGGTTGCAGGGTAGCATAGAGATTTTCGTGGGTAGTTTGTTACATAGGGAAGTGAAATGTTAATATAAAGGTAAAAAAGGGGGGGAATGGGGATATCCTGAATTTTGTAAAGGTCCTAGTGACTAAGGGAGAGTGTAATCCTCTTAAATGCTTGTAATTTGCCATTTCTCAGTTCAATTCAGAATTCTCTTTTGATTCTTTTGTTGTGTTCTTGTTGGTTCTTATTAGTTGGTATCAGAGTAAGTTATCGATGGATTAGAAGAATTCTAGGCAGAGATTGGAGACTAGAGTTGACACCATAGGAGAAGAGTTTGGCTCTCTAAAGACCGCGGTGGATAGGATCTCCATGAAGCTGGACAAGCTTATGAAATTGTGTAAAGACTAGGGTAGCGTCATTGCCTGGGAAAAGCAAGGAAAGGGAGGAAATCTCACTAGAGCTGGAGCAGAAATCGACTGCGCCTGAACTTCCTCCAACACATGTGAAAGGTGCTGAAATTCCTGCTTTTAGCCTTAGATTGGATCAATAGTTAACCTCTCAAAAGCCTAAACTGAAAAAGCTTCAAAATCCCCAAAAGCACGAAATGGGCCACGTGATTTGTGCCCAAAGTAAGAGTACAGGCTCCGTTTTCAAGTTCCACACCCACCATTGTAAGTGCCCTACCAGATTTCACACCTTCGACTTCAACAAGTATAGTGGTTGTTTCAAAAGAGAGGTCACTGTTATCATCCACGATCCAGGTGGCGTTGTTCAGCTGGTCCGTGTCTTCTTCCACCGCTCGTTTCGGTACAAGCACCAGAAGGAGTTATTCATAGCTACTACCTATCTCAATAGCAGCCACAGAGTTAACGGAACATAAGACATCTCTAGAGAAAACCATGGATGCAGTACCGTAGCAGAATTTCAAAGTAAATGAAGAGTACCAGAATGTTGTTGATAAGGAAAAAAAGAAGTTTAGAGGTTTAATCGCCATAAGGAGCTGTGTTACTACCTATAATGTAATGATCAAGATTGGTGGGCCATCCGGAACCACTGGGCAAAAAACAAAGCTAGTCTATGGAGCCAACAATGGGCTTGCTATTGTTAATAGACTTCTTGAGCCCAGCAAGCATCAATACCCTCACTAATTGGGGATTGGAATTCTAAGAAGTAAAGCTCGCCCATTGTTAAGAACCCTAATATCATGTAGCACTACTTCTCCTCAACAACATCATTTTTCTTCACTTCGCTGTCTCCAAAACTCTTGTTTCTAGCTCAATCTCCTTCAAAGCAATTGAAGAGAATAAGAGAAGTTGATTGCTTGGCTGGAGCCGACAGTGGTGCAATTGGAGGCACCATTGACGTCAAGGTTCACGACGCGTGGTTTGGCAGATATTGGTGGAGATGATGCAGCAAGAGCAACACTAGATTCTTCGATTGTGGCGTTTGATGATCTGATCGCGCCATACTTTGGAAGAGGTTCTAGAGTTGTTGTGAAGATCATAGGATAGGGTTTGGATGCTACAAATATTGTTCTAGACTTTTTCGGCACTCTAAAGGAGTTTCTGGTTAAGGCTAAGCAAACTCAAAAACTAATCTTATGGGGCTAGTTGAATTTCTCAAGCCATTGAATGAAGCGATCATGAAAGCAAATGCCATGACAAAGAGAAAGGGGTTGAGGAATCACGTCAAGAGACATTTTCCCTTGGGTCTAACATGGGGTATTGCTGCCAAAGCATCAAGTTCTGCCCCCATCTAAAGTTCCCGCACCAAGTGCTCCAGCTCCTTCACCACCTCCACCAACTTCTCTCTTTAGTGCTAAATCTATTCAACCTTCATCATCAAAACCAAAAAACATGAATGACAACTATTTTCCAAGAAATCAACTCAAGCAAGTTTGTGATTGCAGGTCTTAGAAATGTCACAGATGATAGGAAGACCAAGAATCATGCAGATAGAACTGGTGTTCTGAGATCCAATGGAAAGGAAGGTCATACTAGTTTCCCTGTTTTCTCTAAGTGTAGACTTCCAAAACTTGAGCTACCAATGGGTCGTAAGTGGGTTAGTCTTTGCATCCAAAAATATACACATGCCATTTGGAATCACGATCATCAATCTGTAAATTCTTTTTCCCAATTTGATTCTCAACAACCCACTTACGACCCATTGGTAGCTCAAGTTTTGGAAGTCTACACTTAGAGAATCAAATTGGGAAAAAGAATTTACAGATTCAAGGGAAAATGCACAATACCACAGTTGACAATTGCACGACAGTGGGTGTCATAGTCACAAATGTTGTGGTGGTTTGCAGGATTGTGAATTGCAGTGGTGTTGAGGTGCAATGCCAGGGTTTAGCTCCAACAATATCTATGAACAACACAACAGGCTGCCAGTTATATTTGAGCAAAGATGCTCTGGGAGCAACTGTAACGACAACCAAGTCAAGTCAAGATATAGTTTTTGAAGCTTCTTGTTGCAAGGAATTTTCACGCAGGTTCTTCTCACCTTTAGGAAAAGGTGCTTGCGTTCGGGGGGGGAGTAATGATAAGCCTCTAATATATTACTCTCGTGCTAGGACGAAGAGAGAGCAGTTTAGAGTGTGGCTACTACTGGTTAAGTGTTTGAGGGGTTGTTCTAGTGTGGATTGTTGTTGAATAAGTGTGTGAGAGTTTCTATATTGTTCACGGGTTGGGTTTGTTGCAGGGTAGCATAGAGATTTTCGTGGGTAGTTTGTTACATAGGGAAGTGAAATGTTAATATAAGGAAGAAGGTTGTTAGGGGTAGGAATGATAATGGGGCGGGTTCAAGGCAGAGTTCCCCATCCCCGTCTCTGACCCCGAAAACCCACCCCGTATCTTGCCAGGAAAATTTTCTGGATCTGGCTTTTATTAAAAAAATTTATTTTATTATTTTTTAAAAAATATTAATTATATTAAAATATAAATAATAATTTTTTTTTCAGGGCGGACGATATATATGTTGTCCTTGTCACAAAAAATTTCAAGGTCAAGGTGGGAAATAAAAATTATAAAAAAATCTACCCCATTCAAGGTGGGGTCGATGAGCTAGTTTAACAAGCACATGCAAGAAATGCACTTAAAATTATTGATTTATTGCAGAGACGGTTAACTTTCAATAAGAATAGAATACAAACCTGACGATGAATCATTCGACACACTGAACGCTCCAAATCTGAAAATACCTGCACAGAATTGACATCATTATGAACATTGTTCCAGCATAGTAGCAGTTAAATATCTAAACTGAACATTAAGAACCATGACTTGCTTTCTCACTCTGAATACACTGTTAATAATTGTTATATTAGAATTAATACATAAAACTATTTAAAAACCTTCCCAATAAGCATTTGAATTAAACCAACTAATGAAAGAAGACCATGAACTAGACAAAGAGCAAGAGGCGTGGGAAGCAGTTAACTCTGAATACATTATTGACAGTTGTTAAATTAGGCACTTTTGTAATCTCTCCGTTTGAACTAGTTACAACTTATTAAAGATGAACTGTGAACCAGACAAGAGGATGAGGCATAAGAAATTATACATTTGACTCCATGCAAGAAGAAGAGAAAATGATTGAAAGCAATATGTGTTCATCACAGATACTATATTGCCATCTGATTTACATATAGGCTATGTTTGGTTTGAGAGAATTAAAACAATTTATGGATTTATGCCAAATTTATCGTTTGACTACTAAAAAAATGTCAAAATCTATGGATTTTGAAAAATCATACCCACCAAAATCCCTTATTTTTGAAGGATTTGATATCCCACCTGTTAGGTGGGAAAGTCCAAATCCACAATTTTTTATCTATGAAGAATTATTGTCAGATTTTTTATTCTAAAATTGTCCCTAATAAATTAATAGTATTCCAAAACTATCCTTAAGCCTAAAAATACAGCAAAAACCATTTGACACATTTTTTTTGTTTTATTTTCACTTATTTTATCTGTATTTATTTGAATATAAATTAAAAAAAATATTAATGAGTTCGTTCGAAAAAAATATTAATGGATTAATTTATTCATATACATAGTACAGATAATAAGTTTATATGGAATTTTGAGCAAAAAAATTTGTATCATATTTCAAATTTGACAATAATGATAATTTTATCGATTGCAATTTTTAGAAAATTTACTCTAAATTATATTATTTCACAATTCAATTTAAACGTGATAAAAAATATTAGAAAATGTTTAATTAATAGTAAATTACTAATATTTAGTAAAGGGTAAAATTGAAAATTAAATGTTAAATCTATGGATTGTGATCATTGAATCAAATATGAGTGTAAGGGAAATTACATTATCAATCTATAGATTTTATATTTAAACCAAACGATATAATTTTCACAATTCATGGATTTAAAATCCATACATTTTATGAAATTCATGGATTTTAAAATCTCTCAATCCAAATGAGACCGTAATTATCAATGAGTTTAAAGGCTGATTTTCCATGAATGAAATAGAGGTTTAAAGCTTATGAAAATAGTTCAACAACTAGAACCATCAACTAGTTAAAAATATAACATTAAAAATCTTCGATTTTGGAGCCAAACAAAAAAAGCAGCATCTAGAATTGTCTGGAAGTTAATAAAAGGATCAAGAATCTTAATTTGAGGGTTACTCACAATTTTGTTAATAAAAAGGCACAATTTTGTTAAGTATAAACTCATGTTACTTACAAGAGGCTTATGAATTCAAAAGAACTGGGGAGCAACCACTCACCATGGTATTTGCCATTCCACATGCATGAGTAATCATTAATCAACAAACTGGATAAAAGGAAAAAACAGGATGCATACCTTCGACATGGAAGTCAAAATATCAGCCAAGAAAAAGTCAGAAAATGTAATTGCCTGTAACAATAGTATAAACATAAAATTAACCACAATGCCGTATAACTCACATACATAACAAAAATCCACCAAAAAAATAAAATAGAAAAATCATATCAAGACATATATTCCTCCCCCAGACAGCATAATAATAGTTTTAGTCCACCTCTTAGGAAGGTCATATGTAGGAGTCATCTTCTGCATGTCACATATAAAGGCAACTTATCGGCAGGTAATTAAGGAAATGTCACATAATCCATGTCCTACCAAGTTGTATCCTAGTAGATTAGGAGCAACTTTCGCAAGATTCTTGGCAGCCTTTCATTGCAAATGCATGCATGCAACACATGTCATAGATCTTAACAAAATTCTTGTTAAAATTATGTTTCAAAACAAGTTTCATAATTACTACAGATTGACTGATCACCAGCATCCATAAAACTTAGACTTTAGCAAGATAAATCAATTCCTAGGAATATGATTGATCAAACCTAAATCATAAGTATCGTTCATTTAGCCTCTTGGGTCTTAAATATTCTATTATACAAGTCCATTCAACAGACAGAAACTTCAAAAGTGAATGAATTAACCACAACAAGGAAATAATTTAATAAAAAATTGATAAGGTCTCAAACTTGCCTGTAGAGGAAAAACTATCCTCCAAAGAGTCCTTAGCAAGTAGAAGCGGGATGATAAATAAAAAATATCAAAGGGGAATATCAAAACCATCACAACAGCAAAATATAAGATGACCTGCAATAGAAGGCATATTCAACTTAAAACATTTCCAAAACCATAATAGTAAAGAGTCCATAGCAAGTAGAAGCAGGATGACGAATTAAAAATATCAAAGGGGAATTTCAAAACCACCACAACAGCAAGGTACAAGAGACCTGCAATAGAGGGCATGTTCAACTTAACACATTTCCAAAACCATAGCAGTTATCAACAGAGATGGAGTTGACTTTTGCCAATGTAACATATCTCAAGAGTGATTGATAATTAGGACATTCTAATAGAATATCGAACTTTTCATTACATATTAACCCATATGTTTTAAATTCTTATCCAAACAATCATTTTTCGTAATTTCACCAATTCTGGTTAACTGTAATTGTGTCAGTTTCAAACTTAAGAACTCCAATGTTAGAACCATTGACTATTTTCTAACCTTCAGAAACCATGATATTGACTCCAATAAATAAAGGTTAGAACATTATGTGTCAACCTCAAATTTGGTGAAGGAAAATACTTAGCAAGAAACTTTCAGATCGTAAACGCTGAAACATAAATTGTCTCATATACACTCCTTAATTCATGCCCACATTATTAATTCATCTTAACCATAATAACCTATAAATATAACTCTTCAACAAAGACGAAGCCTTCTGGTTTATTAATCTCCTTATTTAAAGGTATCATCTAAGTGTTTTTGCAAGAACTCTAAAGTGGCATAGCAATACTGATCAAAATAGCATCAACTGCATCAGAAAACCAAATCTGACCTCTGTATATCTATTAAATGATTATAAATTCCTTTCCTTGATAACTCAGCATCAATCAAAATCCTAAACTAGTGCGTGTTATAAAAAAGAAATATTAAAAATAATAAGGCACATAAAGCGTTGAATAACTATTGAATTAAACTTTTTAATGGTGAAGGAAATGGAATAGAATCAATGGTATAAAAACCAACCAAACATAAAAACCTGTCAGCAATTAATAAGAATTTGCAAACAATTAATAAGAGCATCTATTACACTGGTTGTGATGCAGCCAATGATACTTCTCCATGAGAATAAAGATAAAGATATGCAGTCATGCTAGTTGGGACAATAATAGTCATCCATGTGGCGACCTGCAGCATCAAAATAGACAATGATCTTATGCAAGTACATTAAGATAACACCGAAAAAGATAAAGTTAATGCATGAAGGAAAAACTTATTTCCATGCAGGAAAAAAGAATACAAGTAAAATAGATCATCCTCTGAAAGTAGGCTTTTTGTTGTGTCACATCTTTTTAACAATTGCTGTACTGGTTTGTAAGATCCACAGACCTTAAACTATACATCCTTCATATAAACAGTAAAACCCTTTCTAGCAAGTTGGCAGAATTATGTGCACAAAATAACTATGATGTTCAACATGTTGTTCCCTTACAAATGCCTTTATCTTTCTCTCACCCAATTGCCACATATAATTTAGTGAATATATCTAAATTTTTTATCAACATACTCATCCTTACTTTAAGATGACTTCCAAAATCTCAAAAACATTGTATAGTTGCAACTAATGTTCTCAAAAATCCAACCAGGTACAGGTTATGAAGCGCAATTCATTATAATGCACCTCAGAATACATATAATGAAAATTACACATGGTGCAATGATTAAATTATTTGTAGGAGTCAAATCAAACAAACAGGTGGAAGAGATTGCTGAAAAAAAATGGACAGCATATGGTGCAAGCCTATAGATGTTACATAACTAACAGAAAAGGTTTAAAAGCAGCAAGCAAGGATAACACAGTAGTAAAGGTGATAAACAAGAATGTGGCATACATATCAATTATATCTCCACAATAGTACTACATGAATTCAAAAAATACAAAACCTTCCATATTTCTTTATGAGTTAGATGATTCTGGTCAAGATCAAAAATTTTTGCATAGCTAATGGTAGACTGGGCAAAAACCCATAAATTTACTCCCCAAAGCCAAACCATCATGGTCTGCAATGTGAAAACCACAATAAGAGATTCTCAGCACATGATGAAAAGAATGTAGAAAATGTATTACAATGGTTTCATTCTTATTTATAACCATTACTGACCACAAGAAGAAGAGGATTGTAATACAAAAATGCCTCATATAGAAAGAGATCCTGCAAATCTGCACTCATTCTCATGACAGAATCCCATCCAATCTGCAATTGTTGCAAGCAAGCAATAAGAGAGGCATACAAGCAACATCAAGAATAACATGGTATTTCAAATGCAATTGATGCTGTCATCAAGCTTAAAGTACCCAATGAGGGGGTTGCTGAAGACTATGCATGACAAATGGGAAGATATACACTAACCTTGCAGCAACTGAAACCCCAAAGAAAGAACAGTAGTACCTGGACATGAAACTCCCTTAGAATCACCAACAAATAAAATTGCTAATAATAGGCATAAAATACCACGAAAACAAAATAGGCATAAACCTAAAACGAACTCAGGCTATAAATTCCTAGTACCATTGGAACAGTGGCTAGCATTCAGTAAAATATACTGACTTGTACACTTAGTTCAAATTCTTTTATCAGTGAAAAAGGAAGTGGAAGAAAATACGTTCCAAATTGAAATTACATTCCAATCATTGATTAAATAGTTAGAGGAACACTCATCCATAAAAATTATGGGAATAACAGACCACATTATAAAAATTCAACATAGCAACTAGCGTCAAAGCGAATGCAACTTATTTTTGAATAAGACAGAAAATTATTGGCATATAGTCAATATATTTATTTATAAAATATAGCATAAGTCAAAACGAAAATCAATTTGGAAGAAAACATAGACATCAGTACATCATTAACAACAAAACCTTGAATCTCCATAACAATATTGGAGATGGCATAATGGCAGCAGTGCTAATTGGTACAATTGTACTCTTCATATCGTTCAACTCTACTGAATGCAAGAAACCTTCCTCTGCACCATTCCCCTGCTCACCAACTGGCAAATATTGGGCGAGTATTTGTTAAATAATTTCCTCATACTAGTTTCTGTTTACAACATAAACTGAACAAAGAAAGCCAGCCGTAGAACACTCAGTATATCTAAATTACAGTTAATAATCTTGTTCTACCAAGATCAGAGACAACGGGTCGGCTACCAGACTTCCTCAAATGTGGACTATTCGCAGGCGCTATCACTTGACCTCCAAACATAGATGTAATGGCAGATACAAACAGGTGTTATCGCCACTACCCAGAGAACCTGTAATTGGCATTAAAGGCCAGAATTAAATCATTTACCGAAAAGAAAAGGGAAAAAATCCCAAAAAATTGGAGATTTACAGAGAAGAAAGCAAAACAAAATTAAACGAAGAATCCAATAATTGGAAAGGGGATCCAAATTGAACAAAGAAAATGAGATCATAAACATACAGAGGAGAGCTAAGATTGGATTTGGAATTGCGTGCGTAGACTGATAGATTTAATGTAGGGAAATGCGAACCCGTTGCTGGGTTTCGCTGGATCTTGCCCACCTGATATTAGGGAAATTTTGAGTGCGAACAAAGGAAAAAGAAGAGAGGGAGAAGAGCCAACATGCAAAATTTCCAAATCCACACATTAACTTCACCCTCATTTCTTAATTTCGCTCTTTTCACATTTTAAATTGAAACTACTTTTAATTTTTAGGAAAAAAAAAATTGGCCTCGTAAAATTGAAAATCTTTTTAATATAAACTATATTTAATATCTAATTAATAATAATTAAAATTAATAAAATATTATTTATAAAACATTAAATATCTAAATAATTGAATAAATTTTTAATTAAAAAACTAAATTATTTTTTATTTTTTTCTGAGAGATCCAATATCCAAAACCTGTTGGATTTTGATAAATCCAATTCAAGTCAGATCAAACCATAAATTTTCTTTTTTTTTTTAATTTTTAATTTTTATTGGTTTTTATATTTTTTATTTTCTAAATAAAATTTAATTAATAGTTGTATAAAATTTCATATTTTTTAAATTGAAAACTATATTTATAACTTAAAATTTTTGAAAATGTATTTTTAATTTTTTAAATTTAAAAATAATATAGAAAAACAATAAATTTTATTTTTTAATATTATTATTTTCCACAACTAAACATAGCATTATTATTTTTTCGTTATTTTATTTACTTTATCCAACTTTTAAGGGAATAAGCACTCCCTCATTAAACTATACTTAAAACCAATTGTGTTGTTAAATTATTATCAATCAATATATTTTACAACTAATTCCTCTTTTCCTTTCTTTTCCTCCCCTTTCTTGATGCCTAATATTAAGCAAACAAGTAATCATTTCTTATCAGATCAACGTCCCACCAAATTGAGATCAGGGTCTCCACCCCCGTTGATCTTTCATGAAAATATAGCCTTGTTGTTCGGTCACTATTGGGATGAATTATGTCCATAGTTTCTAAAAACAAATTTCCAATAAAATTCATGATTTTTTTTTGTAATTTTACTCTCTATTTAGGTTTCATTTGATATTACATTTAGGATAAGTGTTTTTCAAAAAAAATATATATTTTTATTTTTTTAGTTTTGAAATTTGTTTTTATAAATAAATAGGTAAATATATTTTTTTGACCAAAATAAATTTGAGAAAAAATAATTTATAAAAAATTAAAAAATCAGTTAATTAAATTAAAAAATTTATACATATTTTTTTAATATTCAACATCAATTTCAATATTTCAACTTGGATATCCTCCAATAAAATGGCAACTCCAAATTTGCTAAAACTTTAAAACTCAAATTCAAAATATGACTACTTTTTTCGAATTATAAACGTACATATTTAAAAATTAAATTTGTTGGTTTGAACGTACATATTTAAACAGCTTAGAAAATAAATTTACTCTTTTTATGAAACAAAAAAAATAATTTTATTAATCATTATTATTGGGGCATAAATCAGGGTTTTAAATATTAGTGTGACTTTAAATATCGGTATTAGAATCAGTATAAGGATATTGGTTCGAATCGAAGCATATTGGATTATTGTTCGCAAATTTTAAAAATAATCAGTAAAATCATCCAAATTAATAAAACATTCACAATAAAAATTTAATTTATAATATATTAAGTTAATAAACAATAATTTTATTTAAAAAATATAAATTACATAAAATTTTCATAATAATAGCATAATAAACATTATTAAGTTAAAACAATTTTATTATAAAATAATATTTTGATATTTTGATAAGCAAATAGATATTTTTATTGAATATGAGAGAAAAAATCATATTTATCAAAGAGAGAAAAATGATGAAAAATTTTCTCCCTATAACAAAACAATATTAGAAATTACATTTATAAAAATACATATACTACACAATTAAATAATCACCACTAAAAAGAGTGGTGATTTAAATTTGTTCCATTTAAAGTATGGATTTCATAACTTTAAAGAGTATTGTTTATTTCAATTTCATTTGTTTAGGATAGGATTCATCACAAAAATTATGTGCATATCCATAATAAGACCGGAAACAAATGAATCAAATTAAGTATTGATTTCATATTTATGATATGTATCGATAGAAGTATAACTATTTTCATCATTTTATTTGTACATTCATGTTTTAAATTAATAATAATTTAATTTAAAGTAGTAAAAATTAAGATATTAAGTGTAAAAATTTAAGGATATATATATATATATACATATAAGTATAGAAGAGATTACACATATTATAACAAATATAATTTATGTTTGTAATTTAAGAAAATAGAAAAAAAATATTCATTCAAACAGTCTTAAAAAAAATTATATTTATAATTTAAATTAATAATATTTAAAATAATTTTTTTTAGACCATTGCATAATATTTGTATCGGTCTAAATCATATATATCATTCATAACCGATGATACAATAGAAATATATTGTCGTATTGAAATCTTAAAAGAACATTATGTAATTGACCGTACGTATCAGCCCATATTTAAAACTATGGCGTAAACTGATGATAATTCTCATGTTCAAGAAATAAGATGGCTGAAGTTAATTAGCTTTTCCCTTGCACTAAGCCACTAAGGCCCCGAGGAAAAATAATGATAACCCAAATATCTTTGCATCGCTTGGTTTGATGCATGTTCACGCAGTCACGTGGACGATGGGATGGCCCCAGTTGGTTTCATGCACAGCCAAGAAGAAATAGTCAAATTCCACAAGTTTCAAAAGAATTCCAATATTCCATACATACAAATAATGTAAAATCATCGGCAAAATTGTGAAGTTTGAGATAAAAGCAATTTTAAAATTTTTTTTGATTTAATTGATTTTTTTTATTTTTTATAAATTATTTTTCTTAAACTTACTTATGTTAAAATTATCTATTTATCTATTTTTTTTAAAAAGAATTTTTAAAATTCAAAAAATTTAAAAATAAATTTTTTTTTCTAAAAGCATTTTGGTAAACTCAATATCAAACGGACCCATATTATTCTATTTTTATTTATATTAAAAATTTATTTATTTATTTATTATTTGTAAATTTTATTAATACATTTGTTTTTTTTTTAAAAAAAAGTTTTAGATTTAATACAAAAAATACACGCAAAAAATCTGAAAATGAATTAGAAAGGACAATAGTGGATCTTCATGGGCGTGAAGGGGATCTAACTCCCAACAAAATAATTCTTTAGATAGATATATATGATATAATATGTGATAAAAAAAAATTATATCTATATATATAAATCAATCCATGAAGTACGGACAGATGTATAATTCGGATTCCAAAATATAACTCAGTATAATTAATTAAGCTCGTTAAAAATATTACTCATTATAATTAGTCTTCTTAATTTTTAATCAAGTCCATTTGAACTCCTATTCATCAACTGTTGTCTGTCCCACTAATGAAACCATTTCTCTTGCCTCAATTTGTCCCATTTTCCTTTTTTTCATAAAAATCTACAAACAAAAATAAATTTTTATTTTAAAAAATAAATAAAATTTTAAAAATTAGAATTGAGTAAAATAATTAAATATTAATTTGACACGAGGGAAAATGTTTAATTGATCATTATGGTCATTTTCATGCTGCACAACTATATAGCTATATAAAATTATTAATTTTACAGTCAGCCCTCTTTATTTTCTCAATAATATTGAAGCCAGAGAATTAGGAAAAAAAAAAAGGAACAAAATGGAAAACCAAACATACCCTTTTAGTATTATTTCCACTGGCATTTCCATGATTAGTCTGCACTGCAAAATTATTACTAGAACCAAATGCATTACCCAGATAGCCATGAATTAGCAAGCGAAGGAGGGAGAAATTCTTCCGCCATGGGATTCAACTTGGACAAAATCTTCACCAAATCATATCATTCAACCCATTAGATTTAGGCCTTTCAATCTGATTGGTCCCGAACCCAACAACCTTCGCCACCATCTGCCCTTTCAATCTGATTCCTTGGTATTGACCAAGGATTCATTTATGGGTTTCGATTTTTCAAGATCGTTTGGTCCTTTCGAGTCCGATAATACTACATTGTTGTCAAAATTTTGACTGAAAGTTTCTTTTGTCACCCCAGCATTCTCAACAACAACCATAATCAAACACACAATTTCTATATCAAAAAGATAGGATTCTGCAAATTTCTCGGCAAAAACTCCGTAATTTATTTTCAGTCAATCAAAGTTACGATTTTTATTAGACAAATGAAAAATTTCAATAAAACCCAGATGGAAAAATGGAAAAAAAAAAATTCGAGTGTAAAAACTTATCTCCCTTATCTAAATGGTTTCCATTTATGGAAATAAAAGAGCAGAGCAAACCCATTCGAAGATCGTTTGTTTAAGAAAGGAAAAAGATAAATCACGTTCGTGATAGAGAAAAGAGATTTGTAAAACACAAAAGCACCTTTTGCATTTCTTTTATACATTAATAAATATTAAATTTTTTATGTATTATGCCTCGAGTTGGTTTTATAGTGTAGAACTAAGTTCAAATATCGTTTTCGTTTGTGGGACAAACGGTAGTGTCAGTAGGGACTAAATTATATCTGATTTTAGGAGTATAGTTAAAGTTATACACTTGAGTATAGTTAGAGGTTGATTTACAATTTATATATATATATTGCCTCCAAATATATTACTAAGTTCAGCTATTGTCTCTTTTTTTTAATAAATTACAGTTTATTTTCTAAAATTTTAATAAATTACAGTGAAAAATAAATTTTTATAAAACTAATAATTTACCTACTGTCATTAAATAAAATATTTATTTATTTGATATTGTATATATTTTCAACATTATAATGCAATATACCGCATAATTTTTTCATATTTGAGATATTTTTGTATGAATATTTTAGAATTTTATATGTAATGCAACTATATTTTATAAGAGTTTAAGACTTATATTTGTTATCAGTAATTGTAATTGAAAAACAATCAGTTTAAGTCTTTTTAATTAATATTTCAAACAACATTTTTATCAAATGAGAAAAAGGTAAACTATTAATTTTTTTAAAAGTTTATTTTTTATTATAATTTATTAAAATCTTAGGATTTAAACTGTAATTTGTTATTTTTTTTATGTAGATATCATGCTTCTCTTTAGGTTTTAATTTATTATTTTCTTATTCACATAAATATTTTTTAAGTCAGATTTTGGTTTTCTGGGTGTTTTTTTCTCTATCAACGAGCATAATTGTTTGCATAAATAAATAGTAACATACGTTTCTGGTGAGGGTTGTATATGAGAGCTTATGATAAATATATTTTTTCCTTGATAAATCCAATATACTAAAATTAATTTATTCAGGATTATATTATTGGTAATTAGGACACTGCTGTTCATTATTTACACCATTAATTACTAGATGTACTTACTTATTGTAACATGTTTTGAATTATAATTAAGTTCAAATCAAATATATATATATATATTAATGACTTACCAATTTCTTTGTTAATTACGCACGTATTATAATAACCTAACTATACATTCAGAATTAATAACTCACTATTTAATTCCAATACATTAATAAATTAGGATGGGCCTATTTTATTTTATTTATATCGTACTTTAAATTTTAATTATTGAAAAAAAAATTGAAACGTGGTAGCCACGTCAGTATCCTCTCTCCACCACAAAATCAAAAGCTTCTTAGGCTATAATAATGGGCACGTTTTCAATTTTGATCTCTAGATACGGAAATTACGTATCTTGCCGAGGAGTTGGCGATCAGCCTGTGACCCAATTTTAACGAAACCCCACCCTCATTCTTTTATTTATTTACTATTTTGCCATCGCCCGAAACTAGCATCCGCCTAATAAGGCTGACCACAACTAAATCTTTCCCAAAAATGGAGCTTCTCCACGTCAGCACAGAATCGTTTCTCGAAGCCCACATTCATCCACGTGGCAATCACCCATTAATCTTAGCTAAAGTATGAATAAATAGGGCACGCTGTGCCCAACTAAGTTTCTCCTTCATAGTGACTACTCAAAACCAAAACCCTAAATCTCTTTTCACTCCTTTCTTCTTAATTTTCTTTTCCCTTTTTTCTTTTGTTACATTGGGATTGATAAGATTATAACCCTTGATGGATCCAACGTTTTTGTGTTATTGGCTGATTTTAATTTAAACAAATTAGTAGCGTTACAATTTTTTGTGGTATGTGTATTTATATATTTTTTTGATATTTCTTTATTGATATGTTGATATATCTATTTAAAAATAAAATTTTAATCGCTATTGTTTATTTTTGTTTATTTGTTTTAAAGGGTTAAAGGGATTTTTTGTTTGAGGATTAAGGTTAATAGAGCCGAATTCTCGCTCCAAATAGTCGTGCAGGTAGTGTAGATAGGAGAAATAATTAAATATATTTGATCATTTTTGGGTATAGAAAAAAAGGCAAGCATGGAACCACTATGTGAGTTTTGTGGGGTTGTGAGGGCAGTAGTTTACTGCAAATCAGACTCAGCAAGGCTGTGCTTGCACTGCGATGGATTTGTACATTCGGCGAATTCTTTGTCGCGCAGGCATCCTCGATCTCTTCTCTGCGATAAATGCAACTCGCAGCCCGCAACTCTGCGCTGCTTGGCTGAGAAGTTGTCTATATGTCAAAGCTGTGATTGGAATGGAAATGGGTGTTCAAGCTTGGGGCATAACCTTCAGGCCTTGAATTGCTACACAGGCAGACCTTCTTTAGCTGAATTTTCGAGAATTTGGTCATCAGTTCTCGAATCACCATCTTCCACAACTAGTTTTGATCCTGGTTTTGGCAATTCTGTTCAAGTAAATGATTTAGAAAATTGGATTGGACATCCTCTTATTATCCAGCCAGATCAAAATTGCGCGCCTAATTATGGTAGAGATCAAATACCTCTTTTGCCTGAAGAATCAAACATGCCAAAGGTATTAATTTAATTATTTACACATTTCACTGCAATAATCTTTTCCTCATTATTAAAACAGTTCCGAAAACAATCTTGGTGCAGGCCTGCTCCAACTTCAAGGATCTTGAAATTCACGACGGAGAAGATATCTGCGAAGGTCTAAACATGGATGATATAGCTTTGAACTTTGAAAATGGTGACGAGATATTCGGTTGTTGTTCGCAAAATGTAGGAAAGGATTGCATTTTAATGGAGAAAAATTTATCTGTAACTGAATCTAATGGTCCTGTTGAGAATGCAACCGAGGTTTTCTTCTGATCGACTTATTTCTTAAATAACTAAATTGTGTATGTTTAATATCATTGTTTCAATGAAAACTTTATGAAAAAGTATGGATCTTTGATTTTTTCTTGTCAGGTATCATCATCAGGACAGCAGGATTGCATCAACTTTCACTCCTCGCAAGTTACAGGATCAGGCAGTGTGATGCAGGCGATGAATGGGGGCAATAATTGCTTATTTATGAATCCTAGTTGCAACAGAAGCATCAATCTAGGATTTCCAGCTAATACTGGACAAGTTCCTTCGAGTATGTCCCTTTCGTTATCCAACATTACCGGGGAAAGTAGCGCCGCGGATTATCAAGATTGTGGGTTATCACCGGTGTTTTTGGGCGGTGAATCTCCCTGGGATTTAAATTTGGAGACTAGCTGCTCACAAGCCAGGGACAAGGCTAAGATGAGATACAATGAAAGGAAGAAGACTCGAACGTCTGTGCAATATCTCCATTTTACACTCCTTTTACTACACTTAACCCCTGATCTGGTTGATAATAGATCACACTTACTATATCATCATTTGAGTATCTTATTGCAATAGTTAAATTTTTGAACTGTTACTAATATGCTGTCATGCGGTTAATATATCAATAGTTTTACTTATGTTGTTTGCATATATAAATCCTAATACGTAGAAATTGGCCAGCTGCTAATAATGTGCTGCATATAAATTATATTTATATAATAATTAAATGTGTGGATTTTTTTTTTGGCTTAAAAATGGTTCAAATGTAAGGCTTGTATACCAAGATTTATGATATATTTTTTTTAATGGATATTGTAGGTTTGGTAAGCAAATAAGATATGCTTCTCGTAAGGCCAGAGCTGATACCAGAAAAAGGGTGAAAGGTAGATTTGTGAAAGCTGGTGAAGCATATGATTATGACCCACTTTTGACGAGGAATTTCTGAGCCGTATTGGATATTAGGCCCAAACTGATGAGG
Source organism: Triadica sebifera (assembly GCA_023653625.1). NCBI lineage: Eukaryota > Viridiplantae > Streptophyta > Magnoliopsida > Malpighiales > Euphorbiaceae > Triadica > Triadica sebifera. The sequence continues at coordinate 21,509,317 of CM042904.1, forward strand.
TCCCTTCATTTGAAGCTTCCAATATTCTTTTCAGGTCTGATAGTTCTTTCTTGAATTTCAAGGGGGCTCGACAATAATGCATTTGGCCTTTTTCCTTGTTATAGGTTTAGTTCTTTCTTTCTTAAATAAACTCTATGAATTCTGCAATTTTCTATTTCTTTCTTTCTTTTTTCTTTTTTTTACCAAGCAAAATTAGATAACATTTTATATGTGTGCTAAAATATAATTGGATTAATCTTTAAAGAACAAGATAGAATGCTAGAAGTTCATTTTTCTTTAATTAGATGTCTCAAATTTGAACTCTAAGTATAAAACACCTTTAAAACTATAGAAGGAGCACATTATCCATTTAATAAATCTATCTGACTTGAATTTAGACTGGATATCTAATTAAAAAAAATAATTGGATTAGTTTATATATTCAATTTAAACAAGAGAAATCCTTAAAAAAAATGTTTAAGCTTTGTTATCTTTTGCCTATCATGGCAGATAGTCAATGCTGACAGCCAGCCAGTTGCGGATTGTTTGAGTTTAAGCTTCTCACATCTTCAATCAACCCGTGAATTACAACTCAGCACATTATAATGGGTAATATCACTTCTCTTGATGCTAAAATTTTCATTAAACTAAATTATGGCAAAAAGTACTTTTTTTGGTACTTAAATTATTATGTTTTTTTTCTATATATGGTCCATGAATTATTATTTTATATTGTGCTCAATTGAATTTTTAAACATTTATTTTAGCAAACAGTGAGTCCAGACAGGGATTTAATATTAAAAAAATGATAAATTAGGAACTCAATGCATGCTGGAACAACGTTACATTAAGTTTCTAATATCATTGTTTTTTTTTAATTACTGCTTGGACCCAATGTGTACTGATTAAAATAAATATTTAAGAACTCAATAAAATAGAAAATGGGTAAATTTTCCTAGCCATCAAATTTGGTTAAATACACTAATTCGTATATTCATTTTTAAAAAATATATTATAAAAATTTTCAAGTTTGGTTCCGTTAATTAAAAACATTATTCATTGCTTTTGAATGAAATATTATATTAGTCAATTATGATCTTGCTAAAAATAGTCAAAATTAATTTAAAAATACCCTTTGACAAATTTGACATTTTGTTGACTTAAAAAATCATTAAAAAAGAACAAATTTGACATTTTGATATCTAATTAATGACATTAATTTTTTTTTGGTATTTTTAAGACAAAAGAAAAACAAATTTAACATTTTTTCATCTATAACAACAAAAATAAACGAAAAAAATTATATAATGTATTCAACTATAGTTCATGAATGTCATAATGTATTTCCAAAATTGGATAAATGAATTAATGTATTCAATCAAAGTTCAGAGAGTCAGAGTAATTTACCCATAGAAAATATATTCAAGAACTAAATTGAAAAATGAGATTTAATTTATTATTATTACTGTTATTAGCTTTTTATAAGGAATATATTCATCCAGTAGATACAAATGGTGGGGAGCACGAAGCTGATAACCTTTGCTTCTTTTGTTGCAGATCCTTGTTTTGATCTTATCACCTCCTTGCCATAGAGTAAATTCATCATTATTTCGTATCCATTTTCTTTTTCCATGTAATAACTTTGATCGAATCTTTAGTTACTCGGTTGGAATAAAGCGATCTGCTTTTTACCAAAACATTAATTAAGTAAATTGCAATTTCTTTTGCCAATTTCTCTATTTATTATTATTGTTAGGACATTGCAAATCTTTGAATTATTACCTTGTGTATATACCTTTGACAACAATGAAATCCATTGTCCATATCTTCTCAAAACCAACCTTAATCATCTATTATTTATTGTGCATAAATGGTAATGTGCAAGCTTGGGCGGATCCAGAATAAACTTGGTTCAAGTGCCAATATATATATATATTTTGTTTACTTGGCTCTCATTTATATCTAATTAGATTCTAAAATTTTCATGAATATAACTAATTAAAATTGGTAATTAAATAAGTCAATTGAATGAATATAATAATTAAGAGAATTAATTGAATAAACCAATTGCATGAATCTGTAGAATTTAAGGACCAAAACATTTTTTTTTCTTATATATTTTATGTGCAAGCGTTCAACTTATTCACTTTTACTTCGTTTCTTTTTCATGTAATAAGGTTATTAATTGTATCACACTACTCACTTCCCCTTAACTCGTAATGGAGCGAAGTTTGGCGGATTTAAGACCATCTTTAATAGACTATTTATTTGAGTTATACTCTTTATTTTAACGAATCATTTTATAAAAATAGTTTCCAATACATTTTATATCTTTAAAATTTAGAATAGAGAGTGAGTTTAACTTTTTATATTTAGCTAAACTTTACTTTTTATTCTAATTATAATAATACATATATACTTTTTATGTATTTTTTTTATTTTTTTATTGATATATTTTTCTAAAAATATTTTTTTCTTTATTTATAATAAAAATCATCTATTTGACATTTTGATATCCAGTTGATGACATTAATTTTTTTGGTATTTTTAAGACAAAAAATAAATAAATTTGATATTTTTTTCATCTATAACGACAAAAATAAACGAAAAAAATTATATAATGTATTCAACCGAAGTTCAGGAATGTCATAATGTATTTCCAAAATTGGATAAATGAATTGATGTATTCAATCAAAGTTTAGGGAGTTGGAGTAATTTACCCATAGAAAATACATTCAAGGACTAAATTGAAAAATGCGAATTACTTTATTATTATTACTGTTATTAGCTTTTTATAAGGAATATATTCATCCAGGAGATACAAATGGTGGGGAGCACGAAGCTGATAACCTTTGCTTCTTTTGTTGCAGATCCTTGTTTTGATCTTATCACCTCCTTGCCATAGAGTAAATTCATCATTATTTCGTATCCATTTTCTTTTTCCATGTAATAACTTTGATCGAATCTTCAGTTACGATCGGTTGGAGTAAAGCGATCTGCTTTTTACCATAACATTAATTAAGTAAATTGCAATTTCTTTTGCCAATTTCTCTATTTATTATTATTGTTATAAGGACATTGCAAATCTTTGAATTATTACCTTGTGTATATACCTTTGACAACAATGAAATCCATTGTCCATATCTTTTCAAAACCAACTTTAATCATCTATTATTTATTGTGCATAAATGGTAATGTGCAAGCTTGGGCGGATCCAGAATAAACTTGGTTTAAGTGCCAATATATATATATATATATATATATATATATATATATATATATATATATATATTTTTTGTTAACTTGGCTCTCATTTATTTTTAATTAGATTCTAAATTTTTCATGAATATAGACTAATTAAAATTGGTAATTAAATAAGTCAATTGAATGAATATAATAATTACGAGAATTAATTGAATAAACCAATTGCATGAATCTATAAAATTTAAAGACCAAAACATTTTTTTTCTTATATATTTTATGTGTAAGCGTTCAACTTATTCACTTTTACTTTGTTTCTTTTTCATGTAATAAGGTTATTAATTGTATCACACTACTCGCTTCCCTATAACTCATAATGGAGTGAAGTTTGACGGATTTAAGACCATTTTTAACAGGACTATTTATTTGGATTATATTCTTTATTTTAACGAGTTATTTTATAAAAATAATTTTTAATAAATTTTATATCTTTAAAATTTAAAGTAGAAAGTGAGTTTAATTTTTTATATCTAGCTAAATTTTACTTTTTATTCTAATTGTAATAATACATTTATACTTTTTATGCATTTTTTATTTTTTTATTGATGTATTTTTGTAAAAATATATATATATATTTTATTTATAATAAAAGTCGTTTACTTTTTTCTTTTGATAAATATTAATTTGTATAAAGTTAAGTAAAATATAAAGTAAAAATATAAAAAAAAATTATTGGACTTATAAAAAAAATTATATTTTCTATAAAGATGGTTTAAGATGTTTTTATTTTATTTTATTAAAAATATATACTATTTAAAATAAATAGCTATATTGATGATATTTTATGTAGAGACGTCATTCCAAATTCGAGTTATTTTTGAGATGTTACTTCTACTTGGTTTCAAAATTGAGATTAAATTATTTCAATGAATTATTCGGTTAATTCTATTTTCAAAAATTTAAATTCAAATATTTCTGAATTGAAGTTAATTCATTGGAATTTTATCAAATTTCGAATTGGTTAAAAATGATTAGATCTATCCAATCAACCCACAAGAATCAAGATTCTGGGTTTTGAGTGGGCTGGTGAAGAGGTTATTATATCACGCCATGTAATTTTTCATCCCCTGAACTGAAACAAAGCTTCACGTTAGTATATATGTAATGCACCTATTTGATGAGCAAATGCCGACTTGGTTTCCACTTTCCACTCGATATATAAGACTCCATTAATTTCTGACCGATTATGCAGTTCATTTGGTTCAATATAGATATTGTGACCAGTCAGTTCGGTTTAATCAAATTTAATACTTATATATTCAAAATCGAACCAATCGAATTTTAACATAAGAATCGAATCAAACTAAATAAAATTTAAATGTCCATATATATATATATATATATATATATATAAATTTGATCGGTTCTGTTTCTTAGGTTTCAGAATAATAATAATAATAGAATCAAATTAAAAGAATAAAAAAACAAATGGAAAAGGTTGAAATTATATTCGATTTATTTCAATTTGATTATGATAAGCCCTGATGTATAACATGCTCATACGTATGTTTCAACTTGGTATATTCTTTTGGAAATGAATAATTTCTGTTGTTTTCAATTAGGAATTGAATACATTGAATTATCATACAATTATATATATGACATAAAATATCAGATGGAATAACCCGTGACGGTGGGCCCATTTTGTTAGAAAAATGTTTTTATGCAACTTGTGATTTTCACGGCCCCGATTCAGCCACCTATCCTCCTAAAACATCAGAATTTTTTTTTTAATGTGTGTTCACGTTTCCACGTGCCACTCCTTTTAACTATTCAAATTGCAAGTTTTTCCTTTCTTTTTTTATTTTTTTTATTTTTTTAACAATAGAGCTTGACGGTGATATTAATGTAATGTTGTTGTAAATTCAAATCCCATTGAAAATTAATCACAACTACGTACCAAAAAAATGAAAACAATTGGTTTTGTAAAATAAAATAAAAAATTATATAATTCTTAATATATATATATGAGAAATTATATTATGTGGAGGGGTTTCTTGATAAGCTTGCATGCTTAATTGATCATGATATTGGAGTTCTTCTACATGTTAAAATGAGAACACAAGGATCCAAATGTGTTTAATCTTGCTTTTTTTTTTTTTTTATTATTAGACCACACATTACTTTGGAGGGGATTGAAATTCTTTATTCGACTGGGTGGTCTCGACACACTTCCAAACGGGAAATATTTCAGGATGTTATTTTAGAGAGTACAACAATTTAATGCCATTACAAAAATTATAAACAAATTTAATGACTCACGCATTTATTACCTTTTTCATATTAATTTTTTTTAAATCTTTTGAGTGATATGTATCTTCATCTCATAATATTAAAAATAAAAGTATATATTACTAAAAAAAAAATTCTTATAACTCAAATATATTCTTTTACTTAATATTTCAAAGTTTCACAATTCATTATAAAAATTTTGTGAAATGGGGTAAAATCTAAATTTTAAGTTGAAGCTAAACTTAAAATTTTAGATACCTCCTATGAAATGGGAAATTTTATGAAATTTTTATGGAGGTAGTGGAGCAAGTGTGTGCCTCCTCTTGTTTCCATTATGCCTCCACCCCTACCTCCAAGGACCGTAATCCTCTTTATAACCCAAATGTCCGGAGGAATTTAATTATATGATTAGTTATATATATATATTTTTTTGTACAAAAAAGAGAATGATTAGTTTTATATTTTCTTGAAGATAACTTTGGTCAAGTTTTAATTTTCGATAAATAAAAATAAATTTTAAAAAAATTAATTATATATTTTTTGTCATAATAAAAATATCATTTAAAATAATAATTATAAATGTTAAATTTTGAATATATTGACCGTCTTATAATTACTGTCATTGTTAACGAATAAAAATTATAAATTTTTATAAAATAACATTAAACTGTATATAAAATTTTAAAAAATTTATATAAAAATATTTTAAATATAAAAATTATATAGTATATTGTATTATAATATTTAAAATTTATGTAATATTAATTAATAAATATGACAAAAAATATAGTACATTTATTTTTATATATGTAATTTGTTCTTTCTTGAAATCATGTCAGTTTTATATTTAGAAATATTATTTTTTTTTTCTCGATAATTTCTTTATTATAGTAGGAGGTTTTGTCAGCCTCACACAGCGATAGGTCATGCAGGTGAATCATTCACATAAAGTGGTTCGGTGAGCAATCAACACATACATTTTTATTAATTGTTATGAAAAAAAGGAAAGAGAAAAAAGAAGACAAAACTGCAACTTTACATTGATTGGAGAATGGAGATTGTTTCTATTTTTATTTTGGTTCAACATTCCACATATTGCTGCCGTAAGGGTCTTCTCCTTATTTGTTGATTAAAACAAAACAAAAAACCTATTTATACTGAAATGAAACATAATGCATTTTTATGCCAAGTAAAATGAAGAGCGTTCTGGCCAACTCATGATTGCCACTATAATTGGCTATGTATGACGATTATACTGTAGCTAATTAGACAATATATAACTGGATGGGGTATAAATTACTGTGCATAGATCGTTGGTCAAATAAGCAATCTGTGCATAGATCGTTGATTGAAGCAGCGATTTGCTATAAGACTGATCAATAGGCGCTGTAGGGACGCTAGGAGCAAGCTGAAGAGGAGTAAGGGTAGACACGTGCATTGATCGCTTGTTTGAATAGCGAGCTGCACAAAGCCATCAACTTAACATTATATTTTGTGTATATAATCCGAATATTTTGTCTTGCTCATTTATTGTCATTTTGAATGTCATTCTTCTGCAGTCTGATCAACATATAATGGAAAATAAATTTGATTCTAGCATAAATTTTTAAATTTTTTTGCATTTATTTAAGTAAAAACCCTGATTAAAACAAAATTCTTCCAAGTAATTACGACCATAGGAAATTAACTATCCAATTAAAGGGAAAAAAAAGATGGAAAGAAACAAACTAACCAACAAAGATTTTTGAAGAAGAAAGAACAAGTATGGATTCTCGGGATCCAACCCCTGTTGAGGAAGGAGGACTTGTTTCTATCATTACAAGAAAATGAGTCTAATAAGGACGAAAACACAGTCGCTAGTCTAAAGCCGTTGCTAAAGGTTGTTTCTCTAGGATCTCGTCCTTCGTTGAAAGCACATGACAGAAGGGGAAGATCAAAGAGACTTTTCAGCAAGATTCCGGATGAAAATCCCGATGATTTATCATACAGAATCTAAAACTAAATCAACAAAACAGAAATAATCCCAAGAATTCTGAACTTTGTATCAGAAATTACAAATTAAGAAAAAAAAAGGATATGGGTTGATATCCTTGTTGACGGAATCAAAGGAAAAGAAAAAAAGGATCAAAGGAAAAGAAAAGGCATTTTAAGAGAAGTAGAGCACTGTTGAACATCACTGTTGACGGAATCACAGAGCCTGCTAGTCTGATCTCTGAAACTAACAATGGGAGGAAGCACCATCTCCATGGAAGCACCGACGAGATATCTATGGGTAAGATTTTGGCAAGTGTTGCAGAGAAAGCATCTGATATGTCTAAGGGCCAAGAAGTTAGCTTCATGAACCCATTTGTCACATTTTCCACAGAGAAATGCATCATCAGCTTGGCAATATAAAGTTGCCCTTGACCCACAAAGCTCACAATTTACAGAATTTGCTGAAGAATTATTAGGAGAATTAGCAGTTTCCCGATCCTCTTCTTTCATGCACAAATTGATCCCTTGCTTTCTTCTCTCTTCTATTCCTCTGCACATTTTTCTTCTATGATCTTTAATCTCTTCCAAGTTCTATAATGGGTTTTCTAGGAGACTGTAAATTTGTAAGGAGGACACAGCCTATTTATATAATTGTCATAATGTGGCATGCAGATTCATGGAAATGATTTCTGGACAGAATTTTAGCATATGAGATATTGGCCACTAAATTACAAACTTGTCACTATTTTTTTTAATATTTGCTTCTATCCTACCATTAGCTTGCAAACCCAATAAATAAAATTAAATAAATATAATAGAATAGATTAATAAATTCAAGATTTTTTCTCAATTAAACTCAATCACAGATTAATATAAATTCATGAACATGGAATAACCACGTAGAAACATATTAATTGCCCATAAACTCATTAACAAAACTATTTTTACTATTTTTTTGTTTCTTTTTGTTACTGTGGAATTATAAATTTGAATATGTCCAAAAATTTCAATTTTGAATCAAATTTGATGGAACCAATCTTTAATATTAAATCAATTTTAATATGTGATTGGATGTTAGTAATAGCTAGTGATTACAAGGTTGGATCACATTGATAAAAGCAAGGAATTTAAATTTGTGGTTGAGAAAATTTACCTGTATAATGTGGAGTTCTTTAAAGTTGAACAGTGAATCTTAAACAAGAGTTTGATAAGTAGAAATAAAAGGACATACAAGTAATTGACATATCAGAATTTTATTTATTTTTTTAAAAAGAAAGAAAGAAAGAAAGGAAAAATGATTAAGCTAGAAGCTCTGTGTGAGATTCTCACAAACAAATGATGAAGCATGATTTTTTGGAGGTGAGTGGTTAGCAAGTCAATTTGGGTTCCTATTAGTACAAGGTGCAAAGGATATTTGTATGGCCAAAAATTAAAGCACACCAACTTTGTGGAGTCCCACTATCACACATACACCTATTTGCATCGATAATTTTTTCAAATGTTAATATAAATTATTAAAAAATTAAAGTGTTTAAATAAATTTTTTTCCTAACACTACGAATATATCAAAATTTTTAATTTTTTTAATAGTCTTAATTTAAATTTATATCGGACAGACTCGTTAAAAAATAAAGGGTTAATATTTTATATTCCTCCTTTATACTCCAGATATTTAGTTGAAGAGAATCCTTCCACTTTTAATGAAAGATTTATATGTGGAGGGGTATACGTGGAAAGGCTGGAGAGGAATGGAAGTCCTTGTCCACAAACAATATTGGTTGAGCGTTGGTGTATGAGTCCGCATGTATGGTTGAAACGTGAAAGCTTCAAGCTCTTATATATATCTCACATATTCAAAATTCTCCGAACTGAGCTGGCGACTAATCTATCATATGATTTTTCTTCAAATTTTTCCTTTTCGAAAATAAAAAGAAAAAAAAAAGATTTTGAGTTGGGGACAAAATGACCTCACTCCGTCGGTTTGATTCAATGGCTGCTTTTGTATTAGGTGGCATTGTCAAGTGTCAACCTCTTCGTAGTCATTAGTTATTCAACTCAATGGGTTTTCTTTGGATGAAAAAAATCATGAATAATATTAACAAAAAAAAATCATGAATAATTGTAAATATTTCATATATACATATATATATATATATATATATATATATTGTTTTTTTTAAAAAAAATCTGGTAGCCAATTCTGCTTTAATTTTTTTGGGTACCGTGCTCCATTTATTCAAGGTACTTAGTATATAATAATTTTTTTTATTACATTCTTTATAATTTATAAAAATTATAAAATTATAAAAATATTATAAATAATAATTGCATGAACTAAAATGCTCATATTTATATGAAAAATTATCATAATTTTATAAACTATAATTTTTAGTTCTTAGTTGTTTCATATTATAAGTGAAAATTTATAATATATTAGAGCTGATAATTTTTTTATCCAAATAGAATTCAATAAAAAAATCAACACAAATATATTATCTCAAAATGACTTAGAAAATTTTTAAGTTGAGTTCCAAATGACCTGTTTAACTCGAAAATTTTCAATATATATATATATATATATATATATATATAATATTTATACATGAAGAAAATAATAAGTATGCTCAAGGAAAATAAATAATCCTAACAAAAAATGTTAAATATTTTTTATTATTTTTTTTATCTTTAGAATAATAAATATTTTAATTTTTAATATTATAATATCCTCATGACAAAAAATAAAAGATATATATTACTTAAAAAATGAAGAAATCAATAAAGAAAGCAGCCAGCATTCCTGGTCCTCGTAAGGCAAGTCATGCTTGTTTTACCCCAGCAAAAAAGTCAGATATATTAATTATTAATTAGGCTTTATCTTCGTAGTAAGCTCTATTTTAAGAGCTGGAGGAAGTCTTGATTTTAATCTTTTTTACTCATTGTATTTTTTGGTGATAACCTATAATCTAATTTGATCATAAAAATAATTTAGATTGACTAATAATCAGTGTTTGGTAAAATAACTTATTTGAAAAAAAAATTAGATTATAATTTCTAAAATAAAAAGCTAATAGAACTAGTTTTTTTTTTTATAAGTAGGTAGATTATAATTTTTCTTTCTCTTTTTACCCATTTTTTTTATCATTTATAATAATAATATAATTATTAAATTATATATAATATAATTATTAAATTATTTAATAATAATATTAGATGTATATATTATATTGGTATGAGATATTTAATATAATTTTTATATTATTTAATATGCATATATATTATATAATTCGTTTGTATTATATATCTAAATAGATTTTATACAATGTTTTTAATTAATATAAACATATCTTTTATATCATTTTATATTTTTTAACTACATTTTCAGCTATATTTATCAAATATTTTTAATTAAATTAGCTAGATTATCAACTACTAGATTATTAATTACAACTAAATTATTAATTTGAAGCTAAATTATCAGTTAATTTTACCAAATATATATTTAAAAATAAACTAGCTAAAAAACAAAACCTACCATTGGACCATTGTATTTTTTTTTTATTTTTATTGATTTCACCCTTTCACTTTTATTATGATTTCATCTCCATACTATTATTTTTTAATAATTAAGTTCTTTTTAAGAGTTTTTTTTTTAAATTAGACTAATATCGTTATTCTTCTAATATAAAATTGTCTTTTTTATCTAGCTTGAATTGAATGAGATGTAAATTCAAATATATAATTAAATTGTATTTGTAATTCAACTGACAACAATAATATGTAAATTACACAATTTAATTCATATCATAATCAAGTAGTGATATAAGTCTAATTTTAAAAAACAAAAACTATTAAAAAAAACTCAATTGTTGATAAAATAAAAGTATATAAACGCTCAAATCATTAAAATAAAAATATGGCGACCAAATCAAGAAAAAAAAAAAGTATAAGAACCGAATAAAAGATTTTATCAAAAGAATACCACAAGTAAATTAAAAGTAACCAAGGATAAATGCCTAAGAAAATAGATTGACATTGAGGATTTTTTTTTTCTTTTTCTTTTTTGGACATTACACCAAATCCATGAAGGAAGGGGAAATAGAGTGCAATACCAACGGAAGAGGAACAGTGATTCTTATCAACCCGGCTGTACCCCTTGAGGGAACAACACTGGGGATTCAATTTGTAGAGGAAGATGTATATATCCAAAACCGATGGTTACATATTCAGAAACAGACTAGCGAGGATGTAACTCAGTGATAGAGGCCTCATTTACTGATTGGTGTGATGATTCTAATTTACTGCGGTGCAATTGAGACACAACAGAATCATGTAATGTTGTACCACCTCCCCTTGACACAAAATATGCAGGTTTCATTGGTGCTGGATATGCTGTAGTATAATTGCCACTAAGCATCATCACTACGTCTGAAATTGAAGGTCTATCAATTACAGCTTCTTGAACGCATAATAACCCTATATGAATGCACTCTATAACTTGGTATTTGGGCCATTCGTCACCTATTGTTGTATCCACCATTTCCAGTGCTGTTCCATTTGTCCAATGTTCCCATGCCTGTTATCAAGATTTAACCAAATTACAAAAAACTCATCAAATTAATGAAATTTAAAAAAAAAAAAACTAAATGGGCATCTGAAATTCTGAATTTATCTATTTGTTACACTGAAAACACCTTTAACTAATATGACTCTAATTCTTGTAGCTCAAGTGCCTTATCAGGCTAATGCGAAGCTAATACTACACAAACGTCATTTCAGTTAAAATTAATAAATTAAATGTTAAATAATTTTTCGAAAAGTTAAAGTTTGCTAATGACCTTTTTTTTGTCATTTTAGTTTTATTACAAGTGTAGTGTATAGATACTTACATGGCTTTGAAGATTAGTGAAATTGCGAAAATCAGAGTTCTTTTGACCTGATACAATCTCTAAAACCATAATTCCGAAGCTGTAGACATCTGATTTTGTCGAAAAGTGACCGTTTTTAGCATACTCCGGGGCCATATAGCCACTTCATATTTTCACATCATCAAGAAGAAATAAGATCAAATCATTTTGGTTCTCCAACAAAAAAAAAAAAAAAAAAGCCGTGAAACAAGTGATTAGGAATTGAAGACTTACTAAGTACCAGCAATCCGATTTGTGTTCCCATGAGTCTGGCTTCCAGAAAATAGTTTAGCCAAGCCGAAATCTGAGATCTTTGGATTCATGTACTCATCTAACAGAATATTGCTGGCTTTTAGATCTCGGTGAATAATCCTCAGCTGAGAATCTTTATGAAGGTACAGTAGTCCTCTAGCAATTCCCACTATTATTTTGTACCTTCTTTCCCACTGCAGAGTGAATCTTCTTTTCTCATCTACCCCATAAATATTTTTTTATCATTATTCAAACTTAACTCAATAGGGCGGTTTAGATAAAAATTAAAATATAAAAAAAATCTATGCAGACCAAATCATAAGAAAAATTGGAGAAAGGCTAATACCAAACAAAACCTTGTCCAAGCTCCCATTAGGCAAGTACTCGTACACAAGTAGTTTCTCTTCTTTATTAAGGCAAAATCCTAAGAGCCTTACCAGGTTCCTATGCAGCAATTTAGCAACTAACATTACTTCTGTTTTAAGCTCTTCTAGACCTTGTCCTGACTTTCTTGCTAGCCTTTTTACTGCTATTTCTCTCCCATCAGTTAGTTTGCCCTGAAAGCGTTTGGCGAGTTTTTTAAATCACTGATACATGACCAAATATTTTATCATATGCATTAAACGCAGCCCATTAAAGGAGTACCTTGTAAACTGGACCAAAACCACCTTCTCCAAGTTTATATGCATCAGAAAAATTTCCTGTTGCTTCTCTTAGTATATTAAGTCCAATTGAAAGAGACTCCTTGTCATCATCATCATCATCTAAATTACAATGAGGAACAAAAGCAAGTCAATGTATTTAATTACAATCTTAAATTCCTATTCTCGTGGCTATGTACTTAAGAGTTATGAGCAAAATTACCAGGTCTTTTTCTCTTGGCCTTTTTCCAAAAGAAGCAGCCACAGAGATTGAGAACCAATGCAAAAACAACACCTAGAGCTGCGACCACTATAACAATGGTTTTTGAATTCTTCCCTGCACAAACATGAGACACAACTGCATAAATAGGGTGTATGCAACACATTGTCAAAAGTCTCATATTTTAACTGTTGCATTGGAAGCAGATATAGTAGCTGTGTCAATCTGCTGATCTAGACTAATGGCAACAATTTTGATACATATCGTAATAGTTTTATGCTGCTCCACATTAAAATTTGACATGGCAAATTGAGGCAGAAAAGGTTACCATCTTGACTAGTTGAATCTCTAGTAGTAGAAGTTGTTGTTGTTGAATTCGGTTCAAGCAACACAGAAGGAGGTGGAGGAGATGTAGCTGTTGATTCAAACTTAGGGAATGAATAGGTCTCATACCGAAAATTGCAGCTTAAGGCAAATATCCGGCCCCCAACTTTGTTATAAAGTATTGATTTTGGAATATAGCTGATAATAGTTTGAAGGCAACTCAAACAATCGCTTCCTTTGATGTCTATGGTGCACTGCACCATAGCAAATATAGTATGAAAATCTGCATAACTTGCGTTCCCAACCGCTAATCTTGAAACATCATCAGCAGCATTAGATGAGATATTCCTGAGCAGGTAGCCCAATTGAGAATTGAAAAGAACTGCGTCTGTTACATTCTGTGTATTAAACATAAGCAATCTAGGATAGTTATCAACAGATGAGAAAAAACGCCAATCTGAGTACTGTAACGAGCAGTTCTCGTAAATAATGAAAGCTTCCTTCTGGTTAGGACAAAGCTGTGTGATCTTTGAAACTGCAGTAGTTGAACAAGCTAGGCAATATGTCATAGAGACATAACCTCTGCACTGTATGAGAGCGTAGGCCGCATCAGGGATTTCCCCGGTGGCTGCGACGTAGTAGCCGGGTAAAGAAGCATTGGCATCTAGGGTAGAAAGGGTAAGGTTGAGATTTTGCTGAAAGTTGCTGGAATAAGTGTAGTTTGTAGCAGTATTACAGTAGAAATATGAATCTTCTTGTGCCTTGGTAAGGTAGCCAAAATGAAGAACATATGATGTCAAGAGTAAATTCATTGAATATAATGCAACAGAGTGCTGCATAATGCCTACTTCAGAAACAGATGAAAAGGGGGAAGAAATTATAAATTCTGCTTATTGACAGGCAAAATTTGTCCAGGATTTGTATAAAAGAGGATTTTACCCTGTCTTTATCACCATAATCCTAACATAATTTATTTATTTGTTTAGTTTCTTTGAAGATGCATATAATCCGAACATAAAAGCCAGTGGACTTGAACAAATTTTGAATCAGAAAGCAACTTTCTAGATGATATGTTCATATTATAAAAAGTCTCTCAGCTCAGCTTATTATTATTATTTTCGCTAAAGCATAGGTATTCCGAAATCCACCTAAATTCGGTTCGAGTAAGGTATAAAGCACTTCTAGCACAAGATTTATACTCTGAGATTTTATTCAAAGAGGTTAAGTGTTTAACCACTTACATCAATCTACTTTTAGTATTAATTTTTTTAAACTATAAATATGACTAAATTTAAATTCTTTATCATTTTCTAAAGATGTATTTAGTGAGATTCGAATTTGAAACTATTTTCAATAAATTCAGGTATTAATTTTTTAATTTGTTAACAGCCAAATTCTAAATCATATCATCCAGAACATTGACTTGGTTTTCGTGCAAAACTTAAAACTTGACCACAAATCATTGATCTGCCGGCCAATTTTAAAAGGGTTTATTCGACATCAACTTTTGCTTACTCAACATTTACAAGTCAATTTTGTTACACATAATATGTTATGATAGTGCCCCAATGTGGAAAATTGACAATACAAACAGCAAAGGAAGAAAAATATTCCTATAATAAGTTAGTTTTTTCAGACTTGCGCATTTCGATTTTGCTCGAACTTGCCCAACAAGGCTATTCCACCATTATTAATTAATTCGAGACTTGGTAGTTTGTTAGTTAAAATATGATATTAAAATTAGAAGTAAGCCAATTAGTTGGGGTCAAGCAAAGAGTCTACCTTGTTCTCTTAATTAGTGATTATTGCCCTCTTTTATATGGATGTTTGTCTTTCTTTCTTTGTTAGGAATGGATTAAATTGATAAAACTAGACATTCATCTTATGGATAAATTACATATTGTCCGTGTTGTTTGAGCTGAATTAAAAATATTTACTCCAATTCAAGCAGGGCTAGCCACAGGCTGGTTCGATCCGTGAACCAGATTCGAATTGTCCAAACACGGTTCTGAACTTGAATTTGCTCTGGTTGAACTATAACCGGGCGGTTTATAGTTTCGAACACTATATATATATAAACTCAATGTTACCCCATGACACATGCACGCCCACCTGCACTGCAGGTAGTCGTTGGTCAACGTCTATTTTAATTTTTTTATTAATAATATATATATGTAACCGACTGAACTAGCGGTTCTTGAAGCGGAACCGACCGGTTTCAAATCTGTTCGAACCTGTACCTTTAGCTAGTTCAAGCTATTTTTGATCTGTAAACCGTCGATTCATAAGCTGTGTCCAAGTGTCTTAATACCAATCATATTGTAACAGAGTGTCTTAGTAGCAATCATATTGTAATAGAGTGTGAAAATAAAAATCTGATTTTTGGCATTTTTTTTTGTGAAAAAAATCATCTTTTACTCTTTAAATATTAACTATTTTTTTCGATATTTTATGATGTTCTATTAAATTTCTAATTTTAGTTCACATTGACTTTAAGTAAGCACTCAAGGACTGATATACAAATCTCGTATTCTTTTTCTGTTGAATTTTTAATTGAATTGTATATATAATGTATGCTAAAGTAAAACAAAATAGATAAAATAAAATAATTTAAAATAAAATAAAATTCGTGATAATTGAGGGATCAAACTATATTTTTTCCTTTCTTTTTTGGGTTCAAATCCGTCCATATCTTCTTCTTTCTTTCTTCTTCAATTTCAATGATAATGATGATTAATCTAACATTGCTAGTCTAGATTGCTGCAGTGAATTTTGCTTCCATATGCAGCATACCCATTTATTTTTTGATTGATTGGTACGTAAAAAAATAATAAAAAAATATATTTTTTAATTTTTTTTATTTTTACCGACCGATAAAAAATGAATGTTAAAAAATATTGAAAAATGAATAACGGTTGTTAGCATTACTTTTAATAAAATTGTCTCTTTTGCTTGAAAAAACAAAAGAAAATAAATTATAAATATTCAAATATATTGTGCACATTGCGCCAGTTAAATTATTTTTAATAATTTATTTATCTTCACATTTAGTATATTTTTTCAAATAAATAAATATCTTTTATATTATTTTGTATAGTGTTTTGCTATTAAAATCAAATATTAAATGCTTAATTTTTTTTGAAAAATATTAAAAATTTAGTAATAGAACTTATCTCTTTTATTTTATACTTTTTTTTTAAATTTAAGACACAAATCTCCTATTTTATTTTTTATTGTATTAATGGTCCTGCAATTATTTTACTTCCTATTTACTTCCTTATTAATAAATAATGGTCTTTTATAAAATAAATCATTCAGAGCATTAGGCTCAATTTGTTTCCAAAAAATAAATCAAAAGAAAATATTTTTCTTTATTGTCTAATATTTAGTTTGCCTCCAGAAAATAAGTTAAAAAAAAATATTTTCAAGCCAATGGAAAATAGGGAAAAAACAAGGAAAAATTATTTTCTAAAATATTTTAATAACGGAAAGTTATTTTCTAAAATTTATTAAATATAAAGAAATATCACTTCACTCTTTTTTTAATTTTTCTAGTGTGGAAAATATTTTTCAAAACAAATTATTTTTCGGAAATTAACAAACGAAACCTCTAAAAAAGTTTTCCTTACATCCACGTGTATATATATATACACACACGCAGAAATGTCTGAAAATGGCCAGCAGATGACAATTGACAAATATTTCTGGGCTATAATATTTATGAACAGATGAGTTTGATCATTTGACAGTAGTTTTAACTTTAAATTCTCTTTCTCAGCTATTGATGGCGGTAGAGGTCAAGAATAATATCACATCGCTTTGCTTCTCTTTTGACTTTTCTTGAACTTGCTTTTCTACCTACATTAATAATTTTATCCTTCTATAGTAAATTTACAAAACTTGCCTTGCCATACACAGAATATTTCAGTGGAATTGGCTGAATTATAACTATGGATGAATTTGAATTAATTCTTCTTCCTCGCATTCTCTAATTGCAACTTCCATCACTTTGTTGCCAGAAGAAAAAGGTAATACATCACAACAATGTCTCCTTGGAGCATGCAGCTGCATCAAACACAAATTGCAGATAAGAATTGTGGATGCCAAAGAGCCAACACAAATAAATCTCACTCACACCTGAACTTGTCCTTGTACTTTTCAAGTGAGTCATTAGACACCTAAACTTATTTAAAACAACCCACTAGACATTTTGTACTTTTTTGGATGCCCTATTATACACCTGAGTATATTTAAATGATTCATTAGACAATTGAACAAAAAAACATTCTTGCTGCCACATGTCTTCAAGTGCATAACAGGCTGAAAAGTGTATGAAAAGTAAGTTGGCAAACAATTTTTGGAGAAAATTTCGCGGTGTATATATATATATATATTAAGCCCAATACAAAATTAAAGTGGGTTGTCAAAAGATAACAGGCAATACCTGATTATGACCAAGTTGAAGCTTCTGAGAAAAAACTCTGATCTCTTCTAGTCTTCTGGGTGAAGAATTGTCATATGAGCAATTGGTATAAGATTTCTTGTAGAGACTAGTAATCCCATCACTAGTTGAAGAAACATGATCCAGAAAGAAAATTGTGGGTCTTTGGCATGGATCAGGTTTAGCTTCTCTTACATTAAAAGTGTAGGTAGAAGATAGAAGACTGCCCTTTCTCCATTGCTTGAATGTGGTTTGCACAGGTAGAATATCAGGCAAAAGCAAATGCTTCCCATAAACCTCAACAGCATAACCCCATGCCACAGAAATTGTCCATGAATACCAACGATCATAGCAAACTGTTTTCTGCAAAATTCTTTGGGAATCTGCAGCCACTGCTGTAAACAGATGTTGTAATGAATTTATTGTTGTCATGTTTGGGAAGATGGGATCTATGTAATCCATGTGATGGAGAGATACTAATGGTGACAATGGATGTGAAGTCAACAAGCCAAACAGATCACCCTGAGCATCAACCTGCAATGTTCCATTAAACAAATTATACTTTCAGAATTTGCTCTTCATAAACCAACATGCCGCTAATTTTGCGATGCTTGTCACATTTGAGACTATAAATATAAAGTGCATTAGACTTGGCCACACTTTTCAATCAATTCGTAGCAAAATTTGTGAAAATAAAAGACATCACCAAGTAAAAGTATTTTAGCAAAACTTTATATTTGCTCTTCAAGTATTCAATTCGGTGACGCTTTTCAATCAATATGTAGCAAATTTTGTGAAAATAAATGGGGTCACAAAATTAATTTTACCGTTTCAAAGAACTTGCATCCTCAAATTAAGGGGCAATGATACATTCAGAAAAAAAATTTGTCGAATGCTAAGAAAGCGCCGGTAAATATTTAAGGATGCTAATATTCGTCGCTATAGGTAAATAGAAAGTGTCGCAAGAGCTATTTTCTTGTAGTTACCTGATGGAAACCAGGCTCACGAGTCAATCCAACGCCGAGCTCAGCCAAGCAGGAAGAGATCCTTGAATCACTTCCATAGAGATGGGGATATCTTTGAATACAAGAATCAAAAATCTTAGCCAAAACTTTTGCAAGAGGAGAACTTAGAGCGAATCCTGCACCACCAAAAGCCATTTCAAAGCCAAATATTCTGTTCTGTTCCAAAATCTCCGAATTAGATCCGATATAGTACCACAACCTATGATCATACTTGGAAACAGTTTTCACCAAATTCTCAGGGAAGAATATTGTATCATCATCCCCGAAAACATACCACCGAACATTCGAGTGGTTGAGCTTCACCGTCTCAGAAACCACCCGGGCAACACGAATTGCTGACCGGAGACCCTTCCTGAAAGTGTAACGAAATCGGGAAGTATCTTCGGAGATGCATACAGGGGGAAGATCAGAAGAAGTATCATTGTCCTGTGGTATACTCTCTAGGAAAACACATCCCCTCATTTGGTGTGGTTTCCACCAGAGCTTAACATACTCTTGCCTCTTAGGCCATGCCTTGCCGTTTGAAGCAATTCCAAAAACTACGTGGCCAATATCAGTGGGTTCAGGCTCATTTTCTATTGAGAAACTTATGAATGCGAGCTTGGATGTGTCCACCAGGAAGATTGATACAACGAGATAGGCAAAACAAATACAAAATGAGACAAAAATGAAATTTATAGAACGAGTGGAGTATTGGGATTTTGGAGTTGGCATGTCCTTGGCAAGAGACTGCATTGCTTGACAAGGCAAAAATTGATGCAAGAATTAGAGGAGGAGATGATTTGGGTCTAGAAAGAAAGAAAATTAGGGAAGTATATGATAGGGAAAGGCATAATGAAGTCAACTTGTAAAGTGCGTATAAATGCCTACCATTCAAGTGGCGCAATCAAAGGAAATGCAAACTCACCTACTTTGACGCTTGAAGTTCCTCATTTTAAGGTAAGTTAGGTTAAAACAAATGAAACGAAAATCTTTTGCTGTTCCAATCAAAGCCATCCAGTTGGTGGGTTCCTTAGTTTGAAGTCAAATACGTTAATGATATTAACTAGACGTAGCAGACTTGCAATCTGTCTCATGTCTTGACCTTGGGGCTTGAGGGTTAGGCATTTATTGACATGTGGCTTTGCTGTATATGCTAAAAACCGTTATTTTCTTCATCAAAGCATAAACCATTTTTTTCTTATTTAAGCAAATTCACATGCTTATTTGCTTCATTCTGAACCACCGAATGCGAGTGCAGTTATTATATTATTTATTTAAAAAAGTTTTCTGATTGATTATTCTCTATGCCAATGGGTGGTTTTAAATTTCATTAACATGTTGATTATTATGGAAATAAACATCTAACATTAAAAATGGAAAAGTGATCACCCCATGAGATTCCGAGTTTATGGAATGAAAATGACGCAACCGAATCCAGATTACACCAGATCAGATACCCGTGGGAATTAAAAATCCCCTGCTCCGTTGCTGTCCCTTTTTTTTTTTTTTTGGCACCGAATCCTTGAGACTTGAGACTGTACACTTATGGGATCAAAGAAAGTAAGCAGTGAACACTTCATACCATGGCAAATCTCATCACACAAGAAATGCTTGTTACAGCAGTAACTCCAAGGAATTTATTATAAAACCGTTCCTTCACGAAAATTAATGGCAAAGCATCAGAAAACAACCGTTAAAGAAGCAGAATCAGTTCAGTTCCTTTCTGATAATCATCATTTTCAAAATCTTTTGGCATTCTTGGTACATACAAAGCCGCTACAAAAATTTAGAATTTCGTATCCATCTCAAACTTGTTGAATGCCTCTAACTACATCACAAAGATAGGAAATGATTTCAAAGGTTAGCCGTCATGTTAGCTGTCCATCTCTTCAATTACTGACAATGGCACAACGCAAAACACGTCCTCCCACAAAATGTCCGTTCAAAAGTTTAGTGGGCAGAACACCATTGTAAATGGTTTCCTTATGAATCAGCACTCTAGCCATTGAATTTCCTGAGGGTAAGGATGTTCTCCATCTCCTTCAGGTATTTCTCACACCTAAAAAGATCACACAAAGTTGTTAAATTATAAAAGAATATCACACAGGCAACCTACTCGAATGATGCACCGCTAGCACCTTTAAAACTTGCATGTTCTTTTAAGCTGCTTGGTTTTATTCATAGTAAGACAACAATCGTTCGGTTTTTATCTCTAATTTTTAATCATTTTCTGTAGAGATCACAAAGCACATTCACTATAGGTAGTTTGAAATACTTCTCCATATTTAGAATACAGGAGTTAAGAATTTGTTCTCCAAGTTTCAATTGATGTTAGGAGAAAAAGAATCAGAATTTGAAGTATCATTCAGAAGTCTAAAAATGCAAGTTATTCTAGGCCAAGCTTCCTCTTTGGAAAGCTCAAGCTAGCTTGGAATCAAGAAAAAGAATGAAAAAGGAATGAGAAATCCCAAGAATTCAATTTATTTAACGGGAATTCATTAGAAACACAAGAAATCAAAAAATGGAAAACATAATTATCCAAGAAAAACTTTTCTGTTTACAATTGGTAAACACAAATTCTAACAGTCTTCTATTATCTTGGAATAATTTTTGGACAACATTAAAAAAAAAATTATGTACAAGCATGCCTAGAATCTACAAGGGAGAAATGTCAAATGCATTATTTTCCTTCCAATTTCTTTAAGTAGTTCATGATGCATGACCATCCAAGCTGGACCTGCAAATCAAGCAGTATGAGATGGATTGAAAGAGCAGTTACTAAAAGCTCTTGATTAGAATGGTGGAGTGAAGATTTATGTAGTTGATTTTGAGGCAGTGTTAAATCCAATTTTAGATTAATTCATCAGCAGATATAGAGGATATTGATGTTCATCCAGCCCAAAGCTAGTCTTTGGTGGAATAAAGGGCGATGATGATGATCAAAGATAAAACTTTATGTGATGTATCAATGAATGTTGGACATCGACAAATAATTGATGCTCTACAACCAGCCAAGCAGTTTGTTGTTATGACTTGTGAAATCATCATCAAAATCAGCTTTGTTTTATGTCCCTTGAGAGAATCAAAAAGATCGAGGAGAAAGAGGGTGAGAAATAGAAGAAATTAAGAGGTAGAGAGGAAGAAAGGAGAGAGAGAGAGAGAGAGAGAGAGAGAGAGAGGGAGAATGATGGCCGTTGAATTCTTTTTTATTTCACACATCCATTGAGATTACATGCTCAATTATTTATACTGACTAAAGTACATTGAGTTTAACTAACAATTATTTTATAAATTGATTGCAAATCAGCAGTTCCAGTCCATTATCATAATTCCTAACACTTTGGAGAGAAAAAACCATGACAATATTAATTATGGTGCCTCATGTGTCACTTTTGGAAAGTCAAGTGATGCTGAACAGCCACTTCAACATTTGCTTAGAGTGGTCAAATTAATGTCACCAGGAGCATCTTTATCAAATCTGCCCATATATAGAATGCCTCCTATAGAGCAACCAGAGATAGAAAGAAAGGTCAAGGAGATATTGATGAAGGGTTTGGGAATGAAAGTAAGAGTCCTTGCACTTGCCGGGTTTTATTAGCTCCAAAGAATGACATTATTTCAATGGTTGGTGATTTGTGCTAAAATGAGTTGACCCAGACATGGATGAGGAATATGACAAGCTTTACTTGTAGGAGACAAGGTTTTCTTTCCTTTTTCTTTTTCTGGTGACTTGCGGACAATGATGCAGGAGAATCCAAGTCAAATTAGGATTCCAAGTTAAACTAGGACTTCATTTTAATTTTTCAGTTTTTCAATTTTCCTCAAATTTTTTAGTTTTCCTTTCTTCATTAAGGATTCCTAATTAGTAAAGTAGTTTATTTAATCAATTAATTAGGAATAGTTTTCAATTTCATTTAATAAGGATTCCTAGTTATTCGTTATTAAAGTTATTAATATTCTATAAATAGGAGACCAAGTCAAATTGTGTATTGTATATTTTTTTATCAATTCAGTTTTTTTTTTTGGTTTTAGCTATCCAGTCTAGATTCGTGCCGGATAGACCTATTAAGGGGGAGGTGCTCCATGCCCAGGGGGAGAAAGAACCCTTACTATCTCATCTCACCCCTTGAGGGTAACAATTCAGAATTTTAATTCTAAGAGTTTCTTTAAACCTAATTATTTTTTATTATTACAATGACAATCACCCTATGATAGCCCTATATTGTCCTAAAATGCTCTCACTGCACTAGTTAAGCTCTAATTGATTCTAGGAAAATATATAATGTACATGCAAAATGATGCATCAACCAAATCATCATCATAGGTTTGAAATATTTGATAAAAATTGAAAATTGAAAAGAAAACGGGAACAAATTAAAATAAGATTCACCATTGCAAATTCAACATAAATGAACAAAAAATAGTTAAATGGCAATAATGACGTTTGTTAAAGGGGGAATCACACGCAACTCTGCTAACATATTATCAATCGCAAGTAGTGAATCGCAACATTGCCTGCCAAGTTTTTTTTCCTTTTAGGACAAAAGACCAACTCCTGCATCTCTTCATAGAAGTGAGATGCAAATATTAAAGAGGTAGCAAGAAAGGCATCTCAACATAGATTACCTACTGTGCAACCCATTTAATTCTAAGAGTGAAACAAACATTAAAAAAGGAAAAATAAATAAAATACCTATATTGTTTAATTAAAACTCATTTCTACCATAACCTATTAGGGGAGGAACAAGACGAAAAGAAGAGAGACGAGACTTACCCATAAGGGACAAAAGCTTATTCCAGCTCCAAGAGCTTAACATGTAACTGCATTTACGCAGTAGCCATTGTCCAGGAAAGGCTAGAAATGCATAGAAATCAGTTCTTCAATGCCACATTGTCTATCATTAATGACCATAGATTCATTTACTATCAGAGAAATGTCACAACAATGTCGACGGGGAACCTTCATCTAAAATAACAGTGGAACAGCAATCAGAAGGAGAAATTAGCAGAAACAAGTAGAGTATTGGACCAATACAAGAAACTAACCAGCTTGTTTCAACATAGGGTTGTGAAAACCAATTAAGTCAATACCTGTTCTTTATTAGGTTCTAATTTCAGGGAAAATACTCTGACCTGCTCCAGATTTTTTATGGCTTCAGCTCTGGAGCAATCTCCAATATTATGCCTGGCGTAATTGCTCCAAACACCACCATTGCTAGATGTAACACTTTCCAAAAAGAAGACAAGAGGTCTTTTACATGGATCTCTAGGATAGTCTCTCAAATTAAACATGTAATGACTAGAGTCGATCTTTTCACTTCTCCTCCAGGGATGAAAGGTCCTCTGTAGAGAAAGGAGATCTGGAAGAAGTTCATTGCCTTCATACACCTGAATAGAATAGCCCCATGCAACTGAAATGGTCAATCCATGTGTACGGTCATAGCACACGGTTTGCTGCAAAATCCTTGCAGGATCAACATCAGCTGCTTTAAAAATGTGTTCTGTAGCTTCAGTCCTGCTCATATTAGGAAAGATCGGGTCCGCAGCATCGAGATGATGAAGAGACACCAAAGGTGACAACGGGTGTGCAGAAAGCATGCCAAACAAATTTCCACGCATATCAACCTGGTATAAGTCAAGCTAAATGGTTAAATTTCCATAAGTAGTAATTCCATCAAGTAAAAAAAAATATATTTTTCATAATTTAAGAAAATGCTAAGTAAAAGTTCTGGACTTGTAAACTGCAGGGGTAAAAGTTAACATTCTCTCCATCTTATCTTCCTAAAACCAAGTTGGGCACATTCAGCATTGGGGAAGAGCAAATAAAATCAGATAATTGTGTAACTAAAATGCAAGGATACAGTGTTACAAGTTAGTGCATCTTACTATTTGCTGTCCTTTATTTATTCTATCAGTTTTTTTACTATTTACTAAGTTATTTTTTTTTCTCTACCTATTACTTAGGGATAGACCAAGTCAGTAGTTGATATCAAATAAACGGGTATTTTACTCTGTACTAGTAGGATTCTGTTTAATATTTTTAGGAGAGTTTGTTATGTTTACTAGCCTATAAATTCCAGTATCTATGTAATCCTTTTCATGCTTCAATAAGATTTTTCAATTATTCTCCAGATATCAATTCTCTTCTTTATAATTTCCTGTTTTGTGATATACAAAGCCCACGCTGTAATAATTTATTTTATACTTTTATTTTCTACATAGATGGAGAATATCAAACCATTCTCACAACATAATCAGTGTCACTGTAATAATAAGAAGACTTATCATCACCAAGCTCAGATAAATCAATTAAAAGGAGCATCATCCACAGCTCAATAAATGAAGAAGCGCATACCTGATGAAACCCAGCTTCATGTGTTAACCCAACACCCAATTCTGCCAAGCAGGAGAAAATCCTGCCATCACTCCCATACAAATGGGCATAACGTACCAAACAAGAGTCCAGAACCCTAGCCAAAGCCCTAACCAGGGAATAACTGATAGCGAAACCTCCACCACCAAAAGCCATATCAAAAGAATACTTCAAATTCTGCTCATAACTCTCGGAATTGCTCCCAATATAATACCACTGATTATGATCATACTTGGACAGCGTTTTTACCAAATTATCCACGAAAAACACGGTATCATCGTCCCCGAACACAAACCACCGCACATTCCGCTGGTCAAGATCGACCGCCTCTTTGACCACACGCGCCACCCGAATAGCCGACCTGAGGCCGCGCTTGAAGGTGTAAGGGAAGCGGGAGGTATCCTGGGACACGATCACGGGAGGAAGGGTGGGGTCAACAGAGAGGGAAGAGTTGCGATCGAGGAAGGCAAATGCGCGGGTAGAGTTGGGGTTGTACCAGAGGCGGAGGTAAGGCTTACGGCGAGCAAAGGAGGAGGCAGAGGAGGCAATTGAGAAGAGAAGATGATTTCTATTTGTGGGATCAGGAATTGAAGAGGCGAGGCGTGAGAAGGAAGACGGCTGCAAAGGTGGGCGAAAGAGGAGGTGGAGGATTAAGAGAAGGGAGATAGCTAAGAGAACATCTTTGATTCGTGAAAGGCTTAAAATTTGCATTCTACCAGAAATGCAACTCTGCAAAAATAGTAAGGGTTTTCTTCTTCTTCTTCTTCTGTTCGCATACATGTCATTTCGATTTCGATTTTCCACATTTGAAGGTTTGAGTCCACAGTATATATACAGGGGATTACATTCCGTACATTTAGCTGTACCATACCCATTAGGTGCTAAATAGGTGGAATTCACTCCAAAAACCGATTTAAAGGAGAAGATGTTCACATTTTTTTATAATCTGCCTTATAATTGGGTATAAGTACTTATTTTACCGATATGACAGATTTTCTCCTTAAACAGTAACAGCCCTCCACAATGGATCCATCCAAGAAAATAACTGCTCTGATACTGTGGTAAATCAATAGAATTCATCCCTAAAAACCGATTTAAAGAAGCAGTGACCAAGTGCCCTATAATCTGATAGCATTCCCATTTAATAGGCACCCTCCGATGAGTAGAAACTAGAAAAATCCACATAAGAAATAAGTTAATTTGGCCGGCGGTGAGAAACAGTATCTTGTACAAGCTTGCAAGTAGAACAGTAACTTCCTCTGAGTCCTCATCCTGAAAGAGACGAAGCGGCCATTAACGAGCTCAAGAAGTAGAAGCAGCGGTCACAGTAAAATAAATGGCTCTCTCCATCTCCACATTTCAACTTCATAAACTCTCCTTATTCTCCTCTAATAAATCTCTCTATCAAACATATCAATTTCGTATAATTCCCACCTCAATCTCAATTCCAAACCCTAGAACTAGTTCACCAGTACTCCCCATTTGCCTTGCTACCAAGTCTCAGACTGGGCCAATCAAGAAACGCTCTCCCTCTTCTCCTTCTCCTCCCTCTTCCTCCTCCTCCTCTGCCGGTAATAGTAAGAAGAAGAAGAAGAAGACCAAAGACAACACTAGTAATTTGAGGGATGTCGAAATCCTTAGAGATGAGGTTCATGATGTGGATGAATATTCAGATTCCGATTCCAGGTCGTTGTCTTACCATCCCGGTACGCCACTTCCAAAGCCCCCAGCAGGATTCATTGTGGATGAAAATGGGAGAGTTCTCATGGCTTCTGACAAGAGAATTGCCACCATTGTCAGTATTTTCCTAACTTATTATTATTGATGTTATTAGTAGCTAGTCATATTTTTTTGTAGTGAATGAAGTTTCGAAATTTCTGCAAGTATTTTTTTGTAGTGAATGATATTTAAATTCAATTGCTCGGCTCTTGGAAACAGTCTCCTTTTGTTCTTGCTGCTTGGAATTTTAAGAATTATGGGAATGCTATGAACACCTTGGGATGATCCTTGGTTGTTGATTTCATTGTTATATATATTATGTCAAAGCAACTAAGAGAGACAAAAAAAATTACACATATAAACATATGAAAGTACAAAAGATACACTTTAGAATAATTTTGAATCTAGTCATTACATATTGCATGCAGCCTTAGAGAGAAACAATTATTAAGCTCTTCAGTTGATACTTTGAGTTGTGTTGACATGATTCAAGTGAAACTCTTCCTTTGCCCCCCCTTCTTTCTTTCTTTTCTATGTTAACTAGAAGTTGGAGTAACAGAGAATGCTCTTCAGTCAGTGGGTTTCAACTTTCAAGTTAAAAAAATGTATGTTTCCAACCATATTAAATAATTTTCTTAACATGTGCAAAAATAGAAATGAGCCTATCTTTTTGCAGAATCGGTTGAGTCTAATTTATGGAAGTTAGGAGGATATCTTTTATTAGAATGAGATGACTGTTAAGTTTGAAATTTGTTATTTGTAAGATTTAAGGGATTTCAAAGGCATGTTGTGTGGCATATTGCTATGTTTATGGTGATTATTGTCTTTTGTAGGAGAATAATTTTTGTATATTCAAAGATAAATTTTTGTCTTTAGTCTTCATGTAGGATTGTTTTCGTGATGTCATAATAGATATCTGTTATGGGTCTTTTGAATGATATCTTTTTATAATATTTGGTGTTATTGAGCGCTTGCAATATCAGTTTTTTACTTTTATCTTGTTTTATTTAGATGAGGATTACTCATTCTCCCATCTTTGTTTCTAAAGTTTTTCACACCTATAAAAAATGAGAAGAAGTGTATCCTAAGGGTATTGTTGTTTCATTGAAGACAAGGTTTTTGAACTATAAATTGCTGTTTAAATTCTGTCTTTTAAAGCTTGATCTGAATATTGCTCAACAAAAGGAAGCTTTTTCTTAATATAGGTTGACCACAACTTGTCTAGCATTATTTTTGTAGCATATGTTATGTTATTCTTCCATTGAAAAATTCAAATATTCTAAGGATTTATTGACAGGTCGATTCCACAAATAATTATCCATTGGAATGCATTATAAGAAGAGTATTTAGAAGTTCACAAGGGAATGAATGCATGCTGTTGTGTCCAGTAGACACGTAAGTGATGGTTCTCTGAGGTGATTTGTTTTTTCAATTGAATTATATATTTTTTTCAATGTCTGATATTTGTTTCTGCAGGCCTGTGCAGATACTGAAGAGCACAAATATGGATGGGTGGTCAGCTGTATGTTTCTCTGACCCATAATGCTTCATTAGGAAAATTTCTTGTTTATTATCCATATGGGCTCTCCATTTATTAAATCTTCTATTTTCAATTTCCTGTTGCATTTATCTCTATCAAGTCTTTCCTATCAATGAAGGATTCTGAATATGAGTTTTCTCCATGATTCATATGTTACATTTCCTCTTGTTGCCCTGTCATCTTCTCAATGTAATCATGTATAAGGATGGTGTTAGTTTCTTGGAATTTTTATTATCATATTTGACAGAATAAGACTGAGACAAGATAAAAATTGACATTTTTAGAAATACTTCGTGTCTATTATTGTTGCTACCATTATGTTGCTTCAACTAGGAAGGTGTTTGGGGAAGTTGTTGGCTGTAAAAAAAATAGATTTAGAATTTTTTTTATTTAATTGATTGATTTTTTTAATTTTTTATAAACTGTTTTTCTCAAACTTGCTTATGAAAAAAAATATCTATTTGCTTGTTCTTCTCTGAAAGCAATTTTCAAAATTCAAAAATTAAATTTTTTTTTTCCAAAAAATATTTTTTATAAACGCAATGCCAAACAAAGCTTAAATTTTTAAACTCATGGGTGACAGAGAAAGGGTTCTCATTGAACTCCATTTTTTCAATTGTATTACCTTCTAAATTGGAAACTAAAGGAAGGGAGAGGAACAATTCATTGTTATCTTTTCATATCTTTCTTGTTTTAACTGCAATTTTATATTTAAAAGTTTGTGGGTTAGGTGGGTGTTTGAAGAGGTTCAAGTGGTTACCGCGTGAACCTCCTTATCTCAACCTCCTTATCTCCTCCTTAATTTTCCCTCTCCTATCCAATAAAGTTCGAAATAGTCATGGATTTCTCTGTAAATTTTTGTCTATGGAGACTATTATAAGGGTTTTCTTGTCTTTTATTTTGTTCAATAATATATAACCCTTACAAGTAAAAATAAGAACTCATTGCTTTGCTCTGAGGTTTTCCTTAAATAACAAGATGACCTAGATTCTGGTTTTCATGGGCTCAAATTCATTACAAATTTCAAACATTTTTGCGAACATTAGGAAATCTGATTTTAAAAAATGATACTTGAAAAAATATATCTTCCTTCCAATCTAAGTTGCAAATGTGTATGCACATTACAGTTTGCGTCCCTCTGTTTTGGTCCTTGAAAATTTTCAAAATATTTGAGATGTGAAGGTAGGTTTAGGCAACTGAGGTTAGGAAGATAGTTGTGGGTCATAAATTTGGATGTATAAGCTTATCCTAGAGTTGTCTTTTCCTTGCTTGTTTTTAAAGCATCAAAGGTAATCAATTTGGAAATTTTGCATGTCTTGGTGGAATTGCCTTTTCTTGCTTTTTCATTATTTCTTTCCTGCTCTCTCCAGTAAATCTTCCACTCAACTTTGTCATTTATGTGCTTTTACATTTTAGATCAGTGATGAAGAAGTTGAAGCAATTCTTCCAGCTGCTGCATATGCTTTGGCCAAGATACATATGCACTTAGTACATAGCGGGTACAGCATTGTTTGTAACATATTCAGAATATCTTAAGTTCTCCTAATATGTTTGTTGTATCATTTGGCATAATGCTTTTTACTTTCATCTTTTTGTTGTCTTATCAGATTCTGTTATACAGCAAGGGGAGGATTTTGTTACTCTGAAGATGACATATTGGATTTTCGCACAGGTAATTACCTTTTTATATTTAAGCTAGATAAATGTAGAAATAACAGTGACCAATCCCAATATTTTAAAAAATTTTCATTTTTGGTTCTAGGGAAGTTGGATGAGGAAGTAGCATGGTTTTAAATGTTGTAGCATTATTGGGTATTGTAGCCAAACTAACTTGCTCACATATTATTCTCCTTTCCACCACTCTTTTCTCTTCTTGAATCAGGCTGACAAGCTACATTAAGATAAACAGAATTGGGCTGTATGTTTGCATTGTAGTGGCCAATGAACTCCTTGTTACTAAAAGGAAAAAATGGAAAAAATATTTTATGCTGTAATGACCATTAGCAATCTTGAACTATATCTTGGACCACACCAATTGCCTGTGATTTCATATGGCCATCCTATAACAGACTGTATCAAGGTGACTAATTGCATTTTTATTTGGTGGAAACATTTAAAACTATTGAGAATGGGGTCTGTGAACCCTAGACTGCCTGCACCAAGGGGATTGGCTAATTATTTTTTCAGTATGTCTTGGGTACAATGATGTGTGACATGTGTCTATGTTGGCCTAGTGTACTAGTGTTGCAAATTGGGATAGAATCTTCAATGTGGACGCAGTGGTTAATACTTAAGACAATAGTTGTACAAGGGAAATCATAACATTTCTTTTGGATTACAAATGATTTTCATTTTTCATTGACTTTGTCCTTTACAGCGTGCATAATGGGTGTTTCCTGTAGCTAGATCCATAATGTCATGAATCGGTATGTTTCTAAAGATGCATTCTCAAAACATTTTTCTCTTGGTTACCAGTACTAATTATCCATGTTCAAGACCAAATATTTTTGCCCTATTTATCTGCCCATTTTATTTTTCAATCTCTTCCTGTTGTCCGTGTTTGTTGGTGTTCTCTTGAATGATCTTGGTTCACTAAAATTATTCCATAATTTGCTAAATTTGACAAAATCTAATATGAAGTCATGCCTTCTCATATGAGATGCGTGGCTAACTTTTAGTGCCTGTAAATGTTGCAGATAATGGTCAAGATGTAGATGGCTTGCCAACTGAAGGTGTAGAAATTACATGCTTTCACCTGGTAATATGATAGCAATGCACGTTCCCTTTGTTCATGTTTATGTGTTGGAAGGTCCTATGTAAAAAGTGGATAGATTTAGAAAGCATGGAAAAGAAGAGATCATAAAGTTCAGCAATGTAGTGGTGCAAATTTTGCAGTAAAAATGATAAAATAGAATGATATTGCTTCATCATGTGTTGTCCTATTATTATTCCCTGATATGCATTGGTTTATACAAATATATTGTCATAATTGATTTTTCCTAAGATTTTATGATATACTTCGCATTTGCAGCAATGCATGTTCCTCTTTGTTCATGTTGATGTATTGAGAGGTCCTAAATAAAAAAACTTAAACTGTAAAAATTTTCATCATTTTTTGTCTGTTTACTTTATGCAGGATGGTACCCATTACATGATTTATACACCATCTGATCCACTTCTGTTTGTTGCTGTTAAGGTAATGTGTTAAATATTCTGTTGTTAGACAGATGGAGACTGATGTTTCTTCGTTCAAACATAAATTTTATATTCTGATCACTTGATTAATTATTTTTCGTTCAGTGACATTTAGTCTCATTTCATGATTATGTTATGTAACCCTTAGGAGAATTGAAAAAGTTTATGGATGCACAAAGTAGATTTAAGCTAAAAAGTTAGAGAAAACTTTACACATTCTATAGCAACAAAAGGCTAAAATGACGAACTATGAGGTTATGCCCTGTCCCGAGGAAAAGAATAAGGTCAAACACATCTAGAGGAAAAGAGGAGAAAATTATAAAGCTTTAATAATATTCTTTTCATCACCATCATCTGTCAAAGATAGGTGAAGAAGCTCCTTTCAGGATCATCTTGGATGATCCTCCCAAGCAGTCAAGCATAGTATGTCTTTTCCTACCTTTATTGATATTTTCTTCTATATCAATGGATTTTGAGAGAAAAGAGATGAGATTAAGATAGTTTTACGTTATAGAGAGGGAGAGAGAGAGAAAAGAGTGGGAAGGATGCCATGAGAAAAATAATAAATTAATCTATACTGGATTACAAGTCAAAAACTCACCTTAACCATGATGGAAAAACTTCCAAAGGATTTTATTGCTACTAGAACAAATGTTTAATGATTTTTTAAATTACATATTGATATTTAAGGACAATTAAGTAATTAGCAATGAGCTGAGGGATTATAGGTGAATTTTACTCCCCAAAAAAATGGCAGCCTTTTGAATAAACAAACTTGATCTATTTTATCAATTCATATTTCTAACTAAACTGTGAATCATTAGGTACTCTTTACCTGATTTCATTAACCCTAGAATTCCTTTTTTTTGTTGGTATTGTTGAAGCTTGATTTCTAGCCTTTCATGGTGAAAAGTTGTTTTCTGGTCATTTTCTCCCATGGCTCCTGAATTTATCCCTCTAGCATATTTTTGACCCTCGAACTTCATTTTCTATCACAAAAATTCAATTTACAGGTTACCTTTAAAATAGGGACCGGGATCCTATGTGGCAATTCTATCCTCCTACTATGGGTCCCACTCTCTGATAAATTGTCAGTTGCTCAGTAAAAAATATTTGCTCATTATTTTTTCTTTCTAATCCCTTGGTTGCAAGTATTTGTATATTTCGTGATGCCATTTTTATTTTTGCACTAAAAAAATTGTCTCAAAACATACAAATTTTTGTAGTGAGGGGAAAGGAGAGAGAAAAAGGATGAGAGACAGAATATTTTTTTGTTGGGTAATTGACAGAGTAAGTGGATCTTATTGTTAGAAGGATAGTGCTGGCATGTAGGATTACAGGCACCTTATGACCCAAAACAAGGAAGTTGAATTTTTTTTTTTTACGAATATACTACATTTAGATTTTTTTTTGTTTCAAAATTAAGTTCGACTACCAAACTATGGTAAAAGGCATAAGTTTAGGGGCCATAGGAGAAAATTACCCGTTGTTTTTCCATTAAAAATATCTGAATAAGGGATTGGCTGAAGAACAGGAAATTCTTTTTCAATGTTCCCCGCTTCATGTTATTGGCAGTCAGATTCATCAAAGGGAATTCAGATCTTAAGACTCGTTAAAGAGAGACTCGAATCTCTTAATTTTTCTGAAATTACTGGCTCATTTTATTAGTGAGAAATTACCTCTCTTATACAATGCTAAACTATGAAAAATAGGAAATTAAGAAATATTAAACTAGGAAATTATGAAAATAGGAAAACTTGAAACTAGAAATTCTACCAAACAATACTGCCTAAATAGACTGATATTATTGCCTAAATAAATTGATTTGATATGGTAATCTGGTAATCCCTTAGATCCGTAACAGTTTTCATCCTTGAATTTGGGAATGGCAATTACAAATTGCATTTTGTTTGTGCAGGATGAAAATGGGCATTTGCAAATTGCTGATGATGTAAGCAACATACATTTTCATCACCGTATCTTTTTTGCTATTCCGAAATTCCACTTGCTGCATTAAAACTTAGTTATCTTATATCACTGATACATAGCATGATACAGCGTATGCTATTCAAAGCGAGGCATGCTTTTTCTCTCAAAACTGCATATCACATTTTCTACACTCTAGCATACGGCATATATATGCCTGGCGGGAGTAATTGCTGGAAACCACTTGCATTAGTTGCACTTACATGTCAATACTTTCATAATTGCAATTTCTTTTACTACTAATTGATTGCATATGAAATTTTCCATTGGAATTATCTGGTATTGGAGAATTGATTTTGGCCCCAATTGCATGGCGTTTGAAAAAAGAACTTTCAAAAAAAAAAAAAAAAAAATATATATATATATATATATATATATATATATTTAAAATTTTTTGAGTTTTGAAAATTGTTTTTAAAAAGAACTAAGTAAATAGATGTTTTAATTAGTAGGTTTGAGAAAAGCGGTGAATAAAAAAATAAAAAAATCAGTTAAATAAATAAATAAAATTTAAAACTTCTTTTTTGACATTTAACAGCAATTCCAAACATCTCCTTTGATTATATGCTCTTGTAATTTGTACATGCAGTGAGTAATCTTATAGGCCTGTTGCAACATGGTCCTCAGGATAAAATTTGTAAAATCTAAGTACCCCGTCTTACAATGTTTTTCAATTATAAGCCTCTATTAGATATTTCATCCAATTGTGATGGCATAGATTTTTCCACCAAATGCATTACTTGCAAAAAAGGAACTCTTGTCTTTTTGGCAACCAAAAAAAAAAGCCCTTGGGTGATGAGTGTTGCTCTCTTATTCTGTTGTGGAAACAGGATCTGTTGGAGGACCCTGCTATCACAAGCGTCATCGACGAGGAGACTGAATTTAATGCTTTGGTGGTATGTAATTGCTCTTAGGACATGCCAACAATTTCTTTCTGAATACATTTTATTGATTTTCTGCATCACTTTTTGTAGGAGGAAGAGGCGGCTCTACTAGAATCATTGATGGGTGAAAGATGATTAAGAAGTTTGTCAACTTAGAGTGGGGTACAACAAACCTTTTTTTTTTTTTTTTTTTCCAGCTATTAGTTATGACTCTGAATCTATCAAAATCTCACCCTGGCAAAACATGAAAGGAGAGGCAATTCTTAACTTGTTTCTGTATATATTGATGATGTATTGCTAGCAAAATATATTGCTAAATTAGCAAATTCAGGTTACGTGGATCTTCATCGAGCGTCTTAAAATGGGTTCTGTATAA
This sequence comes from Triadica sebifera, assembly GCA_023653625.1. Taxonomy (NCBI): domain Eukaryota; kingdom Viridiplantae; phylum Streptophyta; class Magnoliopsida; order Malpighiales; family Euphorbiaceae; genus Triadica; species Triadica sebifera. Next base: position 21,544,625 of record CM042904.1, read on the forward strand.
TTTCCGGGGCTCTAATTTGATTCCTCACTTCATTGAATATAACAGCAGCATCCTCGAGAATGAGGCTCTGCCTCTTGATGCATTTATTGTATTTACATATGATTAATGGTTCAATTGTTTGTGTTCAGCAACTTATAATTAATTGTAAAATGTTTGGAAATTTTATGGTCTTTGGAATAACTGAATTTTACAAAATTTTGCAAGATTCATTTTGTAATTTCAATTTTTTTAATGTTTGTAATTTTTTTTTTTGAAAAAAAAAAGGAAAAACAAGGATGTTAATTATGTAGAATTCAACATAATTACCATGAATTTCACAAAAAATAGATGGAATTTCCATATGAATTCTAAAAACTTAAATACCAAAAATTTATAATAAAATTATTTTTTGTCATTTTATTTAAAATCATTTTTCATATCCCTCTTTCATCTTTTTTCTCTTTCCATCTATTGTTATCATCATTCTGTAGATAATTCCCTGTTTGATATAATTGCATTTCCCAAAATGTTGGCTAAAAAGTCTGTTATTGGTGTGTTCTGAAGAAATGATTCCACAAGAGTTCTGTCCTTTTTGGTTAAAAACTACTTCAAATACTCACGAAACTCTCAAAAACAATGCTAATGAATGAGAAAGAATGATCAAAAGTTCCCCCGCTAAGGCTTCCAAAGCCCTTTTGTAGCATTTTCCAATTGGTACTAACCTCCACTGCATAATTTGTGGGTATTGATGAAATTTGGATATCCATTATGATATTTTCCAGTTTGTGCTTTAATTGTATATATATATATATAAACTCCGTAAGGTTGGATTAAAACGACGAAAGGTGGTGAAATTTCCCATTTCCCATTTCTCAGTGCTGGCATGTGAAAAACTGTAAAAAGGTGGTGAGTGGAAATTGTGGTGTTGGCAGAAGAAAGTAGCCATAACTGATATCAAATTTCTAGGGTTTTTCTCTTAACTATGGTCTCATACTGATAGAAATGAAGTCCCAGTTGAGAACTCTCCATTTCCTTCTTTTCCTCCTTTTTCTCGGTTCCCAAACAGTCCTTTCCTGGAAGAAAGACGAGTTCCGAAATTGCAATCAAACCCCATTCTGCAAACGTGCTCGTTCCCGCAATCCTGGCACATGTTCGCTGATCGCCAGTGACGTTGCCATTGCCGATGGTGACCTCACCGCCAAGCTCCTCTCCAAGACCCCACCTGAATCAGATCAAGGTCAAGAGGATCAAATCAAGCCGTTAATTCTCACTCTCTCCATCTATCAAGATGGCATTATGCGTCTTAAAATTGATGAGGATCCGTCGCTTAATCCCCCCAAAAGACGCTTCCAAGTACCCGATGTAATCGTCTCTGAATTCGAGAACAAGAAGCTGTGGCTTCAGAAGCTTACAACGGAGACCCTCGACGGGGATGATGAACCCTCCTCCGTCGTCTACCTATCTGATGGCTATGAGGCTGTTCTTCGCCATAATCCGTTCGAGGTTTATGTGCGCGATAAAAATTCTAATAATCATCGCGTGGTCTCCTTGAATTCTCATCAATTGTTTGATTTTGAGCAATTGAGGTCGAAGAAAGAAGGTGATGATTGGGAGGAGAGATTTAAGGGTCATACAGACACTAGACCCTACGGTCCCCAATCCATTAGCTTTGATGTATCGTTCTATGGTGCTGACTTCGTGTCGGGGATACCAGAACACGCAACAAGTCTTGCTTTGAAGCCTACCAGGGGTCCTGGAATCGAATTTTCTGAGCCTTACAGATTGTTTAATTTGGATGTTTTTGAGTACCTACATGAGTCGCCTTTTGGCCTCTATGGGTCGATCCCGTTCATGATGTGTCATGGTAAGACTGGAAAAAGCTCGGGATTTTTCTGGTTGAATGCAGCTGAAATGCAGATTGATGTTCTAGGGGATGGGTGGGATGCTGAGTCTGGGATTTCGCTGCCTTCTGGGCAGAGTAGAATCGATACATTTTGGATGAGTGAGGCGGGAATTGTGGATACCTTCTTCTTTGTGGGTCCTGGTCCCAAGGATGTTGTGGCCCAATACACTAGTGTCACTGGAAAGCCCTCAATGCCCCCGCTCTTTTCAGTTGCTTATCACCAATGCAGGTGGAATTACAGGGATGAGGAGGATGTTGAGAATGTGGATTCCAAGTTTGATGAGCATGATATTCCTTATGATGTTTTGTGGCTTGATATTGAGCACACGGATGGAAAGAGGTACTTCACATGGGATCCTGTCTTGTTTCCACATCCAGAGAATATGCAAAAGAAGTTGGCAGCCAAAGGAAGGCATATGGTTACTATTGTGGACCCTCATGTTAAGAGGGATGAGTCATTTTTTCTGCATAAACAGGCTACAGAGAAGGGATACTATGTGAAGGATGCTAACGGGAATGATTATAACGGGTGGTGCTGGCCTGGTTCGTCTTCCTACTTGGATATGTTAAATCCAGAGATCAGGTCCTGGTGGGCTCACAAGTTCTCATATAAAGACTATATTGGTTCAACACCTTCATTGTACATTTGGAATGATATGAATGAGCCATCCGTGTTCAATGGCCCAGAGGTATGATCCTTGGTTATTATTGCTTTCTTTCTATTTGTAGCTGTTAATACTAATGAGCATAACGAATGAAATGTTAGGGATTAGATAATTATTCCATTTAAAAGATAGGGGCCTAAAAATTTAGTAAATTTGCAAAAGGTGGTCCAATGAGGATTGAGGGTGAGCGGTTTTAAATTTTAGGGACTTCGTAATGCAAGCTGAAAAAAGAGAGCACTTGAGCATTTTGTCTAACCTTGACTGTACTTTTCCATTTACCCTCGTTGAAGGGGGAGACTAAAGAGTTTAATGGGATTGACTACGTATCTTTACCAGATTTCAATGCCGAGAGATGCTTTGCATTATAGAGGCATAGAACACAGGGAGTTGCATAATTCTTATGGATACTACTTCCACATGGCAACTTCAGATGGGCTTCTAAAGCGTGGAGATGGGAAGAGCAGGCCCTTTGTTTTGTCAAGAGCATTCTTTCCTGGAAGTCAAAGGTATGGAGCTGTTTGGACTGGGGATAACATGGCAGATTGGGATCACTTGAGGGTTTCAGTTCCAATGATTCTGACGCTTGGGATCACTGGAATGTCTTTTTCTGGTAAGTGTATTTTCTTTGTTTTGATGCTCATCTTCAGGTTCCCCTTTTCCTAGGTGGTCTTAGTTGATTATTTATTATTCCGTCCTTCTTCCCATTAGGTGCGGATGTTGGTGGATTCTTTGGGAATCCAGAGCCTGAGTTACTTGTTCGCTGGTATCAACTTGGTGCTTACTATCCTTTCTTCCGAGCTCATGCACACCAGGACACTAAGAGAAGAGAGCCTTGGCTGTTTGGGTACATATTCTCTGCTTTTCAAGTTAGTTATTATGGAAATATATGCTGTCCTTTTTTCCTTCAATAAGGACATAAAGCGTAAATGATATTGGAGATTCTTTGCTCATGCTTTTTCATTTCTTAAAGTCGTTTTCCAGTTTTGCACATCCATTATTATTATCATTATCAATGCAATTCTTGAATTTTATTTTTCAATGCTTAAGTGGGTGGCATTTAAGATTGCTGGATTTTCTGTTGCTTGTGACAGTTGTGCTGACCTAATTAAAATGCTTAAGAACAGACATGGTTGTCATCTAAACCTTTCAAAAAATTATGGCTGTAGAACTGAGTGCACAGAGATATATGTGTACGATACTGATTTGCTGGGAATATGTTTTATCTTATAATTAAATTTCATTGCCTGGTTGGTTTTTTATTTATGCGAAATACGTTGTGAACTTTGATTAGTTACAAATTTAAGCCATTGCATTTTGGGTCACATCTGCCCACAAATGATAATTATTTTTGCTTTATTTTTCAAAATGTACAATTTTTTACAGTTTTAACCTTGTGAGGTGGCAATCAATTCAATGAGGTAATATACGTGATTGTATGTGTGAGAATGTTTTCATATATTGCTTAAAGCTACTGCATTACTTGGAATGTCAAATCCACATTTATTATTTGATGGTCGACATACTAAAATTTTTTTAAGGTGCTAAATAAATAACAAATTGAAGATATTTAAAATCTGGTATGACAGTAAAAGTGTTGGTGTGATTTGGTAGCAGGCTTGCTACAAATTTGGACTTAATAAATAATAGATAGGCAAATGATTCAGAACCAAATGCATTTGATTTTAATACTAGGCACCTGATATGCTACAATTGTCTAATCTAGCTTTTGCTGTCATTGTTGGAATTGAAATGTTCTTAACTGATTGCAGGGAGCAAAATACTCAGCTTATCAGAGAGGCTGTGCATGTCCGCTACATGTTGCTTCCATATTTCTACACATTATTCAGGGAAGCAAATGCTACTGGTATTCCTGTTGTTCGTCCTTTGTGGATGGAGTTCCCTTCTGATCAAGCTACTTTCAGCAATGATGAAGCGTTCATGGTTGGAAGCAGTCTTTTGGTGCAAGGGATCTACACTGAGGTGCTACTGTAACCATACGTTTAATTCTCTGGATTAATTTTGAGCATTTTTGCTGTAATTTTTCTCCTCAACTTTGGCCTCTTGAATTGAAATGTTATATGATTTATTTCGATCAGCTAGCTGAGCATGCATCTGTCTACTTGCCTGGGAAAGAAAGTTGGTACGACCTTAGAACTGGGACTGCATTTAAAGGAAGCAAAATCCACAAGCTAGAGGTTACAGAGGAGAGTATTCCTGCTTTTCAAAGGGCTGGAACTATCATACCAAGGAAAGATCGATATCGTCGAAGCTCCACACAGATGGTTAATGATCCTTACACACTGGTACGTAATTGAATCTTATACTTTTAAGTTTTAAGCACATCTTTCAGCTGCTTATTGCCACCTACATTTGGGCATTATACTCAGAAGTGTAATTGACATCTTATACTTCCAAGCGCAACTCTACCACTTATTACCAACAACACCTGAACATTATATATATGTTTGAAGTGTTCCCTCAATGAAAGGTTCTATTTTTAGAGGTATAACATCAATTTTTTCACTCTTTCACATGTTTATCATTGTTAACATTCTAAAATCCATTTTAACCAGTCATTATTTTGCTTACCATGTAGTAGCTGTCTTGTTACATATATTTTGATGTCTGCATAGTCAGATGAAGTGATGTTGAAAAAGAATGTGCTACCAAATAAAGATTCTGGTTTAAAGGCAGTGCCACTGGATATCAATGGTAGTTCTGAAATCAAAGCCAAGATGAAAAATTAAAAAAAAAAATGATTGCTTATCTTTCTAATTTGGTTTAGAAAAAAATTTTGAGTTTCTCTTATTTTAGTTTTGAGTTTGTAATTGAATTATGCTAATATATGATTTGTTCTATTAAATCCATCACATGGGCAAGCTCTTCTGAGCCTTTGGTTTTGCATTTTGCTTGAAGATGTGGATTTTCCTGTCAATGCAACCCTGGTTTAACTGGGTCCTTCACATTCTCTTCTTTTACCACAGTATTTTCCAATTTAGCAATTTTCATACTACAGATAACTACAATAGTCATAGCCTCCTCAAGTGCTTGGTGCCTAAGGTTTTGCTACACTTTCGTTGATGTTATATGTTGAGCATTTTTCTAATGATTCTAACTCGTCTTTGTCTGTGTAGGTGATAGCTCTAAACAGTTCTCAAGCAGCTGAAGGTGAGCTCTATGTTGATGATGGTGAAAGTTTTGAATTTTTGCGGGGTGCCTATATCCATCGCCGCTTCGTATTCTCGAATGGCAAGCTTACATCCATAAATTTGGCTCCCACTACCACTGCCAATGGTGAATCCCAGTTTTTATCAAAATGTATCATTGAAAGAATCATACTGCTAGGATACTCTCCTGGACCAAAGAGTGCACTGATCGAACCAGCGAATCAGAGAGTTGAAATTGAACTTGGGCCACTTCGGCCTCAAGGTGGTGCTCGTGGAGCTTCTGCTGTAACCGTTCGCAAGCCTATGGTCCGAATTGCAGATGACTGGACAATAAAAATTTTGTAAGAACCATTCATGGCAATAAGATTTACCTTGTGGGAGAGATTTTCCCAGTTAACTGCAATGGTTGGACTTATATTTCATAAATTCAGAAATGAGGCAGGAACCTAAACACATATTTCTTTCAGGGCAATATGTTGGTTTCTCTGTTTGAGCGTTGTCTGAATTTGTACTAGCTGAATTAACCCTTTGGCATAAATTTTCGTGGATTGATAGTGAGATGGGGCTGATAAGGCAGGGAATTTGAGTAATTGGAAGCGTACCAGACCGGACTGATGACTGGATCATAATTCAACCGGTTTAATCGGATTTACCTGTGTTTTTTTAATTTTTCTTTTTTATAAATAAAAAATATTTTCAAGCCTGCAAGATCAATCTTTAAAAATTAGGCAATGACAGCTGCTGTTAAAACCATCAAGTGTGCACTTTTTTTCACAACCACCAACAAAAAGAATCTCTTTCTATACTTACCAAAAATAAAAACCAAGAAAACCCTTTTTGGATATTTTCTTGTCAATTTCTTTCTGTATTTTTGAACTAAACAAACGTCTATATATTTTTCTTCCACTTCTCAATAATCAAATAAGCCAAAAGCTTTAGATAATGTTTTATATGTGAATGTAGAATAAAGATCTAATGTAAATTGAATTATTTAATTTTAATATATAAAGGAGAACAGCATAAGATTAAACAACTATAAATAATAATCAGAATAGTTGAACGTACTCTGGGGAATTACTGGAGAAATAGATTGGTAACTTTTTGGTCAAAATTGTGTTCAACGTTATCTTTGAAGGATCTCCTCCAGACTCCTCCAGTATGACTAAAGAGATTCCCAGTAGTGTTGAGGAATTCTCGAGGTATATATTACCTAATTAACAGAAGGAAAATCAAAAACATTAACTACTCATCGCTTACAAAATCAAGTAAAATTTAATTTTTATTTAACATAATGTTTAACTAAATAGTGACGTGTCGCTTAATTATCACAAAAATTTATAAATTTGTAAAAATAAGTAAAAAATATATTTTTATTATATGAATTAAAGTTTAAAAATATTAGTATTACAAATTAAAGTTGATGAATATTATTGTGTATTAGTCCTAAGTTGATGGATAACTTATAAAATTTACATTAGTTAACTACTAATATAAAGTACTCCTTATAATAATTTGGATAACAATTTTCTTTTGATTAGAAGTGAATTAGTTTCAAAATTCATTGACTTATATATTTCCATGTGATATCAAAATCAGGTAAAGTTGGAACCCTCACATGTGATCTACCATCTCAGCGAGCCTAGACGACACTGAGGAATAACCTGAAGCTTGAAAGAAGGGTGAATTATTCCCTGTTGATTGAGTTAACTTTTGAGGGTGAATTAGGCTTAAAGCTCATTTACTTATATGTTTCTATAATAATCTTCTTCAATTCATTTTTTGGATAACATATAATAATTTCTATAATATAAATTATGTATAAAGTAAAAAAAATTATGCACTTGTTATTTAAAAGAATATAAAATGGGAATAGTTGTCACTTTTTGAAAGTCATAAATCAATGATGATACACTTTTTATCACGAATTAATAAATAAATTTTCTTATTTAAATTCGGTTTATTGCGGACTAAATCAATAATAATAAATTTTTTATTACAAATTGATCTAGATCCGATTACGATGGAGCTAACCAATAAAAGAAATCCATGGCTAGAGCAAGTTTGCAAATCGCAATAGATTAGTAAGGAATAATGGACTTGTTAATCCACTCGTAACTATATTTTGTAACTGAATTTATGGCCGATGCTGGTTTTCGTTATATAGCTTGATTTGATATAATATATATATATATATATATATATATATATATATATATATATATATATATATATATATATATATATATATATATTTGTATTGAGTGTTTTTCTTTTCATCAAATCTTCCGGTAGCCTATCCGAACACATTTAAAATTATAATATTAATATTTATACATGTTCCAAATCTGATTAAATATTATTCGATTAATACCCGAAATCTGTTTAATTATTTGTTTATCATTAAAAGAATTTAAATAAAATAAAAATCAAACTAATTAAATAATAAAAAATTTTAAAATATACAAACAATCTATTTAAATCACTGCAAAAATCAAGTAAAATATAAAATTTAATTCAACACATTCAAATTAAAATAATTCATCAAATTATTCAAAAATAACATTAAAACAATAAAATAAAATATTTTTTATTATGGTAGAAAAACTATATTTCAAATTTCAAACTCCCATTATATTTATAATTCTTCAATTTATAAAAACACATAAAAATAATTAATTATATCATTATATTTATTAAATTTAAATAAAATAAATTACATAATATATATATATAATAATCGGATTTATCGAGTAGCAGATATTCGAAAATTTCTATCCATATCATATCCAAATTTGTAACATATTTAAATATTGATACCTAAATCTATTCCCAAATTCTAATAAAATTAATTTAATTGGATCTGAATATACGTGAGTACCACCCCTATCCTCAGCCTGATTCTTGTCTAGCTGATCTCCGCGGGCATGAACGAACAAAAATACATGTAGGTCTGGCCCAAGATTACTGAGGACGGACGTGGCCCATGGGCTGCTCTATTTTTAGCTAAGAAAAGAAAAAAATAAAAATTGAGAGGATAATGTTATGTATGTAATTAGTCTAAACCAAACTGTAAAAGTGAAGTTCCCTCTCGTAAGGGGCTGTCCCAGCTTGGGGCATAATACAGTACAGGAGGTCTTGGGTTTTAACTCCTAAACCACTCATCCTCAATTGAATCAAGAAGCAGAAGAGCGAGTAGAAAGTTCGGGAACGATGGTTACGTTGAGTAGAGCGAGCTTGAAAATCAGAACATATAAGTTAAGGTTTGATATACATAATTACAATTTTAAAAGATGGATGTCAATGGAGCCGAGCAGGGAGAGATATGCTGCCGTGTGGGGAAATGGGGATTTTGGGAGGTTGGGATTGGGGACTTTGGATTCTCAATGGAGACCTAAGATTCTTCGTTGCTCTGCCTTTGCCAAGGAAAGCCTCAAATCTATTGCCTGTGGTGGAGCTCACACCCTCTTCTTAACAGGTTCTCTCTACTTTTTCTCTCTTTTGTTTGTTCTTCAACATGGGCCTCAGGTTTTTGGGAATCATGCTTTGGAAACGAAATTAATTGAAATCTATTTTTTTGTTTGCTCATGAAACGGATAATTTATCAGAAGAGTGGAAGTGATTTTTAAATATTTTGTTAAATCTTGATTGAATTGCTGCTGCTTTTAGGTACGAATTTTCATTTTATCAGGATTTGGGAAGTTTGTGATTCTAATTAGTTTGTTCTTGTAACTCATCTGTCAGTCATTAGGCATTTAAGAAGGGGGACGATTTTGGAATTATGAGATCAAACATCAGTTTAGATTCTCTTAGCATCTATATACCTGATTACTGTATGTTTCTAACTGCCACATTGCTAGGAGTAACCCAACAAAAACTTCAATTGTCCATCCTAAAAACGGATTAACAAGCAACTTTACTACAAGAGGGGGTTCTTCATGTGCTCATTGATCTTTAATCGTCATCCCAACTTACAGAGGTAAAGTTCCTTTTGAAACTTACACTGTTAAGAAAATCTTGGAATTTTTAGCTGGTAAGCATATGATTACTGGAGATTTGATTTTGACAGTCCTTCACCTCATTATTAATTTTAAGATCTTACCTGTTTTGGAGGAAACTCGTCATTTCCTTCTGGGCTAGGATTTTTATCTTTTCTATACTTAATGCCTCATATAAATGCCAATGGCTCCCTCCATTTATCTCATAACTTATCACGATATCGCATTTAGAGTTCTTTTCTGATATCTGGTTTATGTCTTTCAGTCTTTCAGTAACAACTGGTCAAAGCAATTTCTAGCTCAGTAAGAACTATCCCACCCCATATATTTGCTTAAGGATGCAGTTAAGAATTTCTGCTTTAAGCTAGCGTTTTCACCAGATTCATGAATTCTCTTAGTTTCTACTGTGAAAATCCATTTTGGTTAGGTTGACATGACAATTGATAACCTTGCTGAAGGTTAAGTGAAGTGCATCTTTACATTACAAAAGTGAGAAAAAAGACAAATCTAACATGTATTATGATTATCTAATAATCTTGTTCATAGCAGAGAGAGAGAGAGAGAGAGAAGTGACAAGAGAGATTTTTATAAGTGTCTATACTCTATACTTTCTGCAAGGTTTGACAACCATAAATTGTTTATAATTCTTATCATGGTTGACTAAAAAATGATTCTTCACAAATTGAATTATTTATTGTAAAATCATCTTTCGTGTTCAATCAAAGGCTTAAAGATTATTTCCTTTTCTTTTTATAGAAAGTGGGCGTGTATTTGCCTCTGGTCTTAATGATTTTGGACAACTTGGCATATCATGCAATGGCTCTCATACATTGGTAAAATATTTTGTCCTTTTTCAACCTTTTGCTTATTTTTATTTTGTTCTTCTGCTGGTGGCTGATTTTTCAAGTTAGCTTAATTCTATTTGTTGGAGCATATGACAATCCCACATTAGGAAAAAGAAACAAAATTGGGCAACTTATAAGACTAAAGGAGGCCAAACCAAAATGCCTTCAGAGATTTTGGATAAAAGGCCTCCCTTATACTTTTCTCATTTGCAATGAACCTGACCCATTAATTTCAACATGGAATCAGAGCTAATTGTCTAGAGGCCCATCAATATCCAATGGATGTAAGAGTAGAAGCCCAGACAGAGAAAAATGGAGACTTGAGACCTCAGAGACTCAAAATGAACCTCCGACATATGAGATTCAAAGAGTATAAGCCCAAGCAAAGTAAATATGGAGACTTGAGTCATCTGAGACTCGATGAATACAAACCCATGACGTAAAAATAATGACAAGCTACAACTGAACCAATACAATTGAACTTGAGGGGGAGTGTTGGAGTATATGTCAATCCCACATTGGGAAAAAGAAACAAAATTGGGCAACTTATAAGACTCAGGGGGTCAAACCAAAATGCCTTGGAGCATTTTGTATAAAAGACTTTTCTAACAATTTTCAAGCCCACAAAATCCACACTATTCCCATTTGCAATTGACCGAGCCCATTAATTTCAACACTATCTATTATTGATTTTATTTTTTGCTGACTAAGTTTATTCTTTTGGGGGAGATTGATGTGTGTGGGGGAGGGGGAGGAAGAGAGTTGGGAATGGAAGTGTGGGGATCTAAATACCACTATATGTTTGAATCAAATATTTGTTTAATTTATATGAATATAATTTATGAAAGATTGTTGTCTAAAATCTAGGGTAAATTTCATCTACAGGTGCTCAACTTAGTACTTAATCACTTAGTTGTCCCTAGATTGCTCGTTCTGGAAGATAGTTGATTAATTTTTGTTTGTTCACAATGAAATCATGGAGATTCTAAGCTATTCCTTGCTTTTAGACCAGCATAAGCCATATTTTCTTTGAAATCCATAATGCACAATGCTCTTACCCTTTTCACTGTGATCATTATTATCTTACCTGCACATACTGCTTTTATTTCTGTATTTCTCTTGTTGAGCTGGTTGACTGCATAGAAAATATGATTGTTGCTAGAATTGCCTTCAATCCTATCATACAAAGGTCTCTTTGCTCCATAATGCAACACTTTTTTCTCTGCCATCTATGCATACTGATGAATATCTGAGACTGAGCTGATTATCTCATCTCTGTTAGATTTGTTAAAACTAACAAGATAATTAGAAGTCATATGCAAGTTTTTAAGCAGTTTCTGCATGCATATATGACTAAATTCATGCAGCTTTTTACAAATTATTTATAAATATGTACCTGTTGTTTCATTCCTTTCAAAAAACATCAGCTATATTTTTTGTTTGAAATAACTTACTCAGCATTTTTTTTATCACCATAATGTTGTTTGTTCTTTATGAAAATGATATTTCTGCTTGTGTTTTGTTCTCATATCATTGAATGGGTAATTTGCGGTATATTATTAAACCTTTTTTTTAACCTTGTTGACTTGTCTTGTCATTGCAGGAGCCCACTGAAGTTTCTGGACTGAAGAAGGAAATTGTGCACATTTCAGCCGGTTATCATCACTCTTCTGCGGTTACAGGTAGGTTGGGGTGCTGGAGGATTTGTGGGAGGGGGTGCCAGTTCTGATGACCCACCCTTTTTATCTTTCATGTGATGCATAAACTGTTAATCTTGTGCTTTTCAAAGAAAATAAAATGACTAAAGTATGTTAATGCTTGGAATGGTTGAGGATTTTTCATTGTTATGACTAGAATTAGACATGAAGAAATAAAGTAGTAATTATAACTTTGATTTTGGACCAAGACCAAACAAGAGAAAATTTAATCTAGTTTTGTTTGCTAGCTGTGAGCTTTTGTCATTCAAAATTAAGTTGACAATCTGTGCAAGTTTCAAAAAAGATGATTGACTTGGTGTTTGTTAGAATAAGTATTGGAGAGAAATTGTAACACCACATTTTTATATCCTGTTTCTTATGAATTTTCATTACACCGGTTTGCTAAATGGGATGATAGTAATAATGATGACACAACTCATTGCAAAATAGAATTGTGTAAGAAGTAAGGTTAGTATTTAATTCAATGGTGGGCAACTTTTAATTCATCATGTCTCCATATTGGCCCATGTGAAGCCTTTGAAGAAAATTACCACTTCTTGCTAAAATTTAAAGGTATATTTAGGTTGGAGATGTGCTCACATTTAAGCACTTCTATTGTTTATGGTTACTTTTTCTTTTTCTTCTTTTTGGGGTAGGGTAGGAGGAGGGGGCATTCAGTGCATTTTACTGTTTATGTTATGTTTCTTTTTTGAGATAGTCTTCATTTTTTTCTAGTGGATGGAGAGCTCTTTATGTGGGGAAGGAACTCAAATGGACAGCTGGGCCTTGGAAAAAGTAATAACCAAACTTGTATTTAACATGAATTCTGTCTTGATATTTTTTATTGCTTAATTTCCAATGATCTGTTTTCATTTGTCTATGGAGGTTTTAATTATTGTAGGGCTGGGGAAAGGAGATACATATTCTGCATTTCTTAAAATTTTACCTAGACATTGTTTAGTAATCAAGGAAATTATAAATGGAAGCCTATTTTGACCATGGAACATTTCTATTGATATAGAGGCGCAAAAAGAAGTCTGGACACCAACAAAAGTGGATTGCTTAAGTGGGCTCCCCATTAAAATGGTTGCTTTGGCTGCAGAGCACTCAATTGCTGTTACTGGTTAGTGGTGGAAATCCTTGGAATAACGTATTCCCATATTCTAGAAATCCTTTACTTGCTATATCAAGGCGATAAAAGAGAGGTATGGTGTAAACATTTCTTCTGGTTGCTTTCTTCCCCAGATGAAGGTGAGGCATTGAGTTGGGGAGCAGGAGGGTCTGGAAGACTTGGTCATGAAAATCAAGCAAGCATTTTTGGATTTTTGACAAGCACCAGGTTGATTTAGATGGTCTTATGATCTTTAATTGTTTTGTTTGCTTAGTTCCCCTGTTTCATAGTTTTATTTGTGGGGTTTTCATGTGAGAATCTCAAAATGAAGGTAAAATTAAAATGTTGGCCTAGCAGATCTTGTTAATGGGATTATATTGATGAACTATCTGACAGGTGACCAGAGCTTGAATACTAATTGTTCAGGCTGGATTTTGGTTTATTTGGAACTAAAATGTGTAGAAATATTATGTGGACAAATAGGCTTTGTGAAGGTATGGATTTGAGAATCAAAGTTATACAAGAAGGAGCTGATTTTGGGGCCGTTTACTGAAGAAACTAAAGGAAAAGGGTAAAGATTCTATTGTTAATTTCATTGGTCTGTACACCTAGGACTGAATTCCATCACACAATCCAAACAAGCATAATTGCTAGATCTTTGATTTATTGACTCAAAACTGTACTAGAAGCATAACAAGCATGGGCATTTATAAAACAAATGCAATGCCAAACCCCTAAGATATTGGTCTCTCCAAACTAATTCTGTTCTCCCCTGGATTTGAATTCCCGAACAAAACAAGAATAAATGTTATTCTAAGAAAAAAAAGACTTAAAAGAATAAAATTTTAGTTTCTAAGGACATCCAGATTGCCACTCCAGAAATGCTGGAAATTACAAAAAACACTTACTGGTGGCTATTTTTATTGGAATAAACAAGCTTATAAAGCTCCATAAGTGCCACATAAAGTGTCAAGGAAATCTTAATCTTGAATTTGATTGTTTTCTTAACTGTGTCTATGATTGTTAGCTTTGATTTTGCACTTTGCCTTTGTCCTGTTTTGCTTGGATAGTTATATATTTCATCTGCAGTGAGTATACACCAAGGCGTATTAAGAAACTAGAGGAAGTTAAGGTATTTTATACTTGTTTAGCTTTGTTGCCCTCTCTGAAAAGGAAGTCTGCTTGCAAATTATTAACCGTTGTCAGGTGATTTGTGACTCCTTAGGTTGAAAAAGTTGCAGCTGGGTTGCTTCATTCAGCTTGTATTGATGGTACATGTCGAGCCTGTTAATAGTAATTGGTTTTCCGTGGTGTTCTTTGGGTCAGTATTGTTGTAGAATTATTGCTTGCATTGTTCTTTGGCTGAATTTTTGAATTTTGCAGCAAATGGCTCTGCTTTTGTATTTGGTGAACAAGCAGTGGATAGTGTGGTAAGTTGGTGTTTCGGTTCATTTTGTAGGCTTTTGTTTGTTTAATGGAAAGTAACTTTTTTGAGGAAAAAAAATTCATGGAATTTTAATGAACTTTTTTCATTGTTAAATTTTAACACTGAGAAAAACGAAAATTAATTTTCAATTTTTATTTTATATTAAAATGTAGATTCTTTTGATGAAAAGCAATTATGAGAATGGTAGTATGGACCTAATAGCAATTATGAAAAGCAATGTGGTGGATATCACACGTGTCTTTTCATTTGCAGTTGAATGGGAGATAAGTACATATAAAGAAATAAATTGTGGTATTTGCTTGCCATCTGCTGATGTAGGAGAGCTAGTCATTAGTCATTATGAACAGTAATGTGAATAGTAACCAGAGATTGTAGAATGGCAGAATTCAGGCTTCAAATCTACAATCCTTAGGAGTCACACCAAGAGTTAAAATTCACACCTTGAGAATTTTATTGACGAATCATGAGCTATGTAAAGTTTTATTGAAAGAAACATGCTTGTAAGATTCTATAAAGATTAAAAAGTAACCAATGATGTCCCAGAAATGCCCCATAAAAAATCTGGACCATACATTTAAACTCCTTGAGTATTTAGAATTGAGTTCTTTCTTGTCTGCATTACCTGTAATCTTCAACAATATTGGCAGTGGTTGGTGGCTACTAGTTTTGTGTTTCTCTCATCAATTTGTGATTAAAATGACGTTTTTCTTTGAAAGTGACTAATTTCCCTTTGACCAGGAAAGCATCGTTTGTTGATCATTTGTTTTACGTGCTGTAGATACTAGAAAATTACATAAATGTTTTACATGACATTTTTTATTAAACGAAAGGAGCAGCATGATTCACTGTTTTGATTGCTTTGGATAAATATTATGTTATCTAACTAGTACTTTTGGCTTGATGGAAACATAACCTAGGGCTTTGGACGGGCAAAATATGCTGCAACACCATGTCTAATGGGTGAATTACCAAGTTGTGAAGAAATTGCATGTGGTGGATATCACACATGTGTTGTCACAAGTAATTCTTCTATTTCTTTGAAAGTATTTTACATATTTATATATATTATATACAAATAGATATGCAACACACACACATACACATGCATTGTGGGAATAGCATAAACGGGCATGCATATGATGTTATAAGTGGCATTAGATCTGCAATAATAGATTAGAGAAGCTCATAATATCAATGAATAAGTGCTTGTGATCCATAATATGTAAATTTATATGTACATCTGATCTATTGGTACTATTATCATACTTCTTTAAAACCTTGATAAAATTGAAATTTTTACAGTCATTCTTGCATATTTGCTGTTACTTAAATAGTTATCATTTTTGTTTACTTCTGACAGTGCTTTCTTGCTGTCAAAATTCTAGGCAATATATGATAGATTCCTTAATTTGTTGCAATCTATTACAAATTAACGACTTGGGGAGACTAGGAAAAAAAATAGAAAAACAAAAAAGAAACAGAGACTTGGTGGTTTTGAAGGTATTAAATCGAGAAGATATTTAATAAAATTTGGTAAAATTACCGACTAGTACTGTGTTTTGAGAAGGCCTGGATTTAAGCTAAATTTTTTTGTGAGTTTTGGTTGCTTTGAGTTTGGTAAGAAGAAACGAGAGCCCCACTAAAAATAGTTGAGAGAAAACAGAAGGTCTAGTTGAGAAATAGATAAGGTTGAATAATACGTAAGATACAGAGACTGGGGAACTGTATGACTAAAAATCAGGAAACATCCTAAGCTAAATATATGTTTACAGCTAATGACAGACTTATTTCCTAATAAATATTTACAATTGTACAATTCAATACTGCTACTCAAACCAGGGAATAGATTTCCTTCTTTTTGTTAAACCTTCCTTTTTGAACCCTAATTGTTCACTTAAATTTTCAACCGTTCTAGCTTTTGAACTTTTTTGTAAGAGGGAAAAAAATAAAAGACTCCTACTTGAATACTGAGCCTTAATGCTCACAACTCACAAGTTGCCTTGTATTACTTGCATATTTTTTTTGATCCCCCCAAAATAAATACTCTTATAAACTAATAACTTTGTAGCGAATATAACACATATTTGCGCTCTTCTCAGATAAAGTAATATTCCTCTTTCATTTAGTTTCAACTTTAAGTTATTATACCTCCTGATTTTGCAATACCCCACCCCCTCTGCTTGTTCTCACTTTGCCGTTTATTATTATTACTTGCTTAACTAAACTTGCTCTTTTTCCTTTTCTCTACTTATATAGGTCATGGAGAATTATATGCTTGGGGCTTCAATGAAAATGGTTGCCTTGGTATTGGGTATATGCATAAACGCTTCTTCTTTGTCCTAAAGAGCAGTAGCTTCTTTATTTTCTAATGCATTTTTATGTTAACAGTTCTACCAATGACTTCCGTTCACCAGAAAGAGTTGAGGGTCCCTTCCTGAGATCTCCTGCTGAAAAGGTTTCCAAATTCTACTATGGTTTATTTAACTAATATCTTATGATCCTATTCTGCTTTGATAGAAAACTTAGTTCATTATCTTAATATTTAATTTTCACCAGTTCATTCTAGATTTATATATAGAATTTAGTTCATTCTAAAGAAGTAAGGAGAAAGAGAGGGTGTGGAGGAGGAAGAAGAAGAAGAGAAAGGGAGAAGGAGAGAGAGAGAAAAAAATGGTGGGAGCTGCAGATGCTACATGTCAATAAAGTGGGTCTCAGTCAACCCTGTTAGAGGGGCTTAATGGAAAGTCAACTTTAGGGGCTCAATTGGCCCTGAAGTTTTAGTTGGGGGCTTAATTGTACGAAATTTTACCATAGGGGCAAAGGTGCTAATTTGTTTTACTTAAAAGGCGAGGGACTAAATGCAGTTGAAGGACTGAAGTCCATATATCTTCAAAAAAATTCAGGATTATTTGTTACATTTGGAAAAGCTAAGCTTTCAATTGCATTGATAAATGTCAGGGAGGATTTTGTAATTTACCTAAACCCTCCCTTTTATTTTCTGTGGCCATATTTTGCTTTTGACATGATGAGTACAATTAAGAAGTGAAGAGCAGAGAAATCCAGGTTAACCAGCAACATGGCATTTTAGTTAGGATAACTATCTTGCTGTAGGGATTGTAGAAGAATATTTTTGAGCGTGTTTTTCATTTTTCATATTCATCTCAACTTCTATGTGTACCAAATTGACAGGTTTCCTGTGGTTGGAAGCATACGGCCGCGATATCTGGTAAGCATATATGTGGTCCAAACTGTTGACTCTTTTTCTGTAGTATTTAGTGTTTCATATTTCAGCATACACTTCTGTTACCTGATGTATTTTTTGTTCATGGTTTGCTGACATGAGATACTATTATTAACATTTAGGAGGCAAAATCTACACTTGGGGCTGGGGTGGTGCTAATGGGACATTTTCTGAGGATGGGCATTCTTCTGGCGGACAATTGGTTTGTTTCTAGTTCCACCTCTTGGGCATTCTTCTGTGCTTGAAATTTTGCCATGTCAATAAATTTATGACTATTCTCACTTTTCCTTGACTAATAATTTCTCCTATAAGAATATATATTGTTTTCTGTTTGAGAGCATATTTACTATTCATGTATATTTGTACAGCAGTCTGATGATATCATACCGAATTTTCATTCTAGTAGGGGTTTGAAATCTGATAATTATACTTAATTTATGCAGAAACTCGGCAGTGTTGTGACTGGCAAATGGCAACTAGGGGATTTAGTTACAAAATTTCTGCATGCATGATGTCATAATTCAATTAAATTGAAGTGATTTTCTAAATGATATATTTTAGTGGGAAAAAAGATGATATTTCTTCGTAATTTCACATTGATGTAGTTCATTTACATGCTCATTTTCCTCTTATGTTAAAAGTTCATTCTAATTTGTTGTTTAAATTTCTGTAGATTCATTTTCTTTTGGCAATCTATTATTCATCTTATCTATCAATCTCCCTATACAGGGTCATGGAAATGATGTCGACTATGGGAACCCTATGGTGGTGGCCTTTGAAGGAAATGTTAAAGCATTAGAAGTATCTTGCGGATTCAACCACACAGGTGCTATTCTGGAGAGCTTGGAAAGTTGAATGCTGAACCTTTTGTATCATAGTCAATATTATATTTTCAATGCACATAAATGCACTATAAAACATAAAGCTGCTGGAAAGTTGCAGCACATAAAAAATTCTCTCTATAGGAGAGAGCTCTACAGTCTGTTTTTTATTTTTTATTTTTATATATGGGGGTAACTCTCGCACAAATTTTTACCTTATTTTATGTAAAACCGTAACCAACCCAAATCGAATTACTTCGAAATGACTAAACCGAACTCCATTTTCCATTATTTCGAATAATTCAATTAAACTTAAATTATATTCACCAGTACATCAGAGCTATCCTAAGCATAATGCATGAAATAAAAAAAATAAATAAAAAAAAAAGGGAACAAAAATGATTTCCTAGTCCATTTGGCATAGAATCACTAGAAACTAGAAAGGCCTACATGTCTATAACCCAAACTCAATGGAATATCAGAACCTTCTCTCTAACCGAATCTCTTATCGGAGCATGGGAGCCTAAACCTTTACAACTCTAAATAACTTTCTCAAGTCTCTCTGCAATAATAATGTAGCAACTCTGAACACAATGGAAAGTTGGAAACACAAAGCAAGAGAGACCAGTACTAAAAGTTCTAAGGTAACTAATACCAAAATAAAAAACGAAAGATGAGCTAAAAGGCAGGCTGTTCCGACGACCGTTGAAAAAGTCAAAATTATCTCTAACGAACCATTGCACTTTGCTTGCTTGCTTACCGATGAAGAAAATTTTTATTTTCCTTCATTAAGAAAGAAAGAAAGAAAGAAAGAAAAGGAAAAGAACAAATTCATTTCTCTTATTTAAATAAAATTTAATTGCTTTATCTTTATTAAAACATTATAATGGAGTATAAGAATATTTTCCTATATTTATTATTTTTACATATAATTTTATCATTTGCTTTATTTATCATCATATTGCAGGAGAAATTAAAATGGAATTTAGAAACACAACACTTTTCTATACTTCTCTGAGGTACTGTAGAATATGAAGACCACTTCTCGCTGTTTTCTGCACAAAGAACCATAACTTGTTGATTAAATTATGCAGCAAATACAACTAGTGAAGAGGCATGTCATACAGCATCAAAAGCTGATGCAAAATATCATGCATATACATATGCAATGGGCTTAAAAGCAATCAACTTCTTGTTGACCAAAAGTAATGCTATGGCCTTGCATATGAGATTAGGAAAGCCCCATGTCAATAGAGCCTAATGGATTTATGGCCTCAGCTGAAAACTTAAATTTGTAAGGTGTGAAGCACTATAACTTGGCATCAAAATGAGGTAAACAACTATACTCCACCAGGGGCCTGTCTAGCCCTTTTTTGTTTCCATGACCGACTAAGCCTTTGCCATTGTCTTCTACATCACAGGAATCAGAGTACTGGAGGAGAATTCACTTACCAGCTGTAAAAATATCTTACATGATATTGGGTCTTACTTTTGGGTATGAAGGTCAAGCAAGGCCTCTATCAAATAAAATTCATGTGAAGCCAAGGATTCTAGGTTCAACTTGCCCTCAAGACACATCTACCATGCTGTTCATCCCATTATTGGATGAAGCTAAAAGAACTCTTTGACCTTGGAATCTAGATTAGGAAAGCCTTAAAAAAGAAAGGGAAAAAAAGCCTCCAAATGGACTATGAGCTCACTGCCTCCAAATCAAAAATTTATAATATAAGCTGTGAAGCTCTATATCTTGGCATCAAAGAAAGGTGAGCAGCAACGTCCCACTAGGACACCTGTCTAACTTTTTTTGTTTGCATCACATAATAAGCCTTTGCAATTTTTTTCTACATTAGAGGAAGAGTTTGAGTGGATAAGCCACTCATTAGCTGTGAATATGCATCATATGATAAGCCTGTCTCATTTTTGGGTGTAAAAGGAGGGTGTGAGGGATGAATCCCATATTTTCATTATTGCTACTATTCAGATTAAATTATAATTATGAACACCAAATTACAAAACATAACCAAAATATAGTTGTCACACGCTGCAGGATTTTTCTGAGCTTTCATAGACTAACCAAATTACTGAAGCATGTGGCTGCATCACTTATTACAACTCCCCCAAATTCCTAGAGGCACTTCATGTGAAGTAGTCGCAAATTAATAAACCTCTCAATCAATCAATGTCAACATATATAGGACGTGAAAAGAGTGCCACAAAAATCATCAAGTAGATCAATTATTATCAGAAACTTGAGACAAGATAGATCACATATATGAAATACACTTGTGACAAAGTTATACATGCAAACAACATACTGTCAGCATACTGGAGGACAAGAATTTGCTTTGAAATGGTTAGGGGTCTTGTGATGCAATTAACTACAACCTCATGTTGACGGAAAATTGGAACTTCTTAACAGAATTTTTATGAACAATTTTAACATGTACGTCAATATTAAAATCAATAAACTTGAGGAGCAATTAGCTATGCTAAAGTAACAATAAGTAACCCAGTAGCAAGCAAAATCCCAGTACCGTCCACAGCCCATTTGGTAGCAGGATTCTCAGGAGGGATAATATCTTCAGTGGCAATATTCAGAGGTTGTTCAGAAACAGCCTGTGAAACTGCATTAGAATTATTATATTTATGATCACTACGAGTGTGTGAGCTAAACCACATAGATATCTCACTTAGCCGTTGCCTTCTAATTGCAGCAACAGCATCAGGATCTACTTGTAAACTTGTATGCACTTGGGCAGGATTGGGAGCTCCATTGGCAGTCCTTTCCCTTAATGCTTCTTAATCCTTCAAAGAAACCAAAACCTTTTTGAAGTCCGTCATCCTAATATTTTTTGCAAGACATCCACAGATTTGACAAATAGTGGATCCATGATTTACAAACCATTTGAGCGCACAAGCATAGTGTACTAGAGCAAGATCATTTTTGCAGGAGCAACCAAGCTCAATTAAAGAGTCCTGTTGGTGGCAAGCACCCACTTCCAAATCTGTACTGCAAATGAAAACGTCCCCTTCAGGATTAACAAATTAAAAAAACCCAGATTCTCTTCTAGCATTTTTTCCATGTAACTCATTAGTTTCAAAGTCTTCAGGCAGTTCTTCACTTTCAATATTTATTCCTTCGCCACTTTTACATGACTCTTCCAATGGACTAATTATGCCCAGAAATCTCAACGCAGCATCTCCCCTTTTGTCAGATTCAGCACATTGGCACACACGACAGATTGCCAAACCTGCCTCTTTGTCCAGACTACAACGTGAGTTCTCACTAGAATCTTCACTTCTAAAAGGTGAGACAGTGGCATCACTAACATCAATATTGAGGGATTGACATAAATTTTCCTTAGCATCATAACATGATGAACCTTTTGCATATAAAATATAAATTATATGCATCTGTTAATAATTATATATAATTTTTGTCAATAATTAAATAATATATGCTTATAAAAATAATAAATAGTTTAAAATAATATTATCTTATGTAATTTAATATATGATGAACATATTAAATGAATAAACTCAACACAATAATAAATGTATTGAATAGAAAAAAATCTATATTAATATTGATTAACTCAACATGACAGACACGAATTGTAAACACTAAATTAGCATAGAACCCCCTTAGAAGGGAGCCCGAGATGGATCTATGAATTACGAGCTATAGAACAGAGCAGTTGAATGTGTACCCAAATGTGCTCAGCAACCCAAACTAATGAACTGTTGCAGTGTGATTTGGATAGAGAAGATTAAAAGTGACCATAGGTGGATTCGGTTTAATAGAATAGGAAAATCCAGAATATGTAAAAAAATTCTTACCAAAGTTAACCAAACCGAATTTATCAAAATATATTGATCAGTTGGGTTTGATTATTTCGATTTGGGCCTCTAATTTAGGTAGATTGAAATGGAAATTTAATTCAAACTATTAATTTTCTAATGGAAATTAATTAATATTATTAGGAAATAATTTAGAAAATTAATCTCATGAGTAAAGAAATTAATCATATTAGAAAAGCAAATAAAATGTTAAAAAAATTAAGCTGGTAACCAAAAAGAAAAGGAAATTAAATAAATTCTGTCAATTATTTAGATTAACCAAACTTTTTCGTTTGGGTAAAATACTTACGAGTTTTGAGTATATATATCAACAAATTTAAACTAATCATATTCGTGTTAAATAAAATTCGAAGAAAAATTATTTTTTTTTATTACAGAGGAGGAGGGAAAAATCCACAAACAGCAAAAACTTATCTTTGGACTGGTTTAGGCCAGGAAACTCTAATCGCATCCTCCAGAACTAGCTCAAAACAATCCACAGGCGGAACTTGCAACTCAAAAACACGTCTCTCTCTGTTAATAGCATCATTGGCAAATTAGTCCGCAACTCGTTTACCCTCTCGAAGCGTATGTTGTTGAATCTGAATGGAAGAGAAAGACTGCATCAACCTCTTACAAGTAGATTTCATTACAAAATAAATCTATTAACTGTATCATACGCGGCGTACTTTCGCTTCGAAATATGAATATCAGCAATATGTTCACATCAAATTTTTATCTATAAATAGATGAAAAGCTAACAAAAGTGTTAAACTGCAAAATAATAATAATAATAATAATAAATCTAAAAATCAAGTTCAATTACTAAGAAAAAAAATATGATTAAAAAATAAAAACTCAAAAATTTATAATTTTTCTAATTTTATGCAACATAAGTATAAATATAAAACCTTCTGCCTCTCAACATTATGAATTGAAACATGGGAAATTCGTTAACACTGCTGCTACATTGGTTTAGCCTTTGTCTGATATGTACTATAAACTTAAACAGTGTCTCTGCTGATGGGGATAGGAAGGCAAATAACTCATTCGTTTCCGTTTAAGAATCAGCCTTTTTCTCTCCCCAAAAAAAAAAGAAGAATCAGCCTTTTAATTTCGTGTTTCAATTATACCTATAAAGACCTGATTCTTTCAACAAATTATAGAAAATCTTCTAAAATTTTAATAAATTGTAGTTAAAAATAAAATTTTAAAAAATTAACAGTTTACTTCATGTCATTTGAGATAATGTTTATTTATTTAATACTATATGAATTTCAAATATTGTAGTGCAATATATCACATAATTTTTCTATTTTTAAGATTTTTTTTTGAATTTTTTACGTACAGTCTAATAATATTTTATAAAAATTTACTGTTTTTACTCATTATTAATTACTGTAACTACAAGCTAATCAATATATTTAACTCATAGTTTTCTTTATTGTTAACAATATTATTATCAAAAGATTGAAGTTAAATTATTAATTTTTTAAAAATTTATTTAAGATTTTAATTTATTAAAATTTGAGAAAGATTTTCTGTTAATATTTCAGGCAATATCTTTCAATTTTCTTTAGTTTAGATTAAATTATGTGGACATAAATTATTAATCAATGTGGAGATTGTACAGTATAAAGTAAGTTATGAAAGAAATTAATAGTAATATTGGGCCACACGCTAATAATTGAGAGTGGAGACCCGTGAAGAAATTAATAATTTTCTGTCATTTTATCATTTATAAATTATTATAGATTTTATCATTTATTTAAATAGTAGAAAAATTTATATTTTAAATTATATTATAGATTCATGTGCATATCTATCATTTATTTAAATAGTAAAAAAATTTACTTTTTAAAATATATTATTGAGGGGGGGTTATAGATTTTATCATTTATTTAAATAGTAGAAAAATTTATATTTTAAATTATATTATAGATTCATGTGCATATCTATCATTTATTTAAATAGTAAAAAAATTTACTTTTTAAAATATATTATTGAGGGGGGGGGGGGGCCTCGTGAAGAAAGCGTGTGGCCATTGTGGAGATTGTACAGTATAAACGTTATCTTCTTGTTTCATGGCTCAGAAGTCACCACAAAGTAAGCAGTACTCTCCTCCAATTTGGTCTGATTGATTACATCAAACCTGCACATGAAACATATTGTTTTCTTCTTGAAATTATTGGTTTTATTTAAAGCCTCCCAACACTACACTACTACTCATCTCCACTTCAGTTTAATAAATAAACTCAAACTCTGATCTCCTTCATTTATTATCGTATTCATATTCATGAGAGGCCTCTCTCTTGGGCTTTTGCCCATTTTCAGGTACTTTTTCTTCTTCTGCTGCTGCTGCTGCTTAATGCTTATACTCCTCTAATTCTCCCCTCTTAAATAATAAATGAAGCTGTAAAACTAATGCCTTGGTGTTTTATTTAAACATTCTTGATTCATTTATTTTATCAGCTATATATGTTTGGTTTCTTCGATTGTTGTTGGGGGCTTGGACAGAAGAAGTTAATGGGAAAGTGTTTGTTTATTTTTTGAAATAAAAAAAAAATGTGGTCTAGGAAAACTTTAGATATTTTGGTCGAATTTTTTTTTTTTTTTTTTACTTTGAAGTTAAAAAAATAATTTGAGCAAGATTAGCCATTTAATGAAAAATATTAATTATTCAGTTACAAATAATTATTAATCATTAGTATTATGTATTTCATATTATTTATTTATTTATTATTTAAAATGGAATTACAGAGGAGTTGATGTTGGCGGGACAAGAGGCTTCACTTATCATTACATTCAAAAGACAAGTGAGAAACAATCTTCCATTCTCTCCATCCATCATTCCCATCCCATAATCTCTTCATTTTCGTACGTCTCTCTTTTCACTTTGATGTTTTAATGTTTTAAACTTATATATATATATATATATATATATATATATATATATATATATATGTTCGGTCCATAAACATTAATGTTTAAGTGCTTTGAAAAATAAATTGTCTAAAACTACCAAATTCACAAATTTAGATACATGAAAATACTAAATTTATAATTTTTTTTTTTTTTTGCTTAACTCATGAGGCATATGTACTTAGTCAAAAAAAGCCTTTTAAACATTTCATTTTTTTCTATATATATATATATATGGGTGAGATTTTAATAGTTATTACATTATTTACCTATCAATGAATAATATTTTTCAACCGTTATAAAAAATTTAACAGTCTTAATTAATTCTACAATAATTATAACAATTTAAATGTTATTGAACGCTAAGATTTATGATAGTTATATATGTAACCGTAACTAAAGATTTATGATAGTTATATATGTAACCGTAACTAAAGATTTATGATAGTTATACCTGTAACTATCGAAAACTCTTATATATATATATATATATATATATTTGGCCTATATTAATATTTATATTTGCACATTTTCCTTAATCTTGAAAAGTTGTGGTGCAACATTATCGGTAATGGCGGAAGAAGAGAAGAAAATTTTTGGTGAAGAAGAAGCAGCTTCTCTAGTTGAGGAGCTTAGGAAAAACTTCAAATCAAACAAGACAAGAAGTTATGAATGGAGAGTGTCGCAATTAAAGAGTATCATCAGAATGATTGACGAAAAAGAAAAAGAGATTTCTGAAGCTATTTATAAAGATCTCTCCAAGCCTCAACTTGAAGCCTTTATTGCTGAGGTATATTTTCTTGCTTCTCATATATATTTTACTTGTTATTTTAGGCTTCTAAATTTCTATCCAATTTGATTCAATGAACCCTTATAAGAAAAACCAAGTCATGAAAGCTGGAAAATATTATTTGCACAGATTCAATTAAATATTTTATACTTGCATTTCAGATTTCTAATGTAAAATCCTCTTGTCAATTGGCGCTTAGAAAATTGAAACAATGGATGAAGCCAGAAAAGGTAATTAATTTATATACATTACTGAAGCTTTTGTAATTGATTTGATGATTATCCTTAATTAATTGAATAATAAAAATTAATCTGTGAACACATAACAGGCTAAAACTTCAATTGCTACATACCCTTCTTCAGCAGAAATTGTGTCAGAACCCCTGGGTGTTGTGTTGGTCATCTCAACTTGGAATTTTCCATTTTGTAAGTGAAAAAGAAGTTCAATAATACTTATTTACATCAAAATTCATATATAAATTTATAAACTATGCAATCTACATTGATAGTTTACAAATTTATTTATAAATATGGTTTAGACCCAAAAAAAAAAAAAAAGAAACAAACATTTCACTTTTATGAAAACTTGCAAATATTGAAAATCAATTTTATTGATACTAATAATGCATATGTATGTTAAAGTAATTAAAACCTATATATATATATATTACAGTGTTGTCAGTGGATCCAGTGATAGGAGCAATTTCAGCAGGAAATGCAGTGGTCTTAAAACCATCAGAAATATCACCAGCAACATCTTCAATTCTTGCAAAATTATTTGAGGAATATCTTGATCCTTCTGCCATTAGAGTTGTTGAGGGAGCTGTCCCTGAAACCGCTGCTTTATTAGAGCAGCATTGGGACAAAATACTTTACACTGGTTTTTCCCCATTTTTAATCATAAAAATCTCTTAATTTATTATTTTTATTTTAAATAAATAAATAAATAAATCATATGAATAGGTAGTGCAAGAGTAGGGAGGATTGTGATGAGTGCTGCAGCAAAGCATCTGACGCCTGTTATCTTAGAACTTGGAGGAAAATGCCCTGCAATCGTTGATCCCAATGTCAATCTGCAAGTAAGGATTAATACTTACTTTAATTACTCCAATTAAAATTTGTTTATTTATTAATACATAACATTAAGGTTGCTACGAGGAGAATTATCGCTGGTAAATGGCAATGCAATAACGGTCAAGCTTGCATTGGTGTTGATTATATTATAACTACAAAAGATTTTGCTCCAAAACTGGTAAGGCAATCATTTTTTTTTCTCATTGAATATCATTTTTTTTAATTGAAATATAACTATGCTATTTTAATAAATTAGGGTTAATATATATACATACATGCTCACACACACGTGCTTGGAGATATTTAAGAGTGTGCAAAACCCGACCAAAACTGAAAACTAAACCGAACCAAACCGAATTTAAATATTTATATGGTTTCATAAGATATTCAAATAATATGTTTTTGTATGTTTCCGTACATGCATTAAGTTTATAAATTAATTCTTTTCAAAAGAAAAAAAAGTTAATGAATTAATTTATTTGTTGACGCTTTTGTGTAGATTGATGCCCTGAAACAAGAAATAGAAAATTGCTTTGGGAAAAATCCAATGGAATCAAAAGATATGTCCCGTATTGTGAGCATAAACCATTTTAGCCGACTAGTAAAGCTCTTAAACGAGGATAAAGTCTCCGACAAAATTGTCTTAGGAGGCCAAACAGATGAGACCCATTTGTGAGTTTTTTTTAATTAATTTTAATCACAAAAACTTATTTTTAGGATTGTTTGACTTATGATTTGTATTATAATGTAGAAAAATAGCACCAACCATATTATTAAACGTTCCTCAAGACACTCAAATCATGCAAGAAGAGATATTCGGCCCACTACTTCCTATTGTCACTGTAAGTACACATGACATTGTCTCATAACTTAATTACAATTATCATCGCTTTTGTATTATAATATATGTATTAGTATATAGTTGTCGAATTGCATTGGAAATATAACATTTAGATAATAAATAAATTAAATAATATAAAAATATAGCAAAAACAGCATGCATGATTCAATTTCATGAATAATTAATTTTTTCAAAAATAAAAAATGGAACAATCATTTTATTATATAAAGAAATGAAGAAATTAATAATAGGATATTAATGTAATATTTCAAATAATTATTAAATTGTGATAAATATATTATGATTAGCATAAGCATCTATTATAAAGAAAGAATACACAACATTATAAAGAAATTGAACATAATTGGTAAAGTTTTTGGAAAAAAAAAAAAACCAAAATGGGACAAAGTGGGGGCATATTAGTAATTGCATGTCTAGTATGGTGGGTGGGCCATGGGAGTATTCTAGAAATTGTGAAAGGGAAGCAAGGATACCGTGTTGCATGAGGCGGGCTGGGTAGATTAAATAATATAGTGCGACGTAGTTTTGAATTGGCAACTGAAAAAAATATAGTTTTCAAAACGACGCCGTTCCTTTAAAAAGGCATGACACTGTATTTACGACAGTAAAGAATAGTGTCAGCCAATCAACTTTAATATTTTTATAGATAGATATCATTGCATAATTATTTTTTCCACAATAATTTCTTGTGCACACCTAATGGAGATTTTCCCTTTTTAACCTCTAACTTTGATATCAATATAATTCCTTTACTTGCATTATATATGCAGCATGTATAAATGGTCTTTTTCTTAATGGAAAATAATTAAAAAAAATTCAATATTTGGATACTTTTTTTTTAATTGAGATCTTGTTATTTTTCGAATGATTTAAATCATGATTTCTACTATTCTTTTCAATTTTGTTTCTTCGTAGCTTTTCATTCATTTTTTTAATTGAAATTTAACGTGAATATGATGTTGGGAATAAAATTTCAGGCTCTCCTCTCCTTTTTCTTTCTTCTTTTCTACGACTTCTCTCACTTTTCATCTGTAATAGAACATGAAAATATGGGTACTACAATTATACAATGTGGATCTCAATTTAACATAATCACCTCAAAATTTTCATCCACAGATAGATTAAAAGCTAACGAAAATTTTGAATTGAAAAGACTTGTAAAAATCAAGATTAATTATTAAAAAAATCCAAACATTGAACTCCATTATGTAATTTTTCCAAAAAAGAAATTTTTATTATATTCGACAACTTTGTTACTTAGAACTAATAATAATGTCTTGTATGATTTAATAGGTGGAAAATCTGAAAGAAAGTTTTGAAGTGGTAAACTCAAAACCAAAACCTCTAGCAGCATATCTCTTCACCAACAATGAAAAGCTAAAGCAAGACTTTGTGCAAAATGTATCAGCCGGAGGAATGCTCATCAATGACACTGTTCTACATGTATTAATAATTACTCTCCCAACTTTTTTTTTTTTAAAAAAAAGGTTATGTTTACTAGTAATAATTATTATTTTTTTCCCACAAAAAACTTCTCTTCTAATTTGCAGGTTACTGTAGAGAGTTTACCTTTTGGAGGAGTAGGGGAGAGTGGAATGGGATCATACCATGGAAAATATTCTTTTGATGCATTCAGCCACAAGAAGGCAGTTTTATACAGAAGTTTCGATGGAGATGCGTCTATACGTTACCCGCCTTATACGCCTCAAAAACAAAAGTTAATGAAGGCCCTTCTCAATAATGGCATTTTTGGATTGATTCTTGCTTTCTTGGGATGGTCAAAAGATTGAATACATATAAATCTTATCAATGTGAAATTATCATACACTACCAACAATAACTCCTGAAGATCAAGTTATTTTGTTCCTAACTATAATTTTGATTTTAGCCAACTTTCGTGTATAAATTTTGTTTATTAAGTATTGGTAGTCATTGATAATGTTATAAAGACTAGAAAAGTTAAAATCCCAAAATTGTATATGTATATATATATATATATATATATAAGAAAAACTAATCAAAGAAAAGAAGCAAAGCAATGCCAATTCCCCCAATGAACTGCTTAATTGGGAAGCAAAAGACCCAATTCCCCCTCAACTGTCAACTGTATTGAAATACCAATCCCATGTAACCAAGTCACCTTCAAGGCTTTAAGCCTTTAACGTTAATAAAAACCAATTTTCAACATACAAGAACCAAACCCAATTTTTTACTCACCTTGTCCCTTCTTCCTCTCCATTTAGTCATTTCAACAAACATTTAGCACACAATACCTCAATAGAATTCACTTCTTTTCTACACTGAAATTTCTATAAGAGACTGATAGTAAAATGGAAAGCGGTGGCCTTTTGGTGCTGCTATGTTATATTTTGGGGTCCTCAGCAGCTTCTAGTAATGATAGGCAGCAAAGATGGAGAAAGGCAATGATATCAGAAGAAACGACATCGAATTGGATCATCCCTTGTGTTACCACTCCATGGCAATGTTTATCCTTCTGGGTATGTACACAAGAGAGATGGATATCTAATTATGCTATAAATTTCTTGTAGATTATGTTGTAATGGAGTAGCAACTTTTTACAGATACTATAACGTTACACTAAATATAGGGCAACCAGCAAAGCCATCCTTTCTTGATGTAGACACAGGAAGCGATCTCACATGGCTCCAGTGTGATGCTTCCTGTCGCCAATGTACTGAGGTAACCCATCGCTAGTTTTCTGCAAATTCAAAAATTTGCCCCTATATATGACAATATTTATATGTTCATAGGGATCTTTGTGGGCTCCTCGTCCTCTTTATCGACCCAGTAACAATCTAGGGGTTTGTAAGGATCACGTATGTGCTTCCCTACGAGGTGATCACAATTGTGAAGACCCAGATCAGTGTGATTATGAGGTTGAATATGCAGATGGTGGTTCATCCCTTGGTGTTCTTATCAAAGATGTCTTTCTTCTCAATTCTACAAGTGGGAAGCGGCTTAATGCTCTTCTGGCCCCCGGGTTTAGTTTCTTCTTTTCTTATTTTTTCAATAATTTCTTCTCTAATTTCCAGTCCAATGGCTGCCCTTTGGATGAGATAAAACCTTTTATGCAAGTTAGAGCATCATGTTGCATATAAGAGGCATGGAAAGTTTGTGAATGGATGATTCCAATACCCAGTGGCAATAGAAAGCAATCATTGAGTGTTTAAAACTTAAGAAATAAATCGGTAACTTCAGAAATTGATGAAGGAAGGGAAAAATGATCTGATTAGCATCTTGGATGATTTAAAGCCAAGCCTTTCCTCTAATTTTATGTATTAAAAAGGGATTGGATTTGTTTCCTTTATTAAGTGAATATTAAGTTGGAAATTTCTTGCCTAGACATGATCTATCATAGACCAACCCGATGATAAAATGCCACAAATTATTTTCCATACATCTCATTCTGATATTAGTTTGGTCTATATTAAAAAGGTGTAGACAAAGTAGAGAAAAAAAACTGGGAAACTGCATCTGTCTGTTTTCTTCTTTTCCACATATACAAGACTTTAACTTGGTGTATAGAAATGATTTATACTGTCATTTTCCTACTCATCTTTTTCTAAATAAAAAAAAATTGAGATTGAATGAATAAAATGTGATAGTATGGAATGTGTTTTCCTTGTCTTGAAGGTTTATGCTGTTGTAGGTTCATCCCCTAAGACCAATTCCTATCATCATATAATAATTTCTATTCAGACTTTTGCCCTTTTATTCACTTTCTTCACATGCACTTTTTTCTTTAATTAAATGCAATGAATTGATTTACACCTTACAGGCTTACATCCTACAACAAATCATTACATATATTAACATTGAGGAAGTAGGCCCGTCCTGCCCTTTCCACTCTGCCAAATCAGCAAAGTAGATTTTCTGGCCCCACAGACTAGAATCCCATTAACTAACATTTTCTTTTTAGCGCAAAAAAAAAAAAAGGTGGAGTTTTTAAGATGGGCAGAGGCCGCAGAGCGCTGAAAATTATCAAAATGACTTCTGTAGAAACATGAACATGTCCTGCTCTAAAGGTAAGAGCTGATCCATTTGGAACTGAACTTGAGACGCAAAAGGATCATCATCTTGAAATCCGGAAAGATAATTCAAGCCAAAATCCAACCCATTAGTATCCAGCTGATTCCATTTGGGTTCACTCTGCACCTCTCTCTCGCACTTGATCTCCTCCGGGGACAGCACGTGCTCAGAGCAACTCGAGTCCGTATGTAATCTGGGTATGGAATCAGATGTTTCCATGTGCATCGCCAAATCATAATTATTGAACACAGACTGTACCAGTGGCGACTGTTGTTGGGGAACAGTTTTATTCTGTTGAGATATGTTGGGTTTTTGGTCTTCCTCCTCTATTTCTGAATACTCTGTTTGTTTTCGATCAATTGAGTAATATTTCTCTATGCTTCCTTTCTTGTTGTAAATGCGGCATAATACCCATTCATCAAGCTGCATAAGGCAAATTCATCAGCCAAAAATCCAAACTTTTTTTAATTTTTATCATTTTAAGAAATTGAAAAAAGATTGGTTTAATTACCCTCAGGTTGTTTTTCTTTCCAGCAGATCTATCGACATTGGCAAGGCGATATTCGTGCATAATCCAGTTGGTTTTGATTCCTTTAGGAGCTTTTCCAGAATAAAAGACGAGTGCTTTCTTTATGACAAGAGTTTTTGGCCGGCCGATGGGTTTATCTGCTCCGGTGGCTTTCCAGTACCCTGTTCCGGCCGCCCTGTTAGGCCTTGACCCGTTTGGATATTTTCTATCCCTTGGTGAGAAAAAGTACCATTCCTTTTCACCATAAAGAGCCATTTCTGCACCCATTAACACATCCAAATTAAAAATAAAATCCTATCCATTTCCAAAATCAATGAAAAGTATAGAGTTTTTTAATTTCAGAATTAAGGAATTAACAGAATAAAAAGTTACCTGGAAGCTGCCATGGGTCATACTTATAAAGATCAATCTCAGCAATAATGGGGACAGAAATTGGCTGCCCTCCACATTTCCTACACAAGTAATGATTCACCAATTCATCATCTGTGGGATGAAATCTGAACCCAGGAGGTAATTCCAGCTCTGCTCCCTTCATTTCCCCTTTAGATCTGAAGATTTCACTTCCTCTTTTTTCTTTTTCTTTTTTAATGAAAAAAAGTTGTCCTTGTTTCTTCTTTCCTTCGCGTGTTTCTTCTGCTGCTTGCCGGAGACTTAAACGATGAGGAGTACAGACTGAGGGAGATTTTATAAGGGGAAGAACAAAAAAAAATAAATTGCACGGGGTCCCACCTTTATAAACAAAACGTGGGTATTATCTGTTTTTTACCTGGCTGACAGCAGTCGTGGACTATCATACTTATCATCCAACAAATATTTTGATGCCACGTGGGATCAATTCTGTCATTGCTTTCGTCATTCTCCTTGTCTTTATTCGAAAGTCGGCTCAGTGACTCTTGGGGTTCGTTGACTGTTTTTTTTCTTTTAATTTTTTCCCCTTATGAAGGCCGTAATCAATACTAATCCTCACGCACATAATTGTGCCAATATAATACTGCCACGTTAGTGAAGTCTTGATTGGGCGAAAAGCGCTCAAGTGTGAGAGGAAGTGTTTGTGTTTCGAGACTATGCTCGGTCACACATAATCACTGAGTTCCTTCAACAGTGGATTTCATTTGATCATCGTCTTTGGGGACTCACGTGGGGAAACTGACGTCACATACTTTTTATAGGTAGTTAGATTTTTTAATACTTAGTATATATATATATAACTATTTTTGAATTATTTTAAAATTTAGAAATTGGCGTTTTATCACTTTAATCCATATTAGGCGTAAATTTAGAGTACTAAATAATTAAAAATATTTGTAAAACAAATATTATTTTAAAATTTTAAAAATAACGTTTTATTATTTTAATCCATTTTCGGAGTAAATTTAGAGTGCTAAATAATTAAAAATTATTAGTAAAACAAACTGTTATCACTTCAAAAAATATATATAATTCGGCACAAATTTAAATTACTGAATATTTAAAAAAAATTGGTGAAACGAACATCAGCACTTACGTAAAAAAGCAATTAATTAGCGCGCAAAGCTGGCTGATGTTAAGTCCAAGTGGACATGAGGTGCAATGAACCCAATTTTTTACGAAACAAACAGCAAATTCCTTTGACTTCACTTACCTCCATTTTTTAAGTTCTTGTCGGCGACGATGTTTCTTCCTTTGTTTTTTTTTTTTTTCAATGTGGGATATTCTTTCCAATTTAATTCATAATTTTTTGGAAAAGAAAATATGTGTTTTATTTAAATTAACTTTCTTCAATTTTTATTTTGTTTACATTATGCACTTAAACTTTTATTTATTTCTAAAATAATCTTTCTAGTCGTTTTATCATTTTATCAAAAGATAAAAGTGAGAAAAATAAATGTAAATAAATAATTATTTAAGAATTTGATAGAAAGAATATATATAATTCAACAGTTAAAATGTTCATTCTTTTTTTTTCTAATTTTTCCTTAAAACACATAAAAAATTGATTTTTTTAAAATGCGAAAATCTCATTACTGACTTGATATATATATATATATATATATATATATATATATATATATATATATATATATAAATGTGCACATTTTGTTTTTATTTTGTTTTTTTCTATTCCTTCTATTCAATTCTTTCTTCCATATACAACTATTTATTTAAAGTTCAATCTTTCATTTTCAGATAATTAATTATTAAATAGTAATATAGTATTTTGATTATGTCTTGAACAGATTTCTTAAATATTGTGTAAAACTCTATTATTTCTACTAGTATTGCTTAACCATACGAAAAATTATTGATTTTAGAGATTTTAAGACAATACAAATTTAAAATTTTATACCTTTAAGTTTAAATTTAATTATAGGAAATTTATTTTCTAAAATTCTCAAAGGGTCGGTAGCCTTGAAGAGAATAAAAGGGTTTTTTTTTTTTTTTTTCATTGGGGGGTCAGAAGTGTAGATTGTGGTTGCTACTTGGGCTTACCAACAAACCTGCCCCCATCCATTTTATTCTACTTGGGGAAGGACTTATCTAATAATTAATAATTATCTATTGGGGAAGGACTTATCTAATAATTAATAAGTATCTATTGGGGAAGGACTTATCTAATAATTAATAATTATCTGCTGCACATATTTGATATTTCTGTCCAATAATCCCCATGCTCGTGGAACCCAATCAATTTATCCTCTCTGTTATTAATTTACTACTACGTAAACTCGTTTTGCGTTAGAATTAAAAAATTTAAGCAATAAATATAAAAGTAATTATCATAAATTATAATAATACATACACAACATTCAAAAGAAGTTATACATAATTTATAATTTGAACACCGCAGTCCAAAGCTTTATCAATTAGAATCGAAGAAATAAATAGGCATCTAAAAAAGAACAACAATTGGACGAAAAAAAGGTAAAGAATGTGCAATTAACAATAATAAAATATAGAAAAATATAGATGCAAATCAAAGATTTATGTATCAGAAAAACAAGCAAATATTAGATAATATTTTTAAAAAATGAATTATTTAAAAAAAAAAGAAACTGGATTTCAAGAAAAATATAATAAAATAAATAAGAGAACAAAAGGAAAAATGAATAAATTGAGTGAGAGAATCATGTTAATAACACACGATACTTGTAGAAAATTAAATATATAGTCGAATACAGAAACGGTGTAAAAAAGAAAGTAATTTTTAAAAAATATGTAAGGTGAGTGATATAACTATGTTAATATCACATAAAAGGGAAAAAAAAACTGTAATAATACATAATAAGAAAAATAAAATAATAAAAAATATTTTTAAATAATATTAATAAAAATAGATAATGTAATAAAATGTAATATTATTAAATAATTAATAAATATTTCAATAATATTAATAAATAATTAATAAATAAAAATTATATTAGTTACATATATTATATAAGTAAGAGATTATTGTAATTAAATTACCTTTTTTATACAGCCCATGAATAAAATGGGCATACTGCAATAACAACTCTATTTGAGTATAAATAAAATCAATTCAAAATGTACATTTACTTAAAAAAAGAAAAACATAAATTCGTATTGGACAATTTAAAACCTAAGGAGATATTGCAATCTATTAATACAATAAAATGACCTATAACTCATTAACAACATAAAAAGAGAGCGGAAAGAAAAAAAATGAATTATAGTATAAAAATAAAATTATAAACAATAATATCAAAATTTTTTATTTTTTAAATAATATTAATTAGAGAATAAATAATATAATATTAATAATTAATTAATGAGATATTAAAAAAACTAATAATAATCTTATTGATAGAATATTCTATAAATTTAATTTAGATTTGAATTTCGTAATCTAATATATTAAATAATAATATAACAAACAATGAAGGAACCATTTTGTAATTTTAAAAAAAATAAGAATAGCAGGTATTTTAATTAAATTTATTATGTCTTTTGCATTAATTTTTTTGTTTACTCTAAAATCTAAAAAACCACACAATCGGAAATCTCAAATTTATAAAAAAAATAACTCATTTATCTATCAAATACTTCTATACGATTTTTTTTTTTTTTTTATGTTTGAAATGTGGAGGAATAATATAGACTTATTTTTATCTAATTCTAAAAATCATTAACTCATATTTCCTCTCTTCTTTTCCCTAATTAAATTCACCCTTGTGAATGTGGGTTGGGAACGTCACGATCGCAGCCGTCGACTCTAAAAGGCGCAGGAAAATGAACGGCGGACATCAGTGGAACAGTGTTGGCTGATTGCGAGATTAGCTTCTTCTTGGAACCTTCTCAACATGGTTTCCCCAACAGCAGCCGCCAAACTTGACCATTCTTGTCGGCCTGTCTTTTCATTTTTGCCACCAAACTCATCTTCTTTTAAAAAAAATATATTTTCGTAATCCCAAAATCACAAATACATGTACTTTTTTCGTTCCACCCTAAACGTCACTTTCACAAAAATTAAAAATATTATTTAATAAATATAATTGGAGGTATAAAATAATTATAGAAAAATAATAATATAAAATTATAAAAAAATAGTTTATTTTTTATTAATAATTTAAAATATCAGTTTAAATGGAATAAATTTTATTTTTTTAAGCTATAATTAAGATGAAACGGAGGAAGTAATTTTTATTAATTAGAGCATACTAAACTACACACACTCGTAATAAGTTCTCAGAAATATGGAAAATTTTAGAAGGATTTCCTTACCTGAACATTTCAAAATCTCAACGTCTTTAAATTATTTATTTATTTTTCTTCTCATGCAAGAATGTGACTTTTAAAACCACCTTGAAAACACTATCCAAACAAAGTCCCTGAAAATAATTTCACTTTTAAAATATAGTCTACTTATTGTTTTATATAAATTATTTATAAATTATTATTTATAGTACTATTTAATTATCTTATAATCTATTATTTTTTATATAATATTTTATATTTTTAAAACTAAAATTATATTAGTCTATGTGATAATTAATAATATTAATTTAATATTTCACCTTTAGTCAAATTTATTGATGGCAAGTTAAATTTTTTTTATTTTTGATTCTTGCAGTAAATATAAATGAATAATATAATAATAAAATAATTATCAAATAATTATAACACACCAATTTTTCTTAATCGATATAAAAAATAAATTAAATTATTTTATTGAAAGTATGATAAAATCATATAGTAAAACTTATGCTATCTCAAATCCAAAACACCATTTTAGTATTACTTTTACATATAACAATAGTATATTTACGATTAATTTATTTCCAATCTATAATACTATTTTTTACACAAAAAAAAAATATTCTATAATATTTTTCTAACCCATAACATGGAAAAAAATTTTAAAAAATGGTGTGACTGGAGTAAAATTGTGTGACTACAGTGTCACAATTAAATATGATGTTTTTATCCTATGTGCAGTTTTGCAACTTTGGCATCATTTTTACGTGGGTTTGATATACATATATATGTGGAAACATAACAGCCTCTTTGCAAATAACAAGCTGAAGGAGCAATGTTTTAAAAACTGGACTGAATTGGCCAGTCGAACCGGATTAATGGTGAATTCATCATTTTTTCTGAGCAGAGGTGGAGCTTAATAAAAGGTATGAGAGGTCGTGACTTCTCCCAACGAAACTTTCTTATACATATAATATAATTAAAAATTATGAAAATTATTTTTTATATATTTTAATTTTTGACTCTCCTATAATATAATAATTAAGTATAAATACATAAGTATCAATGTTAAAGTAACAAGTAGTTATACAATTTTTATTAAATTTTTTAATTATTTGGCATTTATTTTAATTATTTGAGAATTATTACTATTAGAATGTTTTTATTTGACATCTCAAAAATTTGAATTCAAGTTCCTCCTCTGGGTAGTGTGAAAGTGAAAAAAACATTTACAGAAAAAATAATTTGTATGATTTGATTAGTAGCTATCAAGTACAAAGAAAAGAGAGGATACACTTTAAGTATGCAAGTCGGAGAAGAGAAAGAGAAGATTATATTACAATATAGTATAGTAATGCTAATTGATAACCACTATCTTCAACCTTTGGTCAGGTAAGGTAAATAAATAATGAGAATCCACTCCGATACTTAAATCAGTGAGATGATAGAAGGAAGAATAAGGTGAAGTTAAGGTTGAGAACTCAAGGTTTTTTCTTGCCATTAATTACTGATATCTTCTTTGTTTTATACCTTTTTCTCCATTCTTCCTATTGGTTGTGGTCTTGTCCTCATGCATTGATGGTGTCATGTTTTCATTGGTGAAACATATTCCAGCTTTATCAGCTGGCAGCGTGCTCTCCTGATATCTAGTGGAAACGAGATGCAGAGTTGTTTTGTGCTTCTGATCCTGTTGGCACGAGCCGAAACTGTCAGACCTCCCTGACGGTTCTGTACTTTCATTTTGTTTTCTCCTGACATGCTTGGCTTGTTTTCAGGGTAGTCGGTCTCCCTACCTATACGCTGGGTTTCTGTGGTCTCCCAGACTCCCGTTTCAAATGGGATCGGTTTCCAGTAGAGCTGTATCACTAATAAATGAACAAAAATGGAGGTGAGGCAACCTATGTATGGCCGAGTAAGAGAAGTGAAATAGAAACATAAGAGAAAGAAGAGGTGGTGGTGATGGTGGTGCCGCAGCAGACAGAAAAAATTAATATAAATTTATATGCTAAGGAATGTGCTACTACAATTATAAAATCCTTTTTTCTTTTCTTTTGTTTTTCTTTTCACCTTTGAATCTACTCTTACATTTATATTATTATTAAATTTGGTAATACTATTACTTTTTATAAGTAAAAAAATAGATAATAATATTAACTTTTAATAATAATATTACCCTTTAATATTATTAAATAATAGATGACTTAATAACAATATTACTTTTTATAAGAGTCAAAATCTAAATAAGTATATTATTTGATTTAATATAAATTCATAAATTTTATTAAATCATAGTCACTATTAGTTAAATTTATATATTAATTGAATTAAAGATAGATATATAATTATTACAACAACTTGTTATTTTTTAAATAGATAATAAAAATTATTAGCGTGTGTAATTATTTTGAGTTATATATTTCTATCTCATAATCTTCTGTGGTCTACTAAACTATTACCTTTTATAACTTGAAATGTATAAATTAATTAGATAATGAAAAAACATATTATAATTTAATCACCTATTTTTTCATGATAATGAATTCAATCCTCACAAATAGTTTAGGAAATATTCCCACAATTATACATAGCAATCTATAAATCTTTATTAATTTTAACAATTATATGACAATTTAATTTTTGGTCCCTTTAGATGGGTGTCGAAAATTAATTATAATTATGAAATCAATATTAAGAATATATATTCTATTATTTATATAATACATATATATATTTTTTATTTATCTTAATACATAGCATATATAATATAAATATAATTAAAAAAGCATAAAATTATAATAAAAAATCTAATCTTTTTGGTCAATAAAATATAATTATAAATTAGTATAAATATAAATATAAAATAAAAAAATATTTACATTATTAAATACCTAAAATATAGTTTTTCATAATTTTTAAATTTCCATAAATTTTTTTTAATACAAATTTTAATAGTTTACAGTTGAAATTAATTGTTGATATTTATTTTTATTCTATCAAACACTGTATTATTGATTTTTTTTTTTGAAAGGCTAAACTTAAGAAATAACTTAAACATCCTATTCGATTCATTATACTTATTATTATTATGGATTAGGAGATGATCCCAAGTCATACACTATATATAGAAATTATTAACATATATATATATATATATATAATGGAAGATTCTGATCTTAGATATGCGAAGCTAATGGATTTATGGACGTAATATTCTTCCCAATCAAAACAAAAATCGATTAATAGAGGATATATATATATCATTATATAAAACCTAGAAAAGATAGAAAGCTCACGTCTAATAGGACCATCAAACCAACTCTGTTCCATCCCCACCTAATGAGTGAACAAGTTACATAGCCCACCAATTTCTTACACTATGTCTACGTCTACTTATGTCCCGTGCTTTAATTTCCATATCTATTTATTCCTATATATTACACTAAATAAAATCAATTACAGGTTCTTAACACGGATCCCACCTTTTTTAATTAATTAAAGATTAGAATTTGAAGTCTGAATCTTTGAGTTTTTTTTTTTTAATTTAAAAGGAAGAATTTTGTATCTTTCATGAATATGTTTGATATGAATACAAATTAATTAACTTATTTAAAATACTGATGAGGAGAAAGAAGAGCAAGGCCAGAGATGAACATAAAATTTGTCAACCTCAAAACATTCTTAACATTCATCTACTATACATGATTAATTGTACACCTCAAGCAACAAGAAAGTCTTCATTACCTACGATCATTAGCTCTTATAAGGTGTATGTATGGTCCACAAGAAATTACCTCTAAAAGCAAAATTTAGGGATTCTTAGACAAATTCAATCGTACAGTAATGTATTTAATTTTTTTATTTAGATTAGTTGATGTAAATATAATAATTAATAAATTTGTATATGAATTAGATTAATTTATTGATAACATGATAGATTGAGTCTATTTAATAATTTATTTACCAAAGATGAATCTTAATGAAAAAATGTTTAGCACTAGTTTGCACGTTTTAAAAGAAAAAAAGCAAAATAATAGTAGTAGTAACAATAGTTGTTTATTCTATTCAATCTCAAGTTTCCCAACCACCAAGTAAGGCCCTCCCAATAGTTTGATAAAATTAGATGAAATTTCAACTTCTACTCAAGTAGATTAATGAAATATCTTTGTTTCCACTTCACTCTTCATTTCTCTCTCATACTTTCTTCTACTACTGTTCCAATTATTTGCATCAAGATTTGAATCTTCATCTTGCAATTCTTCATGCCACCCGTGTAAAAATTTTCTTAAATTAACTTCCCTCTACTCTTTTAACTTTAATTTCTTCTTCAACCATGTCTTTCTTCTGGGTTGTAATCATATTACTCTCATTGTTTGCTTCTCCTTCAAATTCTACATCAAGAGAGGCTTTAGATCAGCAGAAGAAAAATGGATTCCGGGTCACACTGAAACATGTGGATTCTGATAAAAACCTAACCAAATTTCAGCGTATCCAACATGGGATTAAGCGATCGACGCACAGATTACAAAGGCTGAATGCGATGGTCTTGGCAGCCAATTCAGACATTGATGCCTCAGTTCTACCAGGAAATGGTGAGTTCTTGATGAATATAGCCATTGGCACACCATCACAAACCTATTCAGCAATCATGGACACTGGCAGTGATCTCATCTGGACGCAGTGCAAGCCTTGTACTCAATGCTTCAATCAGCCCACCCCAATTTTTGATCCCAAAAAGTCATCTTCTTTCTCTAAGTTATCATGTTCTAGCCAATTATGCCAGGCCCTGCCACAGTCCCAATGCAGCGATGGCTGTGAGTATCTTTACACATACGGTGATTACTCTTCCACTCAAGGGATACTTGCCACCGAAACTTTCACCTTCGGGGAGATTTCGGTGCTCAATATCGG
Organism: Triadica sebifera; assembly: GCA_023653625.1. Classification (NCBI taxonomy): domain Eukaryota; kingdom Viridiplantae; phylum Streptophyta; class Magnoliopsida; order Malpighiales; family Euphorbiaceae; genus Triadica; species Triadica sebifera. Next base: position 21,587,162 of record CM042904.1, read on the forward strand.
ATTCGGATGTGGTGAAGATAATGAAGGAGATGGTTTCAGCCAAGGTTCAGGGCTTGTGGGGCTCGGTCGTGGGCCATTGTCACTAGTTTCGCAGCTTCAGGAATCAAAATTCTCTTATTGCTTAACTTCCATTGATGGCACCAAAAAGAGCACACTTCTAATGGGTTCTTTAGCAAGCTTGAAAGGCACTGCTACTTCCAGTGGTGCAATCAAAACTACCCCATTAATTCAAAACCCATTACAGCCATCATTTTATTATCTTTCTCTTGAAGGGATATCAGTGGGTGGCAATCGCTTATCTATCAAGAAATCAACTTTCCAACTTGAGAATGATGGGAGTGGTGGGCTGATCATAGACTCAGGCACTACAATAACATATCTAGAACAGAGTGCTTTTGATTTGGTAAAGAAAGAGTTCACTTCTCAAATGGGTCTCACAGTGGACAATTCAAGGTCCACAGGGCTTGACCTCTGCTTGAATTTGCCTTCGGATTCAAGTGAAGTAGAGGTGCCTAAATTGGTGCTGCACTTTGATGGGGCAGACTTAGAATTGCCAGCAGAGAATTATGTGATTTCGGATTCAAGCATGGGATTGATTTGTTTGGCGATGGGGAGTTCGAGTGGAATGTCAATATTAGGGAATGTCCAGCAGCAGAATATGTTGGTGCTTTATGATCTTGACAAGGAAACCTTGTCATTCCTGCCAACACAATGTGATCAACTATGAATTAATTAATCAATTAACATGGTGTTCGTCAGTGGCTATTGATTTGTATCTGTGCTTAATTTGCTCTACGTTTTCATTGTTGAGATTTTATTAGTTATTTTTTTCGTAATAAAATCATCATTTTCTTTTCACATACAAAGCATAAAGGTTAGCCACTGTGTATTTATCTTTTGTATGAATTAAAGTTAGATATATTCTCATTCCGCACAAAGGTTGTCCAGACATTTTTTTCCTTTTTTTTTTGAATTAAAAGGTTGTCCAGACTTGCTTGATTTCTGAACTAAAATGTTTTCTCAAGTATTTCAAGCTATTTTGGATATTTAGATGTGGTAATGATTAATCAAAGTCAACTGATTGTTAGAAAGGTGATGGTTTGTCTAATAAAATCAACTCTTTAATGCTAATTTTTCTCTGTGATTAATATTTTACTATTTAATTCCTTTTTTTTTTCTTTTTTTGAGACTACCATTTAGTTATTGTTCATATTAATTAATTAGTTTTAATAAATAATTACATATGACTCTATATATTATATTTTCCAACTACCAATTATGAAAAAAACATATAATGATACTCCTTCTGTCCCTATCAATGTTTATTCACTATCATTTTTATACTAACTAAAAAAATGTTATTAATTAATATGTTCGGAATTATATATTATGCTTAACATAAAATAGAAAAATGATTAGAACATGCTAAGAAATAATAATTTATATTTATTGATAATAAGAAACGTGTATTTTAAGACAATCACACATACATTAATAAGTAAACGAAAAAACAGCATCAATTCAAAAAACAAATATCATTTTCCTTTTTTCAATATATTTTAAGACAATCACATATATATCAATATTTGATATATCTTAAAAATTGACTTACCGTTCTGAAAATGGAAAATTATTTTTCCTTATTTTTGAGATATTTTCAGTTAATTTGGAAAATATTTTACGTTAACTTATTTTCCGGAGATAAAACAACATTAAAAAAATAACGAAAAATATTTTTTGAAAGAATACTTTTCATAAATAAACGGAGCCTAATTAATTTCCTTTCACTTTTTTCACCACCAAATTTCTTCCATTCCAGCACATATATATATATATATATATATATATATATATATATATCTAATCTAACTCACTAAGCGGCTTATTGTACATTCACATACACTAACACACAGTAACAGTAAATAACTAAATATGGAGACCTGAATAATTCTTATGAGGGTTTGAATGCTCATCATCTTCCCATGAGGCCATTTTCTGATACCTAATTCTCTGCATCTTTTCGTCAAAAGGATTAAACCCACGTTGTGTTATTGGCATATAGAAATATTTGGATATTATTTGCCTGCTTAAAGTTTTTGATATACTGTTATTTTTGTTTTATCTTTTCTTCTTTCCATGTTTTCACCTTCTTTTCTTCTCTTTGTTGTGTTGTCCACTTCTTGAAGAGTCACAAATGAGAAGCATCTCCCAGTTTGGCTCAAACAGAGGACCCAACTCATTCCAAATAGAATTCACTCCATTCATGTCCTCTGCAATCAACATATATAAAACTACCATATCAAAAAAAAAAAAAAGTGTAAAAAGCAAGCAACCCACCAAGATTAAAAATATGAAACTGTAATAAATCACCTGGAAATCATGCTGGGAGATTGTTCTTATTAATAAAGCTATCATTTTGCCAATAACCACTTCCACATGCAATAGAATCAGACCTGACTAGACAATTTAAGTAAAAAAAAAAAGTAGGAATTTATTCAACTAATGATAAAATTAAACAAAAGAAAAAGGGAATTAATTACATGTTTAAATATTTAATATCCTATATATTACCTAAAATCAAAGGAAAGGAATTGGCTTTCAAATAACAAAGTGTCTTCTTTAGCCGCAATTTCAAACAGGTTATAATCGAGTCGAGTCAAATCGATATTGTGTTAAATTCGAGTTCGACTCGATTAAAAAACTCGAAATTCGAATTCGATTTGAACTTATTTTTATTTATTTGAAATTTGATTCAAAAAATATTCGAACTATTCGAATTCGACTTGATAAAACTCAAATCAACTAAATTTTTTAATAAATAGTATTCAACTAGACTCAATTAAACTCGAATATATTTAAATATTGAGTGTAAAAAATAATTCGATAAATAAATAAAAAAAAACTACTCGATTAAACTTACAAATTTTATGAGGTGAGTATTATGATATTCGAACTCGACTTTCTCAAATTTGATTTGATTAATTCCGAATCGAATTCAAATATTTTACGAATCGAATTTGAGTAGCTCACAAATAAATTAATTCGATTACACCCCTATTTCAAACCCAAATGAATAGTGCATGGCAGCCAAATGTGAGTTATTGCAATGACTTTTAATTTATAGCCCTTCGTTGGATACAAGTAATTAATAATATTTGTGGAAGCGTGCATATTTGGACTTGTGTTTTCTCTTCCATGCAATTCGTTATTAGGATAATTAAATTTAATAATATCAGAAATTGAATTTAATAAAATAAATTCATAAAACATAATTAGTAATTAATAAATTTATTTAAAAATATTCCTCAACTATTTATATATTTAAAACAATTGAGAATTATTTAAAATTTTCTTTTTAAATTGTACGTCATAATATACCATCCAACCAAAGAATATAAACTTATTAAACCATTATTTATCATAATCATGTCTAAATAAATAGAAGTCACCATACAAGATACTTTATTAAATCCTAACATCTATATATAGATATAATTTGACTTATAAAAAATTTGATATTGACATCCCCATGTTTCACTAAATCAAATAAACACTTAAATTTATTTATTTTATTAAAACTTTTTATCAGACTAAACATAATTTCTTATAATTTATATGTCTTCCTATCAATCAATACAATTTTTACTAAAAGCGTTTAATAATAATAATAATATAAATTTAGGTGTTAATTATTCTCAATTGACTTTTTCATTGTCTCAAAAAAATAGTTTTTTTGGTTTGGTATCCGGAATTAGTTCTAAAGTATGTCCCAAAGAGCGGCAAAATACTAACTAAAGAGTATTTTCAAAATAATTATATATTATGTAGTCGAATTCAATATCTTTAATCAAAATGGAAGAGTTTAGTACCAACTCATTCATCTCTTTTAGATAAATAGTTTATTTTGTTTTGACACTTATTTATATATTTTTGAATGAAAGAAGTATTTATTAATTTTAAATTTTTATTACACTCTTATTTAATATTTCTTGTTGCTAATAAATATAAATTACTAATAATTTTCCTATTAATGTAATATTATTTTAGAAGATATGTAAACATTATTAATTAAAATTTTTAAATATATTTTAACATAAAATATTTTTTTGTCTTTTTTGAAGTATTTAAATTATTTTTTTGGCTAAGCAATCTTTAATTAGTGTCGAAGTGTTTAAATTATTTTTTTGGCTAAGCCTGGAAGACTAGCGCAGCTATTGTGTGGGAAATTCAAGCTGCTCAATTGGGCTAAGTGGGTTGAATTAGCACAGGGTAGATACGTAATCTCGTTTTGTTCATGCTTGTATAGAGATGGGAAGAATTGTATCTAGGTCGCCGTCGTACCGGCGGAGATACTCTCGTTCCCCTTCCGATCACCATCATAGCAGACGAAACAAAAGGGACCGAAGCCGCTCTCCCTACTCCAGGTCTTTTTCTTCTCTAATTTATTCTTCCGCATTAGTTTATTTGCTTCGCTGTCTCCACTTCTCTTAATTTTGCTGTTCTTTTGCATTTAATTCTCATTTGTTGCAGGCGAAGAAGTCGTTCCGATTCTCCACGACGTCGTAGAAGTCGTTCTCCCCAGTTATCGGCGCCGTAAAAGTCCTTCTCCAATCCCTAGACGGCGTAGAAGACACCGAAGTGAGAGTGACTCGCTCTCTCCCTCACCCAAATCTCCTTCTACAACTCTTGCTTCTACTGATCGTAAAAACGTCATCGACAAACTAAAGAAAGAGGAGGAAGCAAAGAAAAGGTAATGTATTAATACTTCTGCTTGCTTATTTTAATTTTAATTTTTCATCCAAATGTATGTTTAGTACTTTCAGAATTAGTTAGCAGGTATATAATCAATTAGCTTAAGCTGTAAAAAATTTTATCCTGCATTGTTCTGTAGTTGTCAATTATATTCTGATTGTTATGTTTGCTACTTATTTGGGCTCATACAATTTTATTATCCTGTAATGACCGCTTCCATGACTCATTTATGTCTTTTCTATTGGAAAATATCAATGTCAACGCTGAAATAAAGCTCCTTTTCACTAATGAATTAGGTAAAGTTGTTCATAGTGTTTGGAATAAATGACATTATGTGATTTAACTTAAAATGCTTTAATTTATTTTCCCCGGCTTTCATCAGGTGGAAATGGATTTCATTTATTTTCAGGTGGAGGAAGATATGATATTGCATCATAGAAATAGAAGTGGTAATAGGAGAAGGAAGTCTATATTTAAGTTAGGGCGTGTGTTAAAGAGAGAGAGAGAATAAGTAACAGTACAAATATTGGAAGTTTTGATCCACTTGTTGTGTTTGCCAATTTGATGTGGAGATTTGCAGTGCTAAAAGCATCTGGCTATGTTGTTCATGGTTTGTCAATGCTACTTACCTCTCAAAATCAACTTTTTATGAAAGTGATTATTGAGTATCATAGTCCTAAAAGTGTAAGTTTATCAATCCCATTTTGCCTGACATTGGTAGATTTATATCATAATTTGTACTCCAATATTTCTTAAATTCAATTATTTTCCTCAGCTAGACAAGGTGCAAATTTCTTGATAGAAAATTTTCAGCTGATTTTGTATTATACTATTAGAGTTTTCTAATGAGTTATTCAAGTATCAACTTATGGATTGTGATGAAACCCTTCATTTCACCACCTCTATCCAATCCCTTCTTTCAGGAATGTCAAATATTAATGATTTTCCCCTTATATAGTTGAATAGATTCTTCTCTCAAATCTTTAATTAGTGCTGAAACTTGAATGTGATGTGTTAATTCATATAGTTCTATAGGATTTTGTAATTTTGGCCTCATGTATGTTTAAATTCGACCTTCAATATTGTTTACAGCATTCTAAAATAACATTTTTTCTTATGGTTCAGCATCTTGTCATAGAGGTCCGCATTAGTTGAAAGTTCTGTGCTTTACATGATGAATGAGATGGCTGACTAGTCTTTGCGAGGAATTCGTAATTTTATGTTGCCAATTTATTGTTGCTCTTTCCTGCCTTCTGAAAGAGTATTTGCTTGGTAAATGACATCAGGTGTCAACATGAAGCAGAACTGAGACTATTAGAGGAAGAGACTGCAAGGAGATTGGAGGAAGCAATTCGGAAAAATGTGGAAGAGAGATTAAATTCTGAGGAAGTCAAATTAGAAATAGAGAGGCGAATAGAAGAAGGTCAGAAGAAATTGTTTCATGATGTTGTAATTCAACTGGAAAAGGAAAAGGAAGTTTTCCTTGCTGAGGCAAGAAGAAAAGAGGTAAGGATCTTGAGTTCTGGTATCTTCTAATTACATGTATCTTCTCTTGGTAGACTAACATAAACTAGAGCATGGATAGTTCGAATTGTGGTAAAGCATAGCCATACATGGTGGTCCACCTTGCTTTTTTCAAATTTGTTTTTCATGACCCAACTTGGGGCCCTAGTATTAATGTTTTCTTGAAAGGTAAAAATGGTTGAAGATAATTGGATAATATGATATAGGAATATGACAAATGATCAAATATATCATAGGTCTGACCCTTTATGAGAGTTCTTCAATGCAAGCCAAAGAAACCTCTTGACTTGAAGTTTGAAAACTCTTCAAACATTGACAACAATGCAAAGTAAAATAAACCTGCAAAAAACCAATACATGCACATTAGAAATTTGGGCCTCCCTTCTTTTGTGAAGTGCATGACATAAACTGTTGGTCATAGTTGCTTTTTTGGTTCTCCAACCATGCATGGGTTTATGTTTGATACGGTTATTCCTTCTTGTTAAGCAAATAGTTTAGATATTATTCTGTAAAAGTGTAAATATTCCCATTTCTGACGGAATTTAGCTTAATTAGCAAGCTTGATTTTAGGAATATTGACTTGACTCTTTCCTTTTTTATGTCCTCATAATTTGTATCTACACTTGTTATATATGTTTAGAGAAATGTAAGACTTTTCTCTCCAAAATACTCTGTTAACATGGTATCGGAGCCTTGCTCTAGAATGTAGAAAGCAGCTCTTTACCAGTTACTGGTTCTCCCCTGTAGAGTGACTGGTGTAACTCACCGCCAGTATAGGGAGAAGCACCAAACAGCCTGTGCTATCTTATTTACATGTTGCTTCCTGAACATGCTTATTTGCAAATCCCAGTAGCCCATACTAATTCCTACTTTTCTAACTTCACAATTAATTCAAAACATTTAATATAAAATGCTACCCTACATAACTACATTGTTTGGATCTGCAATACCTGAGATTTGACTTTTAGTTTTTAAGATTGTCTATAGAGGTGGAAATTTCAAAACTTTCAATATTTCCTTGGAGAACCTCTTCATCGTTTCTTTTTTCTTTTGTGAACTGATGCCTGTGGAACCTTGGATGGACCATCCTGGTTTCTTTCAACCATATAAATGGAAAAACTTTTGCTCTTTCATCTACCAAAAGTCCCAGATAGAAAATAGAAATGCCTTGCTTTAAACTGTTGTTATTTGTTTTGTCTTAAACTCAGTCCCTTCTTGATGGAATTTGATAATGGTTGAAAGTTTGTTCTTATATGGATATGAATGGACAATTTTCTCTATCTGAAATCGTGTTTTTTTTTTAAAAAAAAAAATTAACATTTTGGTTGGGCCTAGTTTATTGATGTTGTATGATTTCCACAGGAACAAGCTAGGAGAGAAAGAGAGGAGCTGGACAAGATGCTGGAAGAGAATAGGAGGAGGGTAGAAGAGGCACAGCGAAGAGAAGCATTAGAGCTGCAGCGAAAAGAAGAGGAACGATTTCGTGAGTTGGAGCTCATTCAAAGGCAAAAAGAAGAGGCTGCTCGGAGAAAAAAACTGGAAGAAGAAGAACATGCAAATCACATGAAAGTATTGAGTAAGAACAAATCTAGACAGAAATTGCCTTTTGGCATTGGTTTATAACAACTAATTTAAAAGCCTGAAGGTTGTGCACATGCTAAAGTAATTTATATAAAAATTTCCAATTATAGAATTATAGGTGAACCATTAAATGTTTTGTTTATCCGTGTTTGCTACTCTGGCTGGCAACTAAGAGGCACAGCAATTCTTTAGTTGCTGTAATTCCCCAAGTTATTGTCTTCAATATCACCATAGTGAATAACGTAGTTTCATTTGTGATCAATCAATTTTATTGGTAAAGCTTAATGTGGGCAGACAACTTTCATTATTAGATTCTTTATATAATTATTTTTATCAATTAATTTTAATATGAGATATTACTTTTTTTTTATCTTCTTATTTTCTTTTCCTTTATATATATATATATATATATATATATATATATATGAAAAGCTTTCAGTGGAGCCAGTTGAACACAAGTTTTCACATTTTTTTATATTTTAATGCATTTATAAAATGCCACAGATTTTTTTTCCTAAGAATTTCTCACGAACACGAGTACCAGTACATGCAGTTGTACGAATATGAGAAAATGACCAAATTAAAATTCACTTTCAACTCAATAATCTCATGAAATTTATTTGTAATTATGTAATTTATTTTTTTCCCTCAAGTCCCATCAAGTGTGTTTGTACACAAATTGTACATATTGTATACTACACAATTATTACTTATGTAAATATTAGAATTATGTGCTTCATGTTTCATATTAAAGTTTATTATATAAACGATTAAATTATTAGATTATTGCATGTTCGAAAGTTGAAAAAATAATTAAATTGATTTCCTTAATATATTTAATAAAATTCTCGAGACATTAAACATTTTAATTTTTAAAATTTGATATATCTGTAAGAATATATCTTCCCTTCAGAACCCCAAAAAATTAAGAAAAATATTATAATAATTTATATTATAATTTTATATACATCTTTAACAATATGTTCTTTTGTAACTTGTTTTTTCCGTTTTAAAAAATAATGAATTTAGAAAGGAGAGAAGGGGAGAAAACAACTTAAATATAAAGAAGAAACGCGGCTGTTAGCATGCCGATAGAATAATGATAAAATATAGTTAAAATTACTTATTTTAAAAAAAGTTTGATAATGATGCGTAGATAGTTAATATGGAATTTGAAGACTCATTTGGCGTTAACTATATAGGTGTTAATAGTATTGAGTTTATATATATATATATTATTGTAGAAATCGGATTAGTTTCTATCAAAATGAATAATTGTGTCAAAAATTAAAATAAATAAAAATTCTTTGATAGTTTGTAGAGTTACAAATGATTTCCTTTAAAAATCAACTTTTTTAAACTTTTAGAATCTTGGTGAGAAAATTTTTCTCAGATAATTTAAAGCATAATATATCACTAAAATAAATTATCCGATAATAATTATTAAATAGACAATAAAGGAACACCATAATTTAATAAGATTCGACCAATTATGTCTCTGTACTTTGACACTATTAAAATAATATTATACTATTTCAAAAAAATATTATAAAGTGAAATATTACAAGATAGAGAAAATACAACCAATTTTAAAAGTAAGATATTTGTGTTTTATGATGATTTGTTAAGAGAATATGAGGTCATTTTATGGCTAATATTATTATGGAAAAATAACTCACTTTCGATGTGAGATTGTCAATTTTCAACAAATCTGCACCTTGTAGATCTCACAATTTTAAGCAAACATTCTCTTTACAAATTTCAGTAATATCTTTAAATGCATTTTAAAGCACCCAATTTTAAATTTTAAGAATATTTATCAAGTCAAAATAATGTTAAAACTTAACACCTATCAAAACTTTTATTTTTCTATTTGCGGGATTTTAAGCAGTCAAAATCTTTTAAAATAGTATCTCACAATCTTCAAGAATTTCTACTTATATGATAAACTTGATTTTTTGTTAAACAAATAACATTTTGACTGTCACAATGCACTGTGATATGCTTTTGATCAATTATCAAGTCATTCAACAACCCCTAAAGCCAAATTGTCTTATTAACAGTTTCTGAAAGTGTCATGTACTCTGCATTTGTTGTAGACAAAACAACTGTTGACTGTAAGATAAATTTCCAACTAACCGATATTTTTGCAAATATGAACACATAACCGGTAGTAGATCGACGTTTCTCTAAATTACAATATTCAACTATATACTGACCAATTTTCTCATATCGCTCAAATATTGTACCAACATACGTAGTATTCTGAATATACAGCATAATCCATTTCACAACGTGTCAATGTCCTTTATCAGGATCATGCATGTACCTGCTTACAACTCCAATTGCTTATGAAATATCAGCCCTCGTACACATCATTGCATACATCAAGCTACGAACAACATTTTCATATGAAACTTTTGATATATATTCTCGTTTTTCATTACTTTTCGGAGATAAAGATATACTGAGCTTAAAATGAGGAGCAAATAGAATACTAACTAGTTTTTTCTTCTCATTCATCCCAAAACAATTTAGTATCTTTCTTAGATATTGTTTCTCAGTCAAATAAAGTCTCCCCAATTTTCAATATCTGCATATCTCCATACCAAGAATCTTCTTAGCTTTTTCTAAATCCTTCATTTCAAATTCTTGATTTAGTTAAACTTTTAACTTCTGAATCTCTCATTCATCCTTCAAATTATCAGCATTTCATTAACATAAAAGAGAAGATAGATAAAAGATTCATCTCATAGCTTGCGCAAATATACACAATGATCATATTTACTTATTGTGTATTTCTACCTTATCATAAACCTATTAAATCGTTTGTACCACTGTCTTGGAAATTGTTTTAATCCATACAACGATTTGCTCAACTTGCACATCAAATTTTTTTTCCAACAACTTTAAATCTTTCAGGCTGAGTCATATATATTTTTTCTTTTAAGTTTCCATGTAAAAATTCAGTTTTTACATCCAACCGAACTAGTTCTAAATCCAATTATGCTACCAAGGCTAACAGTATTTTAATGGAAGAATATTTTACAACTAAAGAAAACACTTCATTATAATCAATCTTACCTTGTAGCTAAATCTTTTTTGTCATAAAATCATTCTTTCTTTGTATAAACCCATTTACAGTCAATTGTTTTCTTTTCCTTTATCAGATTTGCTAGTTTTTGATTTTTTTCAAGGGATTGCATCTCTTCTTCCATAGTTTTTCTCAACTTTTCTTCTTCTGAGCTTTGAATAGCTTCACAATAAGTGGAAGAAATATTTTTATCTACTGAAAATGTATAATTAGTCATATCTTTAAATCGATTAGGTTTCTTAATATTTCTTTTCGGCTTTCGTAATGCAATTGGCTCAAGTTGTTGAGGAGGTTCTTATGCAGAAATATATGTTTCCTTATCTGATTCATTTTCTACCATTAACTACTCTTCTGTCGTAGGAGATATTTTATCAGACTTTACAATTGTTGGGTGAACAATTATTCTTCTATCAAAATCCATCTGTTTGGGAGTTCCATTCGTTTACTGTAGAGAACCATCTGTTTGCTCTTCTATTACATTTTTTTAACACGGTAGACTCATTAAAGGCAACATTTTTACTAAAAATTATTTTTTTCATATCTAGGCACCATAAATGATATCTTTTGATATCAAAGAATATCTCCATAAAGATAGTTTTCTTTATCATATAATCTAACTTTGATTCTTTAACATGATAGTATGCAGTGGAACTAAACACATGTAATGAATTATGATTTATACAAGGTTTTTCATACCACATCCAAATGTGTTTTGCCATTGATAGCAGTTGATGAAAAACGATTAATGAGATGACATGAGATGTTATAGTCTCAGTCCAAAACTGTCTACCCAATCCAGCATTAGACAACATACACCGAACTTTTTCTAGTAGAGTTCAGTTCATGCGTTTATCCACTATCATTTTGTTGTAGTGTATTTCTGACAGTGAAATGTCGAACAATTTTTTGATTTCTGTAAATTTTCATAAATGATCATTTGTGTACTCTCTGCCATTGTCTGTTCTAAGACACTTGATTTTTTTGTCCGTCTGAATTTCTACAATTCTTTTTGAAAAGAGAAAAATTTTCAATACTTCATCATTTATCTTCATTGTATATACTCATATTCTTCTTGAACATTTGACTGATATTATCTAGAGGCTTATGTCAACTTTTGTGCATGCTAAAAAAAAAACTCGAGAGAATTTATATACAAATGAATAAAAAGGCATGAGTTGAAAGTACAATAAAGCTTGAATTAATAGTAAAATACGTTAGAATTTAAAGTATAAATGCTCTGTAAGCTTAGAGTTTTTTAATTAATTTTTTTAATTATTATATTAAATTAATTTGTTTTAGATAACGATTAAATCTAATTAAATTTATTTATTGAATTAATTTAGATAAACTGATACTAAAATTATTTTTACTCATGTTAAAAAATATGGAAAAAAAATGGTTATGATAAGAAAGAATAATAATATTAAAAAAAACTAGTGGACACGATTGCATATAAAAAAGAAATGAAAAAAAAAAACTCGTGGTTGTGGAGACAAACGGACGAATAACGGTCGTCTGAAGAGTGCTTGAGCAGTGAGTGGTATTATTGTTAAGCGTAATGCGGTAGAGTGTATGCTCTCTGCCCATCTCTTTCATTCTCCATGATCACCTGCAAAGCCTCAGGCTTTCTATTACAACCTCCTTTGTGCCACCGGGAGAAGAAGAAGAAGAAGAAGAATCATCATCCTCTGAGAATAGTTGAAGCAAGTTTCCGGCTGAGACTATCTCATTATCGGCCTCAAAAGTATGTGAAACGCTCCGTTGCCAAAAATCACTCCACAATTACTAATTGTATCAATGATTATCATGCTAATAGCAAGAGGAAGCTCAAGCCAGAAGAAGAAAATGGGGAAAGAAAGGTCAATTGTGAAGTGGAAGTGATTTCATGGCGGGAACGAAGAATTAAAGCTCAAATTACTGTTTGCGCTGACATTCAATCTCTCTGGAATGCTCTTACTGACTACGAGCGCCTCGCTGATTTTATTCCCAATCTCGTTTGCAGGTACACTTTCTTTCTTTTATTCATGAAATACAGTCAGAACAGAACGGTTATTTTGTAGAATAGATATTCCACGAATTAAATTCTACTATTAATTTTAGAATAATAATTCCGTAAACATGGGATAATTTTTCTACGATTAAATTCCCAACTTTTTTTTTAATACGTTCCCCTTTCTCATTTTCAACATTTGAAGTTATTTGGACTTGAAATTATATGATTTTCAGTGGGAGAATCCCTTGCCCTCATCCTGGGCGGATATGGTTGGAGCAAAGAGGCTTTCAGAGGGCACTCTATTGGCATATTGAAGCTCGTGTTGTACTGGATCTCCAAGAATTTCCCATTTCGGTAACCTCTTTTAACATTTTTGGCAGTCTTTTGCAATTTTTTTATACAACACAGTTGGACTATATTTTATGCAATTTTTGGTTTATTGGGAACGTAAAGAAAATCGTGAATGCTTATGAAAGAAATGGTGAACGGCATATGTATATATTAGTTGATTGAAATATTTTCAAGGGCGGTGACTTGGAATGTTGATAATAAGAAATTATTTTATATCCCAAGCTTCTTTAAACTCACTCAAAGGGAAGAAAGTCCTTGAAAATAACATATAGACGGTCTTAAGTACATTATAACAAAAAGGAAGACTATAAAATATAAAATGCTCATAAATCTAAATTTTCTCACGGCCTTCTTCATACAAGGAAACACATAGCAAAAGGAAAAATTTCTCACAAAAGATCTCTACGGAAAACTTTTCCTTAGACATGTTAATCGCAATATAAATGGAACTTAAAGTTGATAATCTTTTTTAAGCTGAGTAATAGTATAAAGATTCTCATAGTGAATAGTTCTTGCTGCCTGCTAGCATAAGCTATCGTGAAGAAAATTTTCAAAAACAAAAGAAAAAAAAAAGAACAAGAACACCTAATCTAACTTCTTAAGAAGATTGTTTGTGGCACTATGTTAAAATTTTGTGCTCAACTATTAACGTTTTATGTTCCCTGAAATTTTTTATATTCTGTTAAATCAGATTACCATTACATTGTTCAATTTCCATTCATGGATCCTATCATTATTTAGTAGCAAAGATTGAAATTCTCATCCCACCATTATTTGATGGATTTAGTGACTTATGGACTTAAATTGGATAATAATAAAGTTTTAAGGCTATCACTCAAATTAAAAGCTCATGGTATTTGATTGAAAAACAAAAACACAATTCTTATGGTCTAGTTTAGACAGTCCTCTATAATTTAACACGTGTGGGATGCCCTTGACTGTTAGACAATATAATTGCACTTCATGCTTGATGGAATCGTTACATTGATTGGGGAGTTATATTAACAACTTGAAAGAAGGTTTGCTATTGATATTGAAAGTCGAAACATGCACCACTGGATTTCGCAAGTATTTGGGGTTTTTCTAAAATCATGTCCTAGTTTACCCTTTGCTTTCTTATTTCCTGCAACTTCAATAACTGATGGATTTTGGTCTACGCTGAACCTGTCTCACTCATTTCAATATCCCTTTTCTCAGCTGTTTCTTAGAAGGTGACAGTTTTACCTTCCAATGAATACATTTTTTATCAGAACCAGGCTTGCCTGTTCCAACCACTATTTTTTAAATGTTCATTCATGATTCAGTTCAATAATTATGATACTCATTTTTTTTGTTGTTGATAGGATGCTTTTGGTTTGGCATCATAGTTAACATCTACCTGAATCTTATTTAAGAAGCGTATCTCAAGAATTTGTTTTATCATATGCAGTTGAAATTTTTATTCTCATCTATGCATGTGTTTGTTTCATCTTAATTTTATTTAATGCCTTTTTCTTTAGGCTAATAATCATGAGCTGCACTTTTCAATGGTTGATGGTGACTTTAAGAAGTTTGAGGGCAAATGGTCATTAAAATCAGGGACGAGGTAGATCCAACAATTTGATAAAACCTCTGTAGAATTTTGGCAACATTTTGCTTCGTTTTTTAAATTGTTGTTTCACATGATTTATCATTATAGGCACTTCCTGCTAATCATATCTATGCTTAGAGTGCCATTTTTGTGTGCTATTGATCAAGGATGTTGCTTTAGAAGATCTTTTTATGCATGTGTGCACACATGGAATAAGGACCGCCTGTTTTAGCACTGAATATATTACTTTTTTAATGTCTTATTGATATCATATACATAGCTCATGCTAGCCTTATCTATTCCAGTAATTTTATTGTATTTGCATTTGGTAGAGTTTGCTTAAATAGTTTTCCTGACATACATCTGTAATTGTTTATATATTACAAATAAAGATCTTAATTTGTACCATACAAAGGAAAAAGGGATTCTAGTCAAATAAGACATTCGTTATTTGTATAAATTTGAACAGATAATACAGTTAATTAACTAATTAGCTTAGAAAATTACTTTAATTAAAGTGGTCGGTTTATTTGTAAAATGTTAGTTCCATTTTGTATTCCTTCTCCCTTTCATAATGTGAAATTCCTTTGCCCACATTGAACTAAATGCAACTTCATCATATCAAGTTAGTTACAATAGTCTTGAACACAGGGCACTCTCTCTTTCGCTCAACTTTTGACTTGTGCACTCTATCACCTAAGATAATTGTGTTTCCAGATATGTTAAATGGTCCTTTAGTTTTTCCTGAGCCAATTGCGATTTTTTTCTAGGCCTGGAAGAGCACTATTATCATATGAAGTTAATGTTATTCCAAGGTTCAACTTTCCAGCTATTTTCTTGGAGAGAATTATCAGATCAGATCTTCCTGTGAATCTTCAAGCCCTAGCTTGTCGAGCTGAGAGAGATTTTGGGGGTAACCATAAGATGTCAATTCCAGAGACTGGAAATTTTGTGGCCACATCTTCTCCAGGGATAGGTTTAGATGGTGCTTTTTGTGAGGACAAATTGTTGACAAAAGATTCAAAAGAGAGTTATACCAGCTCAAATTTTGGACCCATTCCATCGTCTTCAAGTGACTTGAATACTAATTGGGGTGTATATGGAAAAGTTTGCCGACTTGATAGGCCTTGCATAGTAGATGAAGTTCATCTGCGCAGATTCGATGGCCTATTGGTAACTAGTTGACTCTAAATTACAGTTTTCTGAATTGATGTTTCTATGAGCTTGTTTTGTTATCTAAGTTGCTGATAAAATGTTTTTTTTTTACTGTAGGAAAATGGAGGGGTCCATCGTTGTGTTGTTGGTAGCATAACTGTAAAAGCTTCTGTTCGTGAAGTCTGGAAAGTTTTGACTGCTTATGAGAGTCTTCCTGAGTAAGTCTTGTATTGCTTTTTGTTTCACATAGTTTATGCAATAATTGGTGATTTTTCGATTAGGGATGGAGCATTAAAAATTCTGAATAGAGGTATTATATTCTGTGAACTGGAAGCTCTTTTCTTCTCTGTGATACTTTTACTGCTACATTAGCTGCAGCTTTACTTGGCATATATTGAATTTTCTAGGATTTGTTGTTTTATGTGCTGAAAGGTGGCCAATTTATGACTGTTATAGAGGGACTGTTGTGTTTAAATGAATTTTCATACTTTTGGCGTCAATGTGTGTCTGCATATACTGCATGAAAAAGTTTACTGAAACTGCAGTTACACTTTAAAGTTTAAAGTGATAAGTTATAAAGGACTACTGTTTTGAGGTAAATTTACCGTGTATTATACTCCATATTTTCTGTTCTCTACATTATTCCAATTGATTCATATATGATAGAGAAGGGCCAAAAGATGAGAGGAGCAAGGGAACTACAATGGACCAGCCTACACATGATGTTAGTACTTGGAGAGTATATTCCAGGAGAAAGAAAAGAGACATGTAGGCAGAAGTTTGTTATACAAGAAAGTGGAGCAGAAAGGATTAGACAGCTTGCTTGTGTACGGGTCTCTGCTGTTCTGTTACTCTTCCCCATTGGAATCCGGCAGGTCGGACCAGTGATGAAGAACAGAAAAACTCACAAGAATATTAGTTAGAATCAAGCTCACAAATGGAAAGATAATAGTTTCATTCACCGTTCTATAACTGATTACAAAATGAAATAGTTCCAGCAAAAGAACAAGAAAGTAAACAATGGAAAACTAAGGTAGTGAAAGGAAAAATGGCTTATCTGTGTGAGCACACAGCCCAGGGATGATTCCCCTCCTCTAGCAACCTAGAGACCTCAAAAACTTCCAAAATAGCAAGCTGTCTAATCCTTTCTGCTCCACTTTCTTTTATAACAAACTTCTGCCTGCGTGTCTCTTTTCTTTCTCCTGGAATATACTCTCCAAGTACTAACATCATGTGTAGGCTGGTCCATTGTAGTTCCCTTGCTCCTCTCATCTTTTGGCCCTTCTCTATCAATATATGAGATTTTTTTTTTTGTTAACATTTTTCCTTTGCAGAAAAATAGAGCCAAACAGTGTTCTTCTCTTTTGTTTTTTATGATGGAAAATCAGTAGTTTCGTTGGTTTATAAAGTTAAGACTTTCTTATATCATGTGGAAAATACCCTCCATAAAAATCTTTTCCATTTGTTATTCCTTTGACTTCTTAGCCCTCTTGATGCTTTTGAAGCAGAAAAGGAAAAGATACAATTTCATCCATTTTATAGAGGGAGAAAAGAAAATGGAATTTCTTATGAACTTTTTAGAAGTTTGATGCTTAGTTTTTTTTAATTTCACTGTTGAGTTAATCTCGTGTGTGATGTTGTTTCCTCATTATGAATGTTTACTTGCAGGATAGTTCCAAATTTGGCTATTAGTAAGATTTTATCACGAGAAAACAACAAAGTTCGAATACTTCAGGTACAAGCATGATTTGTACTTGCAATACTTCCGAATCAATATATTTTCGTCATTACAAAGTGCTTGTAGAGATGAAAGTGGATTAATCATTTCATTTTATTGAACTAGGATTGGGTGCTAAATTCTATGAATTTGTATTGTGCTTATCAGTGTCTATCCTACCCAAAGACATATTAATCTGATTAGGGAAACATAATTAGTGAATGATGATTGATGAGAACCAATAACCCAGAGTTGATTACGAAATATATGAGCAATAAGCTGTGAATAGAATTCATGCTTGTGATGTGTGATGCTTCTAGACTATGCAGGTTCTCTAATAGATCGACGATCAACATCCATAGAGGTAGACCATATGTATTATGGATGAAATTACAACATATTTTTCCCCAAATTATCTCTGATTGCACTTTCAAACAATCATTTTCTATGGGAGTATTTTCTGTCCATTGTTAGGCATTGCTTAAGCTTTCCCTTTTTGCAGGAAGGATGCAAGGGTCTATTGTACATGGTACTTCATGCACGGGTTGTTCTAGATTTATGTGAAAATCTTGAACAGGAGATCAGTTTTCAGCAGGTTGAAGGGGATTTTGACTCATTTGAGGGAAAATGGCTTCTAGAACAATTGGGAAGTCATCACACTCTACTGAAATACTCTGTCGAGTCTAAAATGCACAAAGATTCTTTTCTTTCTGAAGCAATCATGGAGGAGGTAATCTTTCTTGACCTTTTTCTTATAAAAATTGACACTTGCTTTATTAGATTTTTGGGATACAGTTTGAATATGGTAGTGAGAGTGTATAAATTTGGAGTCTTCTGTATAGAATGATCCCTATTTGAGGTTGTAAGGAAGCTTTCCTGGTTACTTCTAGAAGTACTTTGGGTGTGAGAAAAGTTTATTGACGTGATGACTATTTGAAAGATTTTTGCTCAATAATAGCATCTCGAATTTATTTAAACATTCAATGCAATCAATGAAATTAGTTAAGCATGAATGTTGAAGTGACAACTTGATTTTAGATCCAAAAAAAAAAATGAGAACTTGTTTTAGGAATTATATTCTTGATTTTTACCATCAGGACGCCTATTCTTATGTCATGAATCTTACCCCCTTTTCGTCAAAATTATTTTTGAGTACATTTATTAGGACTTTTCTTCTGAATTCAATATTGACAGATAAAAATTATCTTTGCAGGTAATTTATGAAGATCTCCCATCAAATTTATGCGCAATTCGAGATTACATTGAGAAAAGGGAAGCCACAGGTCCATTAGAAATGCATGAGATCAGACGATATTCCAAGGAACTAGAAGCATCTAATGGTGATGGTGATACTGAGAACAGCAAGGAAAATTCACTTCGACAAAGGCCCAGGGTTCCAGGCTTGCAGAGGGATATTGAGGTTCTTAAGTCTGAGCTCCTCAAATTTATATCAGAACATGGGCAAGAAGGATTTATGCCCATGAGAAAACAGCTTCGACTGCATGGTAGGGTGGATATTGAAAAAGGCATAACACGCATGGGTGGATTTAGAAGGATTGCATCGTTGATGAATCTTTCTCTTGCATACAAGCGCCGGAAGCCAAAGGGATACTGGGACAATCTTGAGAATTTGCAGGAAGAGGTAGCATGACTTAAACTTTTGTTAACTTTTGTTAATAAGTTGTCATCATTTACTTATCTTTTTCAGTTTGAGAATTATCTAAATGTTCAGATATTATATTTATATGAATAGTAAAGTCTTTTTTTTCTTCCACAAAACTGAAGAAAGTTGAAACTAATTTTCTCAAAGAACTATTGAGTGAAAGTTTTTCCATATTTACAATCTTCAAAAAAGATATGAATAAACTGTGGAGAGAGAAGGTTTTTATTCATCAATCATGAATATTGATCATAGTAATTAAGTGCTTGAAATAAACTACTGAATATATATGAGACTTGGTTTTTAAATGATTAGTATGTACTAACCTTTTATTGCACTTGTTTACATATTAATTGTGAGTATTAATGCATACGTCTATGTACAAATGGTTGGTACAGAATATGGTTTTGCATTTCTTTCCAAATAATGATAGATAAATTTCTTTGGCTAATTCCTTTCCATGTATTTTTATGATATTTTGCTCAAGAAACTGTGAGATGTCATTTTTTTTTCATTTTACTTGAACACTAAGGAAAAAGAGAATTTTGATATTTTTCTAAAATAACAAAGTCTTGTTCTTAGATTTATAAAATATAAAGCAAAAGCAATCAAATTTATTTAATGCTTAACAATCCATCATCGTTATATGCTCATGTGATAATAATTTGCTGAAGTTAATTCACTTCTAATCTTGCCTTTCCATCATGCAGATTAGTCGATTTCAGCAGAGCTGGGGAATGGACCCTTCGTATATGCCAAGCAGAAAATCATTTGAGCGTGCTGGTAATATATAAGATATTCGGACTATAATTTATGGAGTGCATAGCATTGATCATCTTGTTATATTTCTTTTCAATTTGAAAACAAATAAATAAAATAAAACTATTATACAGGGCGTTATGATATTGCACGAGCACTGGAGAAATGGGGGGGACTCCATGAAGTTTCTCGTCTTCTAGCACTAAAGGTAAGGCACCCTAATAGGCAGGCATATGCTAGCAAGGATAAGAAAATTGATTGTATGGCATCTAATAATATGGTAGGGGAAGAAAGCATTCCATCTAATACGTATGTATCACAAGATACAGAAAAGTGGCTAACGAGATTGAAAGATTTAGACATTAATTGGGTTGAGTAAGAATGTAATTATTGTTGTCCTTGAGAGTTATTGTCTCTCTTTTGCTCTTCTTTAATCCTTTTCCTTAATGCCTCTATGTCACTTCATTCCTTGATTTGATATATATATCCTTTTCAATCCAAATTACACTCAAGATTCTTTTGGCTGCAAAATTCAACTGAAGCTCGTTGGGCTGGTAGATTTTCATGATGTCTTTTTCCTTTTTTCCCTCAAGAAGCTCGTAATTATTTGGATGACTTAAATGACAACTGAAGTGCTTTTGAATGTGTAACCGAAGTTGGATTTGGTTGTATATACTTGAACCAGCTCGCCATCTGAAGGAATTGTATAGCAAAGATAAAGGTACGTGCTGTTGGTGAGAATACTTGTGATACTGAAGTTGGGTTGGGGCCTAATAAGTTTCTCTATCCTTAATTTTGGTCAAATCGTTAAATAAGTTTTTATAAGAGAATAATTTAAAATTTTTATTTTAGAATTTTTATAATCTAAATAGTTTTTAAAGGAATCAAATCAAATATAATAAAATAAATAATAATTCGTTTCTAGTTTTGTCTTCTTTGAACCTTGTTTTTTATTTCAATTCCAGAAATCAAACCAAATAACCCTCCATATTTGTTTGGAAGCCAAGTCAACAATAAAATCAAATTTTTCTTGCGTTTTAATTGAAAGCTAATATCATAATTCGTCTAGTAATATATATATATATAAAATAAGGATTATTTACTAACCTAATAAGAAATCTCTTTATTGGGTTGTAGCCTATAAAAGCATGCCCTGGTTGAATTAATTTATTTTGGGGTACAGAAATCTACATTAGACATGATAGATAGTGTATGAGGAGAGAAGAACACACTTTCTTATCTTGTTAGGGAAAGTGAAGATGATAATTATTCCTATACTTTTCCTCATTTAAAAATAAATAAATTACACCTCAACTTGTGTCCATTTCCCTCATGAAAATTGATACATCGCATCTCAATCTAAAAAGTAATCATTTCACCTTATAGAATATTTTTTTTCAGAAAATGTTTTGATCTTTTCCTCTCATTTTTTTCTATTTATTTAAAACTCAATTCAAGAATTCTCTTGTATTTTAAAGTTTGTTGATTCCTTCTCTAATTTAATATCTTTTTTGGTTTCCAAATGAAGCAGGGTAAGAAATTTTCCATGATCTCCCCTCCTGCTCTCTTACTCTCTCTTCCTTTTAGAAGACCTTCCCTTCCCTGTCTCTCTTATAGCCCATGCACAATGTTAGAGTTGTACATGAATTTTATTTTTACTTGTGCTTTGATTGGGTACAATTCTCCAAGTGTGTTCAGTACATAAATAAATCATGGGTCGGATCTCAAGTCTCAGTAAATCTACCAAACAAACCATTAAAAGAATAATGAAGAGCATTAATGCAAAAGGAAGTTCAAAAATTTATGTGGGATATGAAGGTTTAAGGTTTTTTGATAATCAAACGTGTACAACCTGAAATAGTCAACCTTGCCTCGTGAAGTGAAAGAGCGCCTACGGGCCTGAGAACTTTAACAAGGGTGCTTTGTATACTGATGCAACTGAATCTATAGCAGACTTTGTAAGCCAGCTGATGGCCACTTTAAGGCCGTGCTCATCTGTTGGTAATCTTATTAAGTATGCAATTTTCCTAGCTAACAGCCAATTAATGAGAATCCATCAGCAGGAATTTAAGACAAAAATTGCAAAGAGATGAAACGTTCCGGAAGAGGAAGTTACCAGCATGGCTAATAGGGCCCTCTAGAGTTAGCCCCTCCATGGAACTTGGCCAGATAAGCAACATAATAACTATTTTTCTCATACACTGCTTCCGACAAAAAAAAAATATACTTTTCTCATATTCTAGTCAGTTTTCTAAAATAAAACAAAATGCTAAAACCAGCATTGTCCTCTATTGTTGAATATGTCGAGTGTAAGAGTGAACAATGCAACAAAAAGGACAGCATAACAAAATCAATCTCTAGTTAGGCATAATTGCAAGATTGTCAAGGCATTCACATAAGAAAAATTTTTTAAAGCAAAAAATTTTCAATTCTGCCATAAATTGTATTTGTAAAGAATACGGCAAGTCTATTTTTATCGACTGAAGAGTTAGGCTTAGCTATGCTGTCAACATCTACCCAGGAGAAATTATGAATGATATGAACACGGAACAATTTAACAGCACAAAAAAGGGAATATGGCAAGAATGCACATTTCCAACCTAAATGGCAACAAGGGGCGGTCATTAATTGCTGCCCACAGATTCCAACCAGCAAAATTTGCTTGCTGAAAAGAAACCTGGGAGGAGAGGCACAAGCTAGTCAACAAATAGTAACCAGGGAGCAAAAGGTCCCTCCCCATATTAACAGAAATGAAATAATGTTGAATTGAAGCAATATGAAACATGTGCAGTTGCTGGAAGGAGCCTCCCATTTGAGTCCGTAAGAGAAGAAGAGTCACCAAGCGCAAATATCCTTGGATGACCCTTAACACGTAGAGTCTCATCAGTTTCTACTTGACCTCGGGCATTTAGGGGTAGCTCAAGTAGCAGATTACAAGATTCCAGTTGAGAAAGCAGAGGTTTAGAACCAACAGTTCATAACACCAAATCCGCTTCAACAATTTGACTTCGCAATCCTTTTTCAGCAGGTTGAAGCTCCAAAAGATATTTCTCAGAACTATGTTGTGCTGCAATATCCTGAACTGGACCAATTTCTGTTGCCATTGCCGAAGTTTCCAGATCACTCACAATCCGGATACAGTGAATAAAATAACCCAAAAATAGTTGAACTTTTCAGGATGAAAAACCCTAGCTCCAGTTGCAAAAGAAAATTACATCTGAGAGTGACACAAGCAAGTACAAAATAATTGGTGACAGGAAACATCAAGGAATGATAAACTCCCCACTTCTGTCAAGATTATTATTGAACAACGCTTAGGAATAAGCTAGTAAGGATATTACAAATATAAATAAATTGAACTGCTACATAGGATAAAACGCAACAGGAATCCAGGAAAACCTTTTTAGCCTGATAAAACAAAGTAACAGATCACCTCATCCTGCATGACATATGAGGTAGATCTCTTTAGCCTAATTTTTCATCGCCACTTTACCTTAGATGCTATGCAGGATGAGGCACACACCCATAACCACCAAGTATCTCTCCTGATAAAATTGCACCTAATTTTGTGAGATGTGGACAAAATTGCATAGATTTTAAACGATAAAACTGAAAAATTACTCATTTGGCCTTTTTATGGTAATGAGGAAGAAAAAATAGGCCATTGACCAAAACAGACCAAACCTTTGCATGGATTATTAATTTTGAGCCAATTTTTTTAATATCATCCTTTTAACAATCAATATAATTTCTAAGTAGAGTTAACGTTTAATTTAGTGAAAACTAAATGTCTGAGCTATATAGAATATTATTATTCATTATTCAATATGTTTGATCAATTGGAACTTTAAAAATTTAACGTACTTCTAGTAAGCAATTGAATTGATAGGTAAAATTGAAATAAATGTGAAGGGTTGATTGTCAGTCAATAGGCCAAAAAATGCAGCTATCTCAAATGCCTTGATTCTAGTAGATAAGGAATGAGCATTCTGAACCATTAAGAACTTGATATACCATTCTTTCAACCAGAAATCCAGAAATCTTACCCTAAGTGCAGCTTCCCATTGCCAGGTGGGGCCGTTGGGCAGATTGTAGTTTCCACATTAATTCCTTGGACTATCCCTCGATCCTTCAGCCTCTCTGATACTGTTGCAGCCAACTCAACTCCAGAGTAACCATCCCACAACAGCCACACGGATCAGAGAATCTTCACCAAAGTTCTCCTTTCTAATGCCCTTAATTTATAGTTAACCTTCTGCAAGGAAACAAACATCAAAAGATTCCAAAAACACATTTTGCAGGATTAGAATCCTTTCAGTATTAATAGCCAGAACTCTTACACATGCATCCTCAAGGGTGGAGAACGGAAATGCAAACTCCGCTGCACCAGGTACAACATCAAGTTAAGCTTCAGCTCCCAAAGCAAGAACCAGCCTAGCTGCCCAGAAAAAAATAAAGTAATATCAGCCATAGCATTCTTAAATTTCTTAAATTACCAAAAGACTGCCAATTTACAGAAATATTAATCAGGCCCATGTTCACCAGAAAGATGTCCAAGATACTCCTACAAAATTTTAGTGCATAATCCAACACAAAGCATCAAGAAATTCCATGACAACTAATATTTTGGTGTTCTGAAAATTCATATCTAAAGTATGTTTAAATTAAAGAAGAGGATGAGTTCCTTGTATCCCTGATTTTCACAGAATAGTGCATTCTCATAGAGACATTAAGGCAGTCAAGAACTAATACCGGTCATACTCAATTTGGAAACCACTTGCAAGCTGCACAATTCCCCCACAGGCAGACCCTGATGATCCATTCATGCCTAAATGATCAGAGGGATGTAACTGTTTTACTTTATCTTGCAAAAACAGCACACCAGTGTTTGCGATCAAGTCTGAGAACCGAGGAGCGATTTCCCATGCATCCACTTCTGCATCAGATTTTGGGACTAGAACTGACTAATTAATTGTTTTGATAAGAATATTCAAGTTGGGTAACAGTAGAGGGATAAAATGAAATGCCAGTGGCCAATGCACAACATACCTCCAGATAGAAGCTCATATAGCATCGGTTCGAAAGCAAAATGTTCTGACTGGTCAACAAGGAGCACCTGGTACCGGAGACAGAGCCTATGAACGCTAAAGATGCATATTAAAATGACAAAAGCTCATATTGGTAATAGTTAGAATTAAAAGAAAAGTTAGGTGCACTTCTAGGAAGGGGCCAAATTTGGGAGAAAAGGGATGGCAATAACATGCTAGAAACATAGGAAATCATGGAAGTTATAAGAGGCCCCTTTCTCTACTAGATTACCAGTATTGGTGAACATAAAAAGGGTCAACATGCACAAGGCTCCCCACTTTGTGGGAATTGAGGCTACAGAAAAATTAATAGTAATTATTACATAAAAATAGCTGGTAGCTAGTGCAAAGAAAAGTACTTTGTGCACACAGCATGTTTAATATAGTGATTCCTTACCTGAGGTTTCTTATCAGCAGTCCATACGAGTGATTCTAATCTTAATGCACTATATAAGCCTCCAAATCCACCACCTAGGATACACACTCTCGGCCTCTGCTCAACATACCAAATACTTTTGTTAGTGCAACTTAAGAAATTAATAAATTTTGAGTGAAGTAAAAGGGCCAAACCTTGTTATCAGGCCATCTATAAATCCGCGGTGGAGTCTCTCCTTGAGATATCTCGGCGACACCTTCATTCTTCCCAATTGCACCCAAACCAACAAATCGATATCCTCTCTTCGGGACGTTCAACAACAATGGCGAGCCTGTGCCCCACCTCGGACGAATAGGAAATAACTCTCACTTGCTTTCCACCACTTGAAAACCCTCATTAGAGTTAAAATAGAGACCAATTCGGTAAGAAAGAGATTTAACAAGCTTGGAATTTGAAATTCAAAACGGAAATCAAGAAGCCGATTTTCAAAGAGTTAGTTAGAGAAAGTTAAAAGGGCCTTTGGTTCGTATGATTGAGAGAGATGATGGCTTTTTCAATGCTCATCAGCGGATTCAAACGAGTTTGGTAAGTTTTCTCAATGAGCAGTAACATAGGTAATTGAAATTTTTTTATTTTAGAGTGTTTTTTTTATAAAAATTACAGATAATTTTTAAAATTGTAATAAATTACAGTAATTTTTTTAAAATTAACAGTACAATTAATATTTGAAAAAATTCTATTTTATAGCTATTTTGAAATTGTAAATCTTTTTTTAAAAACACAATACAGCTAATTCTTTAAAATTTTAATAAATTACAAGTAAAAATAGATTTTAAAGAAATTAATAATGTATTTCTCTATTATTTGAGAAAATATCAATCCATTTGATAGTATGAATTTTAAATATTGCAGTATAATATATTACATAATTTTTTATATTTAAAATATTTTTACGTGAATTTTTTAAATTTTATTTATAATCTAATAATTTTTTATAAAAATTTAATATTTTTAGTTGTTAGTAACTATAAAACAGCTGATACTTTTAACTTTAAATTTTTGTAATTGTTATATAAAACGGTATTTTTGTTAAATAATAGAAAAATATAATATTATTTTTAAAAAAATTTATTTATATACATTAAAATAAAAATCTCAAAGGCATTTACTGTTTTTTAATAAAAAAATATAATTACCCCCTTCAAATAATACATAATTTTACCTTCTAATTGTCGCCATCAGTAGTTACCCTTCCCATCATTGTACGACAAAGAATATCTTCCACGTATATCATTTCTCAGGTGCGAGCTTTTACTACAATTTATTTATTTATTTATTTTATCATCATTGCTTATACTGTGTCCATCTGTTTTCTTCATTATTGATTGTCTTTTGTGATTGTTTATATGTTTTTCATATGGTTTTATGGGTTTATCGTTGTGCCGACCTCTGTTAGATGTTTAGAACCCTCACCTCTTATGTTTGTCGTCTTATTGAACTAATTTCCTTTCCTAAACCACTTTCTGTTCAGTTGTTGAAATGTAGGAGTCCTGCAGTTAAATCAAATGCTGGGTAAATTGTTTTATTAACTCATGTTGTTACTAATATTTTATTTAATTTTTTATATATAAAATTGCGTTGAAAATATATTAATAGAATATTAAATCACCTAATACGCCAATTCATAAATACATATTATATCATCACGTATAAATGATAAAAATATTTTTAAATTCCTAAAATTTAAAATATTTTAAATCTATAAAATATTTTTATCGTATTAAAGTGATAACATGATATATATCAATGAATTGATAATTAATATATTAAGTGATATAATATTTCGGTATTCATATCAGTATATTTTTACTGACAATTGTTTAAATATTATTTTCTAAAACGTAAATTAATGATATCATATGTAATCATGAGTTTGTAGCTAATATGCTAGGTGATGTTGTATTTTGGTATTTTATGTCAGCATATTTTTAATGACAATTGTTTAGATATTATATTCTAAAATAAAAATTGAAAGATGTCATATCAAAATATGATAAAAATTGTATATATATATATATATATATATATATATATATATATATATATGATGTCTAAAATTTGCTACCAAATAGAAGCATTTTACTGAGAAAATCTGCAATTGCTATTGAAGAATTATTTTTATTACTATGAGTTATCTAAATGCACAGAATGTTAAGTGTTAACCACGTGGCAACGGCAATGGCTGAGTGGCACTGACGTGGACAATAATAGCCTTCCACTTTTTCATTTTCTTTAATTATTTTTGTTATCACTCCTTTTTAATAACTATTATTTTTTTCTTTGATAAAATGAAATGTAAATTTAATTTTAAAAATTTAAAAGAAATAATTGATAGATATATGATATTAGTTCTCAATTAGATTAGAAAATTCGTTTACAATGAAGTATTAAATATATTTAGTAATTAAAAAGCATATTTAAAAATATTGTATTGGATTCAATTCACAAATATTTATTTTAATTATAATAAGGATGTTTTCTTCTTTTCTTTTTTCTTTTTTTTTTTTTGAAAGAAAATAAAACTTCCATTAATTATCAATGTTTGCGGCCACACTTTTTGTTCAATTCAAAGAAGCCCAAACATTGCAGTTGCAGCATTAAGCAAAGAAAAAAAGACATTGTATACCTTTTTTTTAAGCAAAGCAAAGAAACTCCTAATATGTTCTAGAAGCTATGCATTAGATTCCTCTTGGATCGTCCATGGCGGCCGCTAGAGATGAGGCTAAAGAGATTATGTTGGGTGCTTTAGACCAAAACACTGTCGTTTTCTGCTATGATAGTCAACAAATATAAATTGAAGGGAAATATTAGGAGTTTCAATGGAGGAGGGATGGGTTGTAGTGCTGGAGTTATTGTCGTGGATCTTGTGGTGAAAGAAAACGTAGGACAAAGAGAGGAAAGAGTGAGTATTGTTGTGGAAGACAAAAAGCCACGTTTCTGTGTAAAATGGAGAGTGAGAGAACGAGAGAGGACAAAGAAGACGATGGATAGGATAAGGGAGTTAAAGGAATTAATTAAAATTTGAAGTTTATTTAAAAAAAAACAAAACATGAGGATCGGTGATAGAGATTGAATGTCTCTGTGTGTTTATTTTATTTTCGAGAAGAATGCAAAGAGAGAAAGAGGAGTTGTGTTGTGACTTAGCCTTTGCCTCAACTGTGTAAAAAAGTTTCAAAAAAGAAAGGAAGAAAAATGTGGCCCACAATCACGACAGTTTTGTTGCAGTGGAAAACGAAAAGAAATGAAGAAAAATTGCAAGGTACAGTGCCTATGGCTATGGACGGAAGAATACATAAAGAGCAAAATAATATCAATTTAAAAAAAAAAACGAAAAGTTGACATTGTATATTAGGATGTTGATTTTGGAGGAATTTTTTTATTTTTAATTTTTTGAATTTTAAAAATTATTTTTTAAAAAATAAATAAATATATTTTTTAAAAAAATAAATTTATAAAAAATCAGTTAATTAAATCAAAAAAATTATAAATTTTACGCTAATTCTAGATAATATATAAACCACAAAGGTATATGCACCAGTGCATGGAGTAATATAACCTTTGAGTAGAAAACACCTACGAGGACGTCACGCTTTAACAAATATGAATGGTTGATTCCGGGCCCCACAAGCTTTTTCATTATTGTT
Source organism: Triadica sebifera (assembly GCA_023653625.1). Lineage (NCBI taxonomy): Eukaryota > Viridiplantae > Streptophyta > Magnoliopsida > Malpighiales > Euphorbiaceae > Triadica > Triadica sebifera. Next base: position 21,616,485 of record CM042904.1, read on the forward strand.
GAGCGTATTTTTTGGAAAAAGAAAAGTCGAGAAATTATATATTTGGTATGGTTTGAATTTGACGGTTAAAAAGGAGAGTTTGTTTGTGATTAATAGTGTTTACAACCCACTAAGCCCATACTCCCAATTATATAATTAGTAATTACATACGCAAATTGATGAATTCACATTCTTAATACAGCTCAAGATAGGAGCAACCGAGAAGAATGTTAACTTTGCTTGAAAAATCTAGTACCAAAATAAAAGTTGGAAGCCTATGGCTATCTCGCATAGGTGTCGAAATGAATTATGATGTGTGAACTTTATTTCGTGTAACACGTAACATTAGTAAATTAGTATTGAGTATATATAGATTCGTAGCTCAATGGAGGTTGTGCATCGGTATGATACATAAATCCGTTTAATTTTTACATATCATATTAGACAGTTCAATTCAATTCAAATCATTTATAATATGTATAAATTTTTAATAATATTAAGATTAATAATATCATTTCATAAAAAATAAATATTTATATATATATGCATATAATAATATTAAATATCGTGTCGAGTCGGATTGTGTAATTTTAACAAAATAGAAAGAAATGATAAATTCATATCAGGGAGTGTCAGATTTTATGACCCTAAAATCACAAGAAAATTAAATCGGTTACATGTGTCGTATTCGCATAACATTTTTAATTTTTATATTATATTAAAGTTGACACAATTAGTAAATAGATTATGTTTGTATTGATTCTAATCGTATCGCACGAGTGAATCGATATGATAAGAACACCATCTACCAACTTATTTCTACACTCCACATATAATATGCCAATTGGAACTAACACAAATTAAATATATATTGTGGTGTGAAAACAACTGTTTTACATGACAAAGTTACCGTCTTCAAAATCTTAATTTGCAAGCACCTATTTCTATTTGATGCAATAATAGGATAAAACTTCTTTCAATATTTATTGTAATTGTTCTTATTGTTGCTGTTGTCATTTTTATTTATTTATAACAATTGTATATTTCTTTAACTAACTAATATCAGAATCAAGAGCTTCAACCTTCTGCATAAATCATAAATTAGTTGATGGTATAAACAAGCTGATATACCAATAAAACAAAAATAAGAAAAAATAAAATATAAACTGCACAAAATGGGTCATAAAAATTTTTTCCCATCCCCTCCCTCTTCTTTGTTGAACTTTCAACATAACACTCTAAACCAAAAGACCATAGAAAAGTTAGGTATATTTTATCAAAATCCATTTTGATTCTTAGCTTGCTTCCCACAGAGAAATTTTAACTTTCCACGTCCGTTGATTATTAAATTTGAATTAGCTTTTGAGATAAGTTAAATTCAAGATTTAATTTTAATTTGATACCAGAGTCAATAATCTATATTAAAATATATCAAGGGTTAGTTGATATATGGTTGATTGTAAAATTTAAATTCTGTTTATAATGACATGTACATCTCTTATTCTCCAACCTAATATTTAAGATGATTTGTCCAAAATTGCAAAATCATATAAAAGCCAACAATTAAAGTTATTCCACACATTGAATAGACCTTTGATATGCAGAATCACTAACATTTTCAAGGTGGGACTGAAGGTTTTGACAATCTTAATATCTTATAGTTGGGCTGGCATTTCAAACAAGTACAAAATAATAAAAGAGACCACCCATTTAATCAATGAATTATTACTCAAATGGAGAAACATGCCCTACTCGAATGAACTGAACTTCATGAAAAATACTCTTTTTTTTTTAGATGGTACAGTTCAAGCCAACAACATTTTTGACAGCCTGGTTTGCATTCCATCAATTGCAGGATTTCAGGAAATTAATGGCAATGGAACAGAAACTTTAACTCACTGAAATTCTTTTTATAGTTTGTACTATAATAAAGTCATGCTTTTAAGGTTAGGAATAAAGTATTTATCTTTATTTTTTAAAAAAAATCATTAATTATATCATGTCATCAGAGTTACTATTGAATAAAAACATCAATTTCAAATCACATTCATTACTTACGAATATAATTATTTTAAATTTTAATTGAAGAGATAGTCCATTAAGAAATTTTATAAGCAAAATAATATATTTTAATTAGTCCTTCGCTCGTTTTTCTATTTCGTCTTTAAATTTTATTTATTATACTCTTAAATTTTAATTTTGGTCCACAATAATTACAAGAAAATACTTTATACGTAACTGAATTTCTAAATTATTATTATTATTTTTATTAAATTCTTAGTTGAATTTAATGTGTTAAAATAATTGTTTAAGAACCTAAATAAAAGAAATATATAATTAAGGGATCAAAAGAATTTTTTTAAATTTTGTATTCAAATCCTATTAAAATGTACATAATATTACATTAAATATATAAATATATAGAAGTGGTAGGGAATGATTGAATGTAGACCGTATCTTGCACTTCTTTGGATGCAATATAATATATGTGCACATATATAAATTATTATTATTTTTAATTAGTTCTTATTCTTTAGGTTGTTAGAGGACGGCAAAGATTGAGATGCTTAATTAAGCAACGAATGCAAGCAAAGAAATTTAAATTTACAAAAATATTAATTTATACACATACTAATTACAACATAATGATGCAATTAATTATGTTTGATTAAGCAGAAATTAATTCTCCTTAATTACGAAGAAAATTATAAAGAATGTGCTCAAGTTTCTAATTATTGTTGAGTCACGGGATATATATGGATATTTCTCAAAGTGACAAAAATTCTTGCATAATTTTTTTGGTCACGGATGGGAGAATAAAAAGACATGTTTAATTTCTTTTAAATATAAAGTCAAAATACGAAAATTCATCACTAAATACTTATGGGACTAAATTTGGTTGCACATGGGTTGATTAATTACTATGTATTAAAATGTAACCATTATCACCAATAAATTTTGGTTAATATTACTAATATAGTGACTAAATCTATAAACTTTGGAGATTTACCATATTTATAAAGTTTCAAATTTAAATTTTCAATTCAACCCTTTATAAATTTTGATTTAATAGTAACTAAATCTATAAATTTTGGAGATTTACCATATTTATAAAGTTTCAAATTTAAAATTTCAATCCAACCCTTTATACTGAAAAAAAAAAGTGAGACCATCAGGATTTAGAAACTCAATCGCTGCAATTTTTTAATCAATTATTATAATTATTGTATGTAATATTTGTTTTTTAAAGTAGACCTATTTTGTATAACGTGCCCGAAAATCACGCCAACCTTAAGTCATCCTAAGGCTTTTTAGTTTACTTTATGTTAATTCGGCAGCCCTACCCAAACATAACTCTTATCACTCTTCCACTTGTGCTATATAATAACAAATGTAATCTATAAGAATATGTAATAATTATGTATTTTTTTAATCTGTTCAAAAAGATTATGTATGGTTTTTTTTAATGCAAATTAAATTTTCATCAATAATTCAAAAAATGCATTGATAACTTTTAAATATAATTATATAATTTTAAAGTATATCAATGAAATTACAAAAATATAAGTTTTCAATGAAAATAGCGATAATATTAACATGATACGAATTTAACCTTCAATGAAACACTCATTCGTGATAAAATATCAAATTCCAATCACTTTTCACACAAAAAAAAAGAAAGAAAGAAAGAAAACATTCATATAAAGAAACTAAAAACTTCTATTGAACAATCTTTTACCAAAACTTTAACTTGCATTCGATTTTATTTTAACAAAACATGAAAAAAATAGATAGATAAAATAGATATCACAAGATTTACTAAGATAAACTATCAGAAAAAAATGATGAACAATGAAAACAAAATATAAACTTATTTTGATTGTGTACAACACTTTCGTTAAAGAAATATTATCTTCACTATTAATTTTGTTGTTCGAGTTTACAACAATTCATTTCACGATAATCAAAAGAAAATCATAATTTATAGGCAATAAAGCTATAAACACTCCCAAAATTTTGTTACAGGCAATAAAGCTATAAACACTCCCAACTTAGTACTGATTCACAGTAATGTCCTTTAAATTTAAGTTGTAATAATAATATCGATAAACTTTAATTCATGTAATAAAAATATTATTTTTATCAATTTTTACAGAATTATTGGTTATATTGATAACTAGACTATATATCACCACATACATGAAATACTTTTGATAATTAAGCACTAACCTACATGAAACACACAATTTATTTATAGAAATGTGTTTAAATGATTTTTTTTGTTCTTACCAAATTGTGTTTTGATGAATTTAATAAAAATTATATTTTTTTGTATTATTATTATAGTATCACCTCATCAAAAATACTAAAGTACAAAAAATATTTAAGCACAAAATTTTTTCAAAAAAATTATACATTTTATGTAAACGATGATGTAATATCTAGTTATTAAGTGTATTTCATGTAGATAGTGATATAATATCTAATTATCAAGAGTATTGTGTAAACCTATAAAAATAAGTAAGATGATATTTATGTTACATGAATTAAAGTTGAGAGATATTAGTATTACAAATTAAAATTTAAGGATATTACTAATGTATTAGTGCTAAGTGGATGAACGGTCTAAAAAATTTACCCCATTAAAGCTAAAATAAAAGAAAAGAAAGGAAATGATAGAGGAGAGAGTGCATAGCTAGGATTTCCTCGTCACTAATAAAGCATGAGATATAGACTTATAATATATTATATAATCATTTATTATTAAAATTTAGTATGTTATATATATATATATACTATATGGAAATTTAGTAACAATATATACATATATTAAGAATAATTTAGGTATATACTATATGGAATTAATTATGCATAATTAATTAAAATTTTATTATATATAAATTTGTGTTTAAACATGAATAATAACGAGTAGTATTAATTAGTATTTCTATCTATAAATCATAATAATTAATAATATAATTATGAATAATATTATGTTGAAAAGTTGACTCAGCGGCTGCAAATTTGAAATTAAAGAAGATCAAGTCAAATTCAATAAATTAGGAGAGTTAAGATTTTCTAAAACTTGTGTTTAAATATTATAATGTTATTTTTATGATTTTGTGATTGGATTTATTAGTAAAGTTTTAGGAATCAAGTTTGATTATATTTGTTAGAATTTTTAGTATAGAATTTGTAAGATGCTATGGTGAAAGTATGAAAAAATTTTAGCTCCAGAATTATTCTCTTTTGTTGTATCTATAATATTCTCATAAAAAAAAATCAACATATTATAATTATACCTAGCTAGTGTTATAATAATACCTAGCATTATATCTAATAGTATTGCTCAAATATTAAAATTTTATTTTAATATAAATTAATTTGATCTCAATTGAAAAATATATATAATCAATTTAAAAAAGTCAACAGGATGGTAAGATACCTACCTGATTTTCAGTTTGATAAATCTAACTATATTAAAGAAAAATAATTATCTTAATTTGGGATCTACATATGTAGTGTACTGTATTTACATGACTTTAATTATTAAAATTAAAATAAAAATTAATTTTTTTTTATTTTCAACGCAACTATCTACTTTTAAAATTTTTATTAGTTATAAGAAATCATTGAAATTTAAACTCGAAACACCATATAACTTGATTATTGAATTAATACCATTCAGTTAAAATTTAATTTATTTTTTAAGTGCTATATTTTGTTTTTCACTTTCATTCCCTCATGCTAAATCATTACTGATATTTTACTATAGATAAATAAGAGTCAACTGTATTAAAATTTAATGTACTAAAGAAAAAAAAAGAGCTGAGATAATTTGAAATATATAATTAATTAATGGTGAAGCTGCTCTAGCTAGGTAACACCTTCAATACTAAATCATGAAATTATCAAGAACAAACGAGCTAGGATGGTGAAAAATAATTTCATCATAAGTGAATAGTCCAAAAAGTAACATGGCTCAACCCACCACGTGTTAATAATTACTATCATATATAAATTACAATTACTTCTCTAATCAAAACTTTTATGATGGATAATGATGCATGCATGTCTCCATCTCAATGGTATATATATATATATATATATATATATATATATATATATATATATTTAAAATTGACATCTCAACTATCTGAATCTATATATAACTTTCGAATATTTTTATATGTATGCCCTGAAATGATATCAGGTGATATTTTTTTTAATTAAAATTTAAAATATTAAATTTACTACATACATAAAAATCATATATTTATATAATTTAAAACGCAGGAAAGTTAGAAAAGGACACGATTTATATGAAGCTCAAATTTATAGTTGGAAATGTAAAAAAAATAAAAAATCATATATTTCATGATTTTTAATTTGGTACAATTAAAACATAATACATTTATTAAGATGTTTTCAATATATAGTTTGTTATTTTTAAACACTTTAGTTGATATAGCACTGACACTAATTAAAGTTCGTAAATTTTAAAAATTATAGCGAGCTCAGTATCATACCAATTTAAGATATTGGTATCTAAAAATTAATAAACTAAGTAAGTTTAAATGTCTACGTGTTTTTTCAAAAGAATTAAAATATATAAATTAATGATTATTTTTTTAAAATTTTTCGACAAATACTTCCATATATCAAGAATCCAAATTAATTAATGAAAGATAAAGTGATGAAATTCAAGGATAATATATATATATATATATATATATATATATATATATATATATTGCATTAAAATGTCAAAATCTTATCCTTAATTAAACCATATGAAATTCAAGGATTATCCAAACTTTATTTGATATGGAAGTGCTTTGCATGTAAAAATTTTAGGTCAGTGTCATAAATTATGTGACACTAACAAATTATACTATAGATGAAAACACTTGTGTGCCATAATTAAAACAAAACGTCATTATATTGTTTGGTTTACATGTCTAATTGATGATAGGTTAACCATTACCATCCATTTTAAAAAGACAAAATTCTTTGAACCATTGGCTTTAATTGCATCACTGAGCTTCAATTTAGGTGATCAATCAATCAAATAAGTTAACTGCCACTAATTTATGATGTGATTAGGGGTTTTGGAGTGGTAGATCACCCATCTAATTGCATGTCAATACAAATTCGACTCTATTTTCCCATGTTACTAATAGAGAATATGCTATTCTTTGTCCTCAAAAGATTAATTCATTTTTATTTTCTCACATATTAGTATACATTTTTTTAATATAGTCATGCATTAATTAATTAAGGATATCTTCAAAAATTAAGAAATTATTTTTTTTAGCTATTCAATAAGAATTTGTTGGGTCAATCTATTAAAAAGTAAAATATTTCATCTCAAGTTTTAAAAGTGTTTTATATTCAGATTTCAAACTTTGAGATATGTGATTAATAGATAATAAACTCTTACGATCTCATATCAGCTCTTGAAGATAGAAATAATTATTTTTTTAAAGAATTAACATATTAATTATATTTTTGAAGAAGAAAATCCGCTATTAGCTTGAGCTGGAACAAATAAGAAAGAATATTTTTTCTAAAAATAGATATTAATTTCTTGAACATATTTTTTTTCTGTAAATAAAATATCGGAAGATCTCATATAAATCAAGTCATTAGTTTGAATCTTTGACCAATTTTATTATTTAAACCTTCAAATTCAATGAAGTTTCGAAAGTCTTAATCTTATAGCCGCTTCCATTATTAATAAATGTTTTAATGCTAAAATAAGATGAATAATTTTTTTTTTTTTTTGCTTTGTGTTGCCTTATTGTTTATTGTATATATAATTGATTCCAACCAATAAAAAGAGGATAAATTAATCAAGCTTTAATTACAACATATTGCGTCGAAATTATTAAAAAAATATTATTGTTGATCTGGCTGATATTTGAAAATTTCTAAATTAAATCCAACTAAAAAACCAAAAACCGAAAGTGTATATATTCCACAATTACTTTTGATTTGGTTTCATTTTTTATTTTTTTATATTTCGATTCAGTTTTACAAAACCCTGTTAGCATAATGAATTATAAGTTGGAAATTAATATAATATATAGAAATTAATATCAATAATTGAAAAATGAAGGTAATAAGTTATAGCTAGCTGAAGACTTTTGCCATGGGATGAGAAAGAAGAAAAAACAAACTAAAGATGAAAAGAGTCAACCTAGAAGAAGAAATCCAAAAGGTGGAAATTAAGTTTGATGAATGTCCATTAACAAGTCTATATAGTGGTGGTGTGTAGAGCACAATACAATTACACCACCTGCCTTTAATGCTTAAGCACATGGAGGGGTCTTCTGTTTGCAGCCCTTACCTGAATAATTTAATTGAATGGCCTGCAAGAGGTTGAAGATGAATTATTATTTAAACCTATCGATCTAACTTTCTGGGTACAAACCCACTTACAACCTTCTTCACCATTCCCTTTAATTATTCTCTCATTCCCACTTTATATATATATATATATATATATATATATATATATATATATATATATATATATATATATATATATATATATATGAATGTGTGTTTGTTCCTTAATATCAAGATTATATATTGTCATTATATAACTGATCTTATTTTTAATGGTTAAAGGGATAATAAATTAAAGTTGTTACTACATTGTCACTTCATGATTTTATCTATCAATCATTGCACCCTAATTTGAATACAAATAGATGTTTCAAGATTCCTATATATATAGTTTAAATTTTTTTTATTTTTTTAATGATAACAAGTTAAGCATAATTGAACAATAAACCTATAATTTAGATTTAAAAAACAGATGGTACTGTCTAAATTCAATTCATTCAAATATATATAAATATACTCGAATCTCAATTAAATTTTGTTGATTTTGTGAGTTAGAACTTTATGTAAGATACCCATAGTTAACCTTTCTATCACGGCATTATGCATGTAAGTACAAAAATTTTGTTAACCTGTAATTATTAATTGAATTTGCAACCCTACATTTGTAAGGTTGCCGCCACCCCCACCCTCACCACTAAATGCAATCTCAAATTACCTTTTAACTTATTATCAATTTATCATCATACTGCTCAGACATGCCGTAGGCACACTGCCGTCTACTTATTTGCCGAAGAATTATAATTGTTGTAGTTTTTGAAAAATTACAACAAAAAAAAGGGAAAATCTTCAATCTTTGGGTGCCCTTCAATTTAGATCCTATTCTTATTATCTTAACTATCCCACTCCTGATTTTTACAGTAGCTATCAATTCAATCATTTAATTAATTTTTCATCAATTTTTGTTCCAACGCTTTGATGTTTATGAACATTCTACCTATTGGGAGTCTCTCTGATTGTTGTTGGGTGTAAAAAAACAATTTAGAATTTTTTAAATATTGATTAATTTCTTTTAATTTTTTATAAACTGTTTTTTTCAAATATGTTTTTAGAAAAAATATTTATTTATCCATTTCTTAAAAAAACAGTTTTCAAAATTTAAAAACTTAAATATAAAATTTTTCCATAATCCAATTTCAAACAATAATTTTTTTGAGTAACAGATTATGCATCCTAATAATATGTTCAGATCATAAAATAAAAAAAACTGAATCACGAGGAAAAAGTCTCTTATGTAGAACTCGATCGCAACAACATACGCACGTCAATTTTTTGTATAAAAAGTTAACCTTATCTCCACAAATCAACTCTAACACTAATGCAATATCCTTGTAAGGAAAATGTACATTTGCATCAATTAATGGGTCATATATCAAATAGATTCTAACCCAAAGACACCCAAAATATTAATAAGCAGAAATTAGCCTAGAAGTTTTAAGAGATTAATTTTTGTTTATAATTTTAGTTATGTGTTCGTGTTAAAATATTATTTAATTAAGTTCCATTATTCCAACTAATGAAGATGATATTCACATGCTTTGTCAAACATTGTCTTATTCTCTTGTCTTCAATATGTACAACAGACGGAACATCTGGACTAGATTTAGTTTACAGATGAAGAAATCAATAGAGAGAAAGAGAGAGAGAATTATGTTTAGTTTACATCATAATTAAACAACATACTAACAGGATTTTCCCCTTGCAAATAAATAAAGTCTGATATATATATATATATACACACACACACACACACACATACATAGAGAGAGAGAGAGAGAGAGAGTAATTAGAGATTAATTAACCAAGATAGTTAACTAACATGGATAAAGGAAGCAAACACAAGCCTCTCTTCTTCAAGTCTGTGCAGTCTTTATTTCCACTGCAATTCTTTTCAGATCTTTCCTGTGTCTCCACTGATGGAGAGATCTATAGCGGAAATCTGGCAGATCTCTCCTCTAGGATCCCATACATGCTGTTTAGAACACAAAATACATGAGTTTAATTAAGTAAGAGGAAGATGTGTACCTGATTTGGCCGAATCCATCGTCTTAGAAACGATCCGAGAAGTTTTGCACCAAGATCTTCTCTCGTTTTCTAACCCCAGAATGATGGAATTCTTATCTCTTATCTTTTCCTTATCCTCTATCCACCTTTATATAGAGGAGCTTAATCATTAGGGTCAGCAACAAGAGAGACTTAGCTCACCGGTATATAATAATCATGGGCTATCCATCATACCCATATTATTATCTGAGCCCACATTAATTCCCCCACACTTAATTAATAAATGAAGTCATGCCTAAATAAAGAATTGATCAAATTCTTAAGGCCCTTTATTTGTAATTTGTCCTGATATCTCAATTAAAAGCCCATAAATATAAGATATTAAAATAAAATATCTTACATTCTCCCACTTGGGCGTATTAATTGAGAACGTATTACAAAAAAACTTCATATTCCCGCTCGATTCAATAAGATTATCAACATAGGATCATGGCGGAAACCACATAATCAAGAACATGGCACCTTCCATAGTCACACATGCCAATAACCCTATCAATCATAATGAACATCAGTGTGGTAATGTGGTAAGAATTATTCAACACTAACTTTATGATCAAAACTTTATGTGTTGATTTTCTTATCATCCAGATTTCTTATCTTTATGTAACACAGTTACTTCATAAGAAATCCTTTATTACTTCAAATTGAAGTCTGTATGTCTTAAACTTTATATCTCGAGATACTTTATGTGTCACAAGACATACACCAAGGCTATAAACAGCAATGCCCCAAGCCTTTGCTTAAGATGACACTAATCTTAAGACTTTCAAACATTTAATCTGATATATCACATAATATTTTCCAATGAAAATATAACAATGTATTGATAACCATCAGAATTACAATAATGTACATTTATACCAATGTATAAAGTACGAACAAACATTACATAAAGTAATATAAAATCCTCCCACTAATCCAAGGGATCAAAACCAGACTTTAGACCCATACTAATGACATGTCTCACATAAATAATGGGTCAAAGTCCCTTGGTAAGAGGATCTGCTATCATATCTACTGTATTGATATGATCCACCTCAACGTCACCTTTCTTTATCAGCTCTTTCAATGTCAAATATTTGACTTCCATATGCTTAGACCCTGTGATATTCTTGTTGTTTTTAGCAAACAACACAGCTGGAAGATTATCACAATACAACTTTATGGGTCTGTTAATGGAATCAACAATTGACATTCCTGCAATGAGATTTCGTAGCCATACAGCCTGTGTGGCTGCACCATAACATGCTACAAACTCAGCCTGCATCGTGGAAGAAGAGATTAAGGACTGTTTAACACTTTTCCAAGATACAGCCCCACCAGCCAGCATAAAAACATAACCTGATGTGGATTTTCTATCATCTGAGCAACCAGCAAAATCTGAATCTGTATAGCCAGTTAACTCCAGATGCTCAACCTTTCTGTATGTTAAGATATAATCACTAGTCCCCTTAAGGTATCTCAAAACTCTTTTAGCCGCAGTCCAATGGTCCATTCCAGGATTAGATTGATATCTACCCAGAATACCAACTGCAAATGCAATGTCAGGCCTAGTGCAGACTTGAGCATACATCAAGCTTCATACTACACTAGCATATGGCACTGCTTTCATTGATTCTCTCTCAACCTCACTCTTAGGACACTGTGCCAAGCTTAATTTATCACCTTTAGCAATTGGCACATCCCAAGATTTACATTCATGCATATTGAATTTCTTCAATATCCTCTCTATGTATGCCTTCTGAGAGAGACCTAAAAGGTTTTGAGATCTATCCCTTAAGATTTCAATTCCCAGGACAAAAGATGCTTCTCCAAGATCTTTCATATCAAAATATTTAGATAACAACTGCTTAACCTCATGCAGTGTACCTAAATCATTACATGCAAGCAAAATATCATCTACATATAATATCAGAAAGATATATTTGCTCCCACTGATCTTGAGATATATGCATCTATCAACTTTGCTTTCAACAAAGCCTAAAGAAGTGATTACATCATCAAACTTTAAGTACCACTGTCGTGAGGCTTGTTTCAAACCATAAATAGACTTTTTAAGTCTACAGACAAGATGGTCTTTACCATCTTCATGAAAACCCTTAGGTTGTTCCATATAGACCTGCTCGTTTAATTCTCCATTCAGGAATGCGGTTTTAACATCCATCTGATGTAGCTCTAAATCAAAATGAGCTACTAGTGCCATGATTACTCTAAATGTATCCTTAGAGGATACAGGAGAAAATGTTTCACTGTAATCAATTCCTCCTCTCTGAGTAAAACCTTTGGCAACTAATCTGGCTTTAAACCTCTCAATATTCCCTTTGGAGTCTTTCTTGGTCTTATAGACCCATTTACAGCCAATAGGTCTACAACCTTCAGGTAATTCAACAAGCTCCCACACGTCATTACAATCCATAGATTGCATTTCATCTCTCATTGCTTTCCACCACAGATCTGATTGGGTACTAGAAACAGCTTCCTCAAATGATATAGGATCAGAAACATGACCAATGTCATAATCACTCTCTCCTAAATAGACCACATAATCAGATGAAATAGCAGATTTCCTTTCCCTAGTAGACCTCCTGAGAGGGATCTGTGCAACTGCACCCTGTGATGATGAAGCCTCATTAAACTGTATAGGCTCATCCCTTAATACTGGATTAATCACAGGTGTAGGATCCAACATTGCAGGTTGCTTGGGAACAGGTATATGTATAACCTTAGTCTGTTGTTCCTTACTAGTGATCTCAGAGTGTTCATACTGATCAGCTATATCAAATTCTAAAAATTTAGCTGTCTGTGATTCTACAATTCTAGAACCCCCTTCTCTACAATAAAATTTGTAGCCTTTAGAATGATCTGGGTATCCTATAAAATAGCAACGAGTAGATCTAGATTGCAATTTACCTTCAGTAGGATTATAAAGGCGTACTTCTGAAGGACAACCCCAAACACGGAGGTGACTCAAGCTAGGTTTCCTATTAGTCCACAGTTCAAACGGCGTTTTAGCCACAGACTTACTGGGTACTCTATTGAGGATATATAATGCCGTTTTAATAGCCTCACCCCATAAAAAGTCTGGGAGATTAGATCTTGAGATCATGCTTCTAACCATTTCATTTAAGGTGCGATTCCGCCTTTCAGCCACACCATTCTGTTCAGGACTTCCTGGCATAGTAAACTGAGCTACTATTCCACAGTCCTCCAAGTATTTGGCAAAAGGACCTTTTAATTGTCCTGCTATACCGTATTTGCCATAATACTCACCACCCCGATCAGACCTAACAATCTTGATAACTTTTCCCTGCTGTTTCTCGACTTCAGTCTTAAAAATCTTGAATTTCTCAAGAGATTCAGACTTTTCCTTAATCAAGTACAGGTAGCCATATCGGGAAAAATCATCAATAAATGTTATAAAAATATTTATTATTGCATATTGTGGGTGAATAAGGTCCGCATATATCTGTATGGATTATCTCTAAGAGATCTGAACTCCTGATAGATCCCTTTTTCTTAATTTTGGTTAGCTTACCCCTACAACAGTCAACACATGTTTCTAGGTCATTGAAATCAAGGGCAGGCAAAATATTGTCTTTAATTAGCTTATCTACCCTTTCCCTAGAAATGTGGCCAAGTCTTTTATGCCACAACATGGATGACTTTTCCTTTATTAAGGGTCTTTTGGCAACAATATGTTCAACATTACATGATGTAGAATATATTTCATTTGAACTTAAAGAAACTTGATACAAACCATATGACAAAATACACCGGCCAACTGCCTTTGAATTAAGAGTTATATTAACAACTCCATCTTTAAATACAAAAGCATAGCCAATTTTGTCTAATTCAGATACAGATACCAAGTTTCGTCTAAAAGTTGGTATGAACAATACATTAGATAAAAATAGTTCATAACCACTATCTAAGTTCAAATAAACATTTCCAACTAGTTGAACATCAACTGTAGTATTATTGCCAACTGTGAGCATTAACTCTTCTTTATTTGGCTTCCTCATGTTTGTGAATCTCTGTAATGTGAAGGCAACATGTTTAGTCGCTCCACTATCAAGCCACCAAGAACTGGATGTGGCATCAGCCAAATTAGATTCACAAATAACAAAACCAAAAGAGTTACTTGTAGGCTCACGCTTTTCTAACCAAGCTTTATATTTAAGACAATCCGCCTTTTTATGACCTTTCTTTTTGCAAAAGAAACATTTAAATTTCTTTTTCTCTATGCCTTTAAGATCACCCACAGCACTAGATCGGGAAGACTCATATCCCTGAACAGAAGAAGAAGCATTAGTCTTAGCTTTCTTACCTTTCAGTTTACCTTTATGCTGAGGTCCGGATACAAGAAGCGCGACACTGGATTGTCTCGCCTTTAGCTTCTCTTCCTCAGCTACGCAAACAGCAATGAAAGCATTGACAGTCCAAGGATCCTCCCTTGAGTTGTAAGCCGTAATAAGCATCTCAAACTCAGGAGGCAGAGTATTGAGAGCTTGATGCACAATACAAGCATCAGGGAGAATAATGTCAAAACCCTTTAACTCATTCTGTATGTGGACCATCTTTAAAATGTACTCCCTAACACCTCCAAGTCCGTTATACTTCATGGAGTATAACTGTTTCAGAAGGGTACCAATCTCAGCATTGATTGACACTTTATAACGCTGAGACAAAGCTGTAAGAAACTCTTTTGCTATATGAGTTTCAGGAAGACCGCTCAACAGATGCTCTGGAATTGACCTTTTAAGGGTCAAATAGCACATGCGGTTCATCTTATACCAGGTTGAGTATAACTCTTTTTCCACATCAGTACTCTCAGGAGTCAAGTCAGCTGGTTTAGGAGTAATCATGGCAAGATCAATATCTGCCAACTCCATAGCCATTTCAACATCTCTTTTCCACTCCTTAAAATTAGAAGCTGATAATATCTGAACTGTAACAGTGCAGTTATTGATTGAGAAGGTGACTGAAAAATCAACAATGTAATACTTTAGTTCAAGACAATAATAATACTCAAAGCCATAAAAGAGTATTAATCCGAAGAATTTCAGCACATCATTATATAATCACCTTTGGGCAGAAAATATAACATGCAATAGATAATTCTTCAATATAAGAACGATCTAGGAATTTACACAGTCTTTGTAAATTTAAACACCTTTGGGCAGAATAAATCACTCAGACCAGTTCATTCCCAATCAAATGTCTTATATTATCATCTCAAAATTTGAATTTATAATAAACACCTTTGGGCTGAATAATTATAAACCAAATCTGAGACATCCCTAAACCATATAAGTCTGTATATTTCTTAAAATCTCAGCTAAAAAGGTCACTTTGGCAACTACATTTTAGCCAATTTTAAAAGAAATACTTATATCGGGATACACCTTATTTATTGTCTTGCAAAATATAATTTTTCATTCCTTATGGACATGGGGCTTAAATGTCTCGAAAAATTATGATCACTTAATAAAATTACATCGTCAATTTTATCCGAGAAAAATTAATTCCATATGTGACATTTTATGCCAATGCATAAATAAAACAAATAATGAGATAACCATTTATCTCCAAAAATGTCACAATTTTTCTCAATTATGGCTTTTAAAAATTAATTTAGAAAATCTAAATTAATTCCAGAAGAAATTGGGTCAAAAATAGCCTTATGGAGTGAAAAATCATGAATTAGGGACTTAATTGAAAAAATCAGAAAGTTCAGGGGTCAAATTCGGAAAACTGGAAAGAGAGAGAAGCGGCGCGCGCGTGCATTACACGCGCCTGACGCGCCAGCGCGTGTCATACACGCGCTTGCAGCTGTCGTCTGGCGCGTGTAAAACACGCGCCCGACAGCCCCCATTATCTCCCCTTACGCGCCAACGCGCGCCTCTGGCGCGTGTGTTACACGCGCCAGACTGAATCCTTCCCAGTCTCCACCGCGCGACACGCGCGCCTATGGCGCGTGTA
The DNA here is from genome assembly GCA_023653625.1 of Triadica sebifera. Taxonomy (NCBI): domain Eukaryota; kingdom Viridiplantae; phylum Streptophyta; class Magnoliopsida; order Malpighiales; family Euphorbiaceae; genus Triadica; species Triadica sebifera. The sequence continues at coordinate 21,632,922 of CM042904.1, forward strand.
ACACACGCGCCAGCGTCTTCCTCCTCCCGATTCTGCAATTTTTCTTCGAAAATTTTCCCAAAAAATTCAATTTACTCCAAAACCCTAAATTTCTTCAAATTTTTGCTTTAAATCAACATGCAACAACATATTATTCTGATTTTATTAAGCAAAATTTACCGAAAAGCAATAAAATCAGAGAATCAAGCATGTGATTAACCAAATCAAAAATTCCTCAAAAACTTAATTAAACTCAGTTTTTCTCTAGATCCTGATGAGAAAAACTCAAATATGGTTCTAAAAACATGTATTTAGGCTCTGATACCACTTGATGGAGAGATCTATAGCGGAAATCTGGCAGATCTCTCCTCTAGGATCCCATACATGCTGTTTAGAACACAAAATACATGAGTTTAATTAAGTAAGAGGAAGATGTGTACCTGATTTGGCCGAATCCATCGTCTTAGAAACGATCCGAGAAGTTTTGCACCAAGATCTTCTCTCGTTTTCTAACCCCAGAATGATGGAATTCTTATCTCTTATCTTTTCCTTATCCTCTATCCACCTTTATATAGAGGAGCTTAATCATTAGGGTCAGCAACAAGAAAGACTTAGCTCACCGGTATATAATAATCATGGGCTATCCATCATACCCATATTATTATCTGAGCCCACATTAATTCCCCCACACTTAATTAATAAATGAAGTCATGCCTAAATAAAGAATTGATCAAATTCTTAAGGCCCTTTATTTGTAATTTGTCCTGATATCTCAATTAAAAGCCCATAAATATAAGATATTAAAATAAAATATCTTACATCCACTGCTACCCCTTCAGAATCTTCTAAACTGTTTCCTTTTCCCTGCAAAGTTCATTATAACAAATTAATAATAATCATTAATTCAATTAATAGTTAGACCTAATTTTCTTTTCTTTTCTTTTTTATTTTTTGAGTGGAAAAATATGAAAGCAGCATCAAGATTACCAGAGAACTGTTGAAATGATCAGTTGTCTTCCTGGAATTTATATCAATATCACTGACCTGTAAAGATTGATACACATATGAGAAAAAAAATGGAGTATTGGATCATAAAAGTCTGAAAAAAAAAGGAGGGAAGAGTTTTGTAATGAAATTACGTGCCTTGGGACTAGAAACAGGAGAACTAGCAGTATCCTCTAAAGACTCATCATGGGAAATTTCTTTGGCTCTGGTTTTCTTGAAAGTTAATTTGTTGGGAATATTATTTGGTGAGGCTCCAATGGAAGAAGAGGCAACAGAATCATGTTTGTTATTATTAAAAGATTTCCATGCAGGAAAAGAAGCAGCATCAGAAACCATAGAAGAAGAAGAGGTACAAAAACTTGAAGACAAACTATGATGATGATGATGATCAGAGAGATCTTGAAAATAAGCAGTCCACCCACTCTCTTCTTCATCCGAAAGTGCAACAACACCTGTATTAATGGAACCCTCCATAGCTAAAGGCTAAAATGCTAATGGGTATGTTTGTTTGAGATCAGAAGCCAAAAGGCTTAGTTTTGTAAAGTGGGATTTATAGAGAGGAAAAAGGGAGATGATTAATAAGGAATAGAAAGAAAAAGGGAAGCCATAACGTAGAATCTTGATTTGCTAAGTGGGGCCAGGGGGAGTTGTGGAGGTTAATTTAGCAGTTAGCTATAGAGAGAGAGAGAGAGAGAGAAGGTGGAGCAAGAAAATAAAAATGGGAAAATGGTAGGGGGCAAGGGCTGACCTTTGTGGCTGGTTTAAATTGTAATTATTTGCTATATTCAGAATCACAAACAAAGTGTTGGCCATTTTCTTTGTCACCACTTTCCTTTCAACCAAATACAATTAATGTCTAATTAAGTCAATTGAAGAGAAAGGAAAACTGAAAGAAAATAATAATTAATTTGTTCTTCATTTGTCAAAATAGTACTGATTCCTTTTGTTCGATTGAGCTTTATAATTTGGGAGTAGAAATCAATAGCCGCTATAATCTTAAAGAATTGCCCTTTGTTTTTGGTCAAAACCTCCAAGAAAAATTATATTTCCTTTAATGAAAGAAAAAAAAAGTGTAATTTCTTTTCTTTTTATTTGGTTACCTTACTTATATTATGAGAAAAATTAAGTTTCTTTCCTATAATAAAAGAAGAGAAATAAAGAAATAAAGCTATTTCTCTCCCTTTCCCTTCAGAATGGCAAGAAAGACTCCAGTAGAAATAATAAGAAAAAAAATAATGAAATTAAAAAATATATTTTTTTTGAAAACAAAAAGGCACTACAAATAAAATTTCTAAAATGACGTTTAAAATGGATTGACACTTTAAATGGGATTGAGGGAATAACAAAAAATAAGCCACCAAATTTAATTTCTCACAAATTCTCTAGATTCCATTAGTCAAATGAGCAAGAAACCAATCCCAGATTTTAAGTGTTTAAGTTCAAAAGTTCAATAATTATGTTGATCATAATTGAATTTGAGATTAAGAGACTTCATTCACACACATAGGAGGTTGATGTTGAAATATTTCCTCTTAATTATTCCCCTATTATATGATGTGAAATTCATAATTGATGATTCCAAAGTGCTCAAGAGAGAGTGCATTGAGTTTGTATTCAAATTCTTCTCTTATTAGAAAACTGTTTTCTGACTCTATTCTTTTACTGGGTAAAAACTTTCTACTGGACAGACTTTACTAATGGATTTCCACTCATGTTTCTACTTCAAATTTTAGAATGAAATAAAAATGAGACTTTTTAATAAATAATTAATAAACTATCAGAAAATTACTTCAACGCACCAAACTTGATTTGAAAAGATCAATTCTTTTTATATAAAATCAAACACTATAACTTTTAAACACAAAAGTATTGCCTGTATAACTCAAAATATTATTCAAAATCAGTTTTAATTTATCAAAACAGAAACATACACTTGCTACAATGATAAAAATATAAAAGAGATTAGGAGAGGAATATCAACACGATGATTTATAAATTATAATAATTCGAACTTCTTGCCTACGTCTATTTCTCAAGAAATCTTTTTGAGAGTTTCTTTCTCACTTGTAACCCTTTTAATGGGTAAGGGATTAGCTAAATTACAGCCCAAGTGTTATATATTTTCTAAACACGATCTCACTTTAATCCTAAGGTTTTTTGCAAAGTAAAAATCTCAAATATATTTGTCTTTTTTCTTAGCCTTAACAAACCCCAAAACTCTTATATTTTTCAAGATTAAAGATTAATATACCCAAATTTACAATCCAAACTTGGAAAGCAAATACAAAAAATGAGTTTTGCAAATATTCATCACCTGAAAAACGAATTATAAAGGTAAAAACTATAACCAAATGATGAGGATTTTTAAGGTGTAAAGCTCAAAATATGAAAAAGGATGAGAAAAATGATAGAGCACTTCAAATCTAATATTTTTATTTTTTTCACTTATTAAATATATCATTTAAAGTCATATTTATATCTTAAAATTTAAAAAACTAGTCAGTACAGTCGTTGGAGTGCAACTGCCAAACAATGCATTTAATGCACAACTGCACTACATAATTTTTTAGAATTATGTTTGCGTTAGTTTTATCTTGAATAGAATAACATTTATTTTCTACTTAGTAGAAATCACTTTTCTCCTTGAAAACTTTTGCAAATAAAAATATTTTTCATGCATTTCTTTAAAGTATAAATCATTTGTCTTTGAATTCTTCCTAGTAAAAAATCTTTTATATGTTGAAACCAATTTTTAATGCAATGCAACTTATCTCCTCAATGGTCTTACATTAAATCCTAAGAGTCTTCATGTCTTTTTTGAATATCTTCTTCATAATATCTTCAATTCTCGCTTGAGAAATTTGATTAGCTATTCTTTGATCTCCATAAGTCTTTATCTTCTCCAATGTAAATTTTTGCATAAACGATTTCATAAAAAATATATATTTCTCAATATTTTATTATCATTAAAATCAACAAGGTATTTTGCTGGTTTTTGAGCCAACAATGATTATTAAATTAAGAAAAATTTACAAAAGTAGAAAAATATGCTAACAATCTTTCAAAATTACCGACATTTAAATGTTCTTTAAAAAAATACTAAAATCAACTTTTTAAAATTTTATACTAGAAAAAACTGAAATCTCATTGAATAATTTTTTTTAAACAAATTTAATATGATCTCTTCCATACATATCCAAAAATATAGCATTTCATCGTCATTATTTTCAAATCATTCATAATCTTCTTTAGAAAATCATTATTTTATCTTACAAAATCAACTTCTATATTTATATTCACCTTCCTACAACAACACTAAGACTATGTTTAGATTGAGGAATTTTGAATGAGAAAATTAAAAAAAAAATTATGAATTTATGTCAAATTCATTGATTGACTACTTAAAAAATATCAAAATCCATAAATTTTGGAGAATTCTTCATTTTTGAAGTATTTGATTTCTAAACTCAAAGATAGAAAATTGATCCACAATTTTTTATCCATGAAGAATTGTTGTCAGATTTTTTATTCTAAGATTGTCCATAATAAATTAATAATATTCCAAAACTATCATTATGCCTAAAAAAATAGCAAAAACTACTTGTCAATTTTGTTTGTTTGTTTTATTTTCACTTATTTTATATGTACTAGTTTAAATATGAATTTAAAAAAATATTAATAAGTTCATTTGAAAAAGAAAAAATATTAATAGATTAATCTATTTATAAACATAGTATAAACAATGAGTTTATATAAAATTTTGAGCAAAACATTTGTAATATATTTCAAATTTGACAATAATGATAATTGCATTAATTGCATTTTTTACTAAATTATATTATTTAACAATTCCATATGAACATGATAAAAATGACTAGAAAATGTTTAATTAATGATAAATTATCAATATTTAATAAATGGTAAAAATGAAAATTAATTGTTAAATTTATGGATTGTAGTTGTTGAATCAAATAAGAGTACAAAAGAAATTACATCATTAATCAATTAATTTTATATTCAAACTAAACAATAGAACTTTTATAATCCATGAATTTTAAAATCTTCAAATGGGGTCTAAATTATAAATATATTGTTGTTTATATATTTTATTAAAAAGTTCATTTGATAAATTTCATATAAGTGATGAGTAAATTTTTAGTGTTTGATAGAAATAATACAAAACAAATATGATAAGATATATTTCAGGTAAATGATAATTAAAAAAATTTACCCAATATTTACCAAAAATTAATTCAATATTTTTCCAAAATTTATTCAATGTTTATTCAATATTGACCCACATTTATAAATACCAAATATTTATCCAACATTTATCTAATGTTGACTTATACTTACAAATACCAAATATTTATCCAATGTTTATCCAAAATTTACTCAATATTTATTTGTTATTTTTTTATATACGATATACTTTTTTTTATATAAATGATATATTTACGCAATATTTATCCAATGTTAAATGACAAAAAGTTATAAAACTCATGTAAAATTTAAACAAATATTTAATGTTTGACTTTCTCATTTTTTTCAATAATTTCACTAGAAAACTTTCTTCTATATGACAACAGAGTTTCAACAATGGAAAATATAAAAAAAAAATAGAAAAAGATAGAAAAATATGAAATCAATCTCAAAATAAAATGGAAAATATAAAAAAAAAAAAAGAGAAAGATAGAAAAATATGAATCAATCTCGAAATGAAAGGATGAAAGAATGAAAAATAGAAAGAAAACCAAAATAAATGGAAAATTAAAAAAATAAAAAGTTAAATGAGAAGTTACATTCATAAATATTGTACCACAATGCCAATAAATAAGATAAATGACATTTTTCAAATACAAATATTATATAAATAGTAAAAATAAAATTTAATTTCGGTAAAAATGATAAAAGAAAAAGTTTATCGATATTTTTGAAATAAAAAGTTAAAAATCGCTAAACGGTGATAATTACTCTTAGTATAAAATGTTGAGCGGTATTTGACAGGATTCAAAGATTGTCAAACTATTTAGTGCCCAAATATATCCAATCCTTCGTATTTGATAAGATTGATTTACATCAAATTCTATCATTCTGCTATTGCTTCCCATTCTCTACATGTTTGCCCACTAAACTTTGTTACAACCTCGTATATATAAATTGTTAGATGTTTACTATAATTGTTATAAATTTTAGTGTTAAATAAAATTAAATATTAGAACATTAAATTGTTATAATTATTGTATAATTAATTATAATTATTAAATTTTTGATTTAACAGTTAAAAAATAGGTGGAAACCTCACCTATATATATATATATCATTTTCATATATTTATGTTGTTTGATTTGAATTTTATAAGTTACTTTCTCTCTCTCCCCCCTCTCTCCTTTATATATCTATATATATATATATATATATATATATATATATATATATATATGCAATATGTAATTGTACTAAATTGCATAGATCAATTTAATTTTCAGTTTCTAACTAAGAATTCACTTAATTTTCAAAATTGAAATGTAAAAATTTTGTTGGGGAATATATACATATATTTTAGTAATTCAATTATTATGATTAGCTTTTAAATTTTTATTTGCACTAAGTCCTTAAATAATTATTTTATTATGTATTAGATTCAAATAGCAAGGATCAATAAAAAAGATAGGCCAGTGACCCTTTGTATATTGCCAGTGAATGCTAAACTATCCATTTTTTTTAATTATTAAATCCCTGCTTAGACATTATATAAACTAAAATTAAAATTCAAAAACCCAATGAGACACAGATTCGGTTGTTAATGATTCGACACAGCCGCAGTCTATGTTCAATTCCATACCAAGAAATTTTGATGTGCAACCTTCTTATAATCCATCTGGCATACGTTCATCTTGGTCTCCTCCTTCTAAAGGTATGTTGAAATGCAACGTTGATGCTGCAACATTTGATGCTGTGAATTATGTGGGTTATGCAGTTGCTTTAGGAGATCATTATGGCAACTTTGTCAAAGGCTTTTCTGGTCATTCACGCTTTCGTCTTGATTCTTCTTTGGCTGAATCATTGTTTATTTGTGAGATGCTCTTGTGGATTGAACAAGAAGGCTTTGTTGATGCTATTTTTGAGATAGATAGCCAAGTTGCGTTTTTTACTCTAACTATGGAGATATCTCTTTAAACAATGAGTTAGGCTTTATTGTTGGAGAATGCAATAGGATTCTGAACTCCAACCCAAATTCTTCAATCATTTGGGTTTCTAGACTTGCAAACATACACTTGCGAGATCTGTTCTACATTTTGATAGATGTATTGTTTGGAGTTCTCCTTTAAGTTTGAATGTTTTATTAGATGATTTACCATTGCACAACTAGGCTTTCTATCCATGATTCTTAGGTTGGGTGTAAGGGGTAGACCTATTGGTCTAGGGAGTAGTTTTGTGCATCTTAGTATTTGCTTAGACCCGTTTGGTATTATATTTATTAAAAGCGTTTTTAGAAAAAAAAAATTATTTTTAAATATTTTGAATTTTGAAAGTTACTTTTAGAAAGAAGTAAGTAAATAGATATTTTTCCAAGAAATAAGTTTGAGAAAAATAATTTATAAAAAATTAAAAAAATCAAGTCAATTAAATTAAAAAAATTTTAAATATGTTTTTTGGAAATCTAAAAACAATTGCAAACAACTATGTTGCTTTATATTTGTTTTTTGGCTTTTTTAACGAAACTTTGATTTTTTTTAAAAAGAAAAACCCTAATGAGACAGTAAAAAATTTTAAATGAATTTTTCAACAACTAAAGCATGCTTCTTTTTTTTTTCCTTATGTTAGAAGTTTTTGACCAAAGTGTCACCATTTAGAATGTGCAAAATTTTCAAAGTTATAATTTTTAATCTTGAAAGAATAATATAACCAATAGTCACGTCAAGATTGAATTAAGCTGGGCGGCACTCACGGATTATGCTAATTTTATGGAAATAAATAACTTGTTAATAATTATATGTCTGAAATTTTAATACAGATTAAAAAAGATTTAGCCCAATTTTAATAGGAAAATATTTCTTATAAGGATAAATGACTAGTATTTCCAATGTAGAAAAGGAAAATAGGAATTTGGTCACATCAAATTTTCTTTTCTTTGGCCAATTTTCTCAGATTATATCTTAATTTAGCATTAATATACAGTAATAGCTTACAATTTGATTTGTAACAATAATATTTTTCAACTTTAGTTTACCTAATAAAAATAAAAAATATATTTTTACATGTTATTACAGATTATTATTTTTAAAAAAAAAATTGAAAAATTTTATATTCTATATAAGCAATCACATAACATTTATTCTATATAAGCGGCGATATGACACTTATTCATCGAGAATAATCTATAAATCTATAATAACATATAAGGAAGATATTTTTATTATATAAATTAAAGTTAGAAAATATTAGTGTTACAAATCAAACTTGAGGATATTATTGTGCATTGATATTAAACTTAGGGATGATCTGTGAAATTTTTATTTTTTTTAGTACATTTAGTTTGAACCCAAATGTGATTATATTATATCTGATATTGTAAAATGACAATTGGATTATTGGAATGGTATTAAAGATGGATATCAATCCGTTTGTTAGTATAAATTTGTAATTTATTGACATAAAAAGTATTTCTTCCTGGATGGACGGCCATTATATAACACTGTTTAATTTATAAAAGGACACAAATATTTTAGTCCCTGAATTTAATAAATTTTATAATTAAATCATCTTTCAATTGAAAAATTATTATTAATTTTGAACTGACTTAGTCCCCATTTTTGGAGCACTTAGCATCTAATTATTGACCATTAAAAGAAGTTAATTTGACAAATATTTATAATTAATCTCTATTTGAAAAACATTTAGCATCTAATTAATTTGAACAAATTTTAAATTAAGGTGAGTAAATTAATTTAAAAATGATAATTAAATAAATTAACAGAATAAACTTTTAGTTTATAAATTTAATGACGTAAATTTATAAATATTCAGTAACTAAAATATACATTTACTTTCCTTATATAAAATGTAGTTAATCATAGGGTCTTGAACCCATGTCTAAGCCGCAGTTGCATGGGAATGAGTTTTGATATTTATGCGTAAGAACTTGATGATTGACCTTATCATTATTTCATAATCTTCAACTGGAAGTATGTAAATGACAAGAAAATGATAGAATTCCATTAAGGAAATAATTATCTTTCATCCTTAAGTGATATGTATTCCTATAATTTTATGTGTTATAAGAAATTAATGAAGAAGGTAATGAATAGAAGGTATTTAGTATTTTTGTTCCACTAAATCTAAAAAAAATTATTTTATTTGTTTTTCAGTTGATTATAAGGATTAAAGTCCACTTTGGAATTTGAAATGTCACATGGTGAGATTACTGGAATCAATTAAGACTAATTACCGAAAAAAGTCAAATATTTGATGTTATTTTCTCCATATTTTCATATCCAATAATTTCACCTCAATCATCATTTTTTCCTCATGGAAGCATTGTCTCTAAGAAACCCAAAAGTATCTTCCTACCTTTAATTAGCTAAATTTTGTCAATATACAGTTGTCCATTATATCACATAGTTACCTAATTCAAAGCATATATTTGGTTTTTATTAACTACATATTAGGAGAGGGAGATGGTAGAGTTCGGAACCTAAATTATTTAAGAGATTCTTCAATAAACTGGACTACATATTATTCTCTTTAGTAACCTTCGTTTTTTTTTTATACATTTCCTGATAAAATATATAACAAAGATAACTAATTAATTAATTAAATAAATTTTTATGAAGTTAATTAATTTCATTATGAATTCTCTTGCCAATCCATGTCAAGACCTTTTGATTGCTCTCTCTCTCTCTCTCTCTCTCTCTATATATATATATATATATATATATATATATATATATATATATATATATATTACTTTTTGTCAAATAAATGGGAGAATTAAGGGGATACCTAATTAGATTGCCAACATAGAGAGCTAAACTTGTTATCAAATAATCCAAAAAGCGTATTTTAATCATGTACCTAGCAAAATGTCAGCTAATCTCATAATTAAAAAGTTTTGACACCTGTTACTATTAATTAAGATTTCGAATTCAATTTTTGTATATGGAAAAAATTTGAGTTATGAGAACTCTTTCCTATAATAGATCAATAATATATACAACTAAATATATATAAATTACACAATACGATTCAATACAATTAAACACGATTTACTTAACATATTTAAATATATACAACTAACACAATACGACACGATTATACACGAATATATATAAATATTAAATTAAAAAAAATTCTTTTTATTTACATTCTAGAGTTTTTTCTTATTTAATTTTTTTAAATTACATGTAAAATAATTATTTATTTAATATTATATTAATTCATCTAAACATATTTATTAATATTTATTTGCATATACTAATATTATGTATTGTAAATTTATTTATATTTACGTATTATATATATTTATAATATTATAATATATATTTTAATTTTTTATATAGTTTGAGTTTTGAGTATACTAAAAAATAAATTAATATTTTTTATAATTGTGCCAAATCAGTTTTAACATATTAGACAAGTAAAATTTGTTTATGGTACTGTTTTTCTCGTATCGTGATAGTCTACCTAAAAATTTATCCCCTTACATAATGCATAAATCCAAATGTAACACCGTTCCTATAAATGGATATATAATTCCTTAAGCATGCAACAGATCCAAATATAAAGCCATAAATAGACACAGAAATAATTAAGAGGAAGATGTCGGCAGCACAGGTACGTAGAGGCTCATGACAAGATGAGATCAAGAGATGTAAGCAAAGTAGCTAGAGGTGAGCAAGCTGCCAGGCCTTATCATCATCATCAATGTACTTCTCCTACTATTGATGATCATAACAAACATCCCTCACACATTAATCAGGTTTCTTGTTTTCTATTTTTCAACTATATATATGTATGTGTTTTAGTTTTATTTTCTTCGTTTGTTCAATTAGAGGTTTGATTAATTATATATGGATATGATGATGATATATAGGAGGAGATGGAGGCAAATAATGAGTTGGAGGAACTGGAGACGGCAACTGTTGATATACGTTTTCCCACCACCAACCAAACACGTCCTTGTCACCACAGGTCTCTTTTCCCACTAATATGCCACCACAATAACCTCATTTTCATTTTCGTACTTATATAATAATCAAATTTTATGAATTTTGGTTAATATTGTTAATGTATTTTTTGTTAATATTGTTTTTATTTTAGAAACTTTAGTTAATAATATTAATAGAAGCATATATAATTTTTCTTTTTCAAATTTATTATTATTATTATTTAATAATAATAAATAATCATATTTGGTTATAATAAGCTGAATGTGAAAAGTTGGCAAGGTATTACCGGTCTTTGTGTCGTGATGAATGAGTGAGGAAACTAATTAGTAATTACTACTGATTAGAGCAATTAATTATATAATTATTTTCAAGTATATTCATTGTATTTAATTTAATTACTTAATTAACTTAACTGCTTTCTCCTTCCTATGCAGATTGAGAGGTGGGACGAACAGAGGGAGAGCTTGGAACGTTTCCAGGCCCAATTTAAGAATAAGACATAAATGAATACATTAAAACCCAAACCAAAGCAAGGGACATTATTCAAATAACAGTGTTTTTATCATAAGCTCTATTTTCAAAACGGCACCGTTTTCATACCTCAAATTCTTTCAGTGGAATGGCACCGTGCGGTAGGCGTTTTTTTCCTTCTTCTTTCTCTAATACATAAATGAAACGACGTGGTTCAAAGTATACGGAACATTCAGTCACAACTCTGCGTCATTTACTTTTCTCTTTTCTAAAATAGTTATTAAAATAAAATTTATTTTATTAAAATTCATTTTATTACTTTTATTTCAAAGTAAATATTGTTTAAAGTTTTATTAATTAGTTATTAATATAACATAAATTTTATTTGTAAAACTAATCTCTTACAATTTATTAATTATTAATATTATTATTTTATTTATTCAAACAAATATGATATTTGAAAAATATGAGTTTGGAAGATATAAAGCTAAATTTGCAAATGTAATAAATCAAGTATTTACTTAGGCTTAACAAATAATAGAATAATAAAACTATGGCAAGAAATATCCGGCCATAAATTAATATCTTAAGTCGACAATAATTTTGATATTTAAATTGAGCAAGCTAGATTAATTAAGCTATTTCTTTGCCAAGCCATCAATAACCAAGGAAAAATAAAGCAAAAAAAAAAAAAAAAGGAAAATTTCCAAGAAATTGATTCTGCAGTTCCATTAATAATAAAAATAAATTATCTGATAGGATAGCTAAATTTCATTTCCATAGTCATGAATCGTCTATGTTAAATTTAATATTCACGAAAGAAAATCTATAATATCATGCATCACTAGGTATTCCATAGTGACAGCTCAAAAATTTTCTAGGGCTTTTCCACCTGAAAAGTGTATACAGTATGGCATAACTAAGGTGATAAAAGCCAAACCGTAAAACCAGAGAAAGAGAATGCCCTCTCCAAGCATATTGCTCCAATGATTCTTATCCTGCAGGGGAAAAAAAATGAAATGCAACGGATTCTCGTGCGAATATGCCACTGATCTAAGCTGTATTTTTCTTGCTTCTGAAGTTCTCTTTTAACAGAGCAAATTTTTTCTTGCACTGATTGACAGTCTTCCCTGGAACAGCGGCCGCAACTCTCTCCCATCGTTGATTGGTTTCCTTTGGGAAGGTTTTTAGGGCCTGAACTAAGGCTCTTTCTTGCACAGCAGACCATGCATCTTGGTCTGAGCTTGAAGACACCCCATTATCTGCAACCCCTTCCTCAGGATTCTTATTACTTGAAGATTCCTCTGAACTATCCATCTTCACAGCACTGCTTTCAGTACCTTGTTTAGTTGCTACCCCTTCTATTTCCTCTCTAGTTGAAAGTGGAGATGCAATGGATTGAGCAGGCTTCCGCTTCTCAAGAAAAGAATCAAAAGCTTTAGCAGAGTCAGGCTTCTGTAGGAGGACTGTTTTTGTCGCCTTGAGAATTTCTTCTACAGATCTTCCTGTACCAATGTACTCCGAAATAACCTCCCACCTCCGAGATGTTCCTTTAGGATATTTCTGCATTCCTTTTCTCAGGAGCTCAATTTCTTCTCTGCCCCATGTCTTCTCTTTCTTCTCAAAGCTGCTTAATGGGGCACTTCCATTAGGTACCACAGAGCCATTCTGCTGTAAATTCTTCTTCTCATCTTGTTTATTGCTCTCAGAATTACGATTATGTCCACTTGCATCTCTGAGTACTTTTGCTTGATCATGCACTTCTTTGCCTTCCATCTTATAACATATATTCCTCAGCTGCTCAATATCCAGTGACAAACAAAGATTTTCTACATCATCATCACGAAGATCAAGCAAATGCTGGGACAAAATAGGTGCTGAAAGATTTCGAAGACGGGTCCGCTCTTTGCGTAGAAGCTTCTTTTCTTTCTCCTTTAACTTCTTCTGCTGTGAAGCAATTTCAGCAGCACGTTTCTGCTCCTCCTCTATACACCGTTTCTCCTCTTCAGCAGCCCTGGCAGCTTCTTCCTCCTGCAGCTTCTTTGCCAGAATTTTAGCATCCTTCTTTCTCTGCTTTTCAGCCTTTTCCTCTTCCTTTCTCCTCAAAATTCTTGGATCTCTTCTATAAGCATTGTCAACAAGAGTACGTATCCGTGCATATTCTTCCTTCCTTGCCTTCTCCGAGAGTTTTGCATTCTGCCTCTCCATCCACCTCTTATGTTCACGAGACTCCGCTTGCTCAAGATCAAACTCATCAGCATGAGGAAACTCTCTCCAGCTTTTAAAGCTGTACCAAAAATCATAAAAGCTTTCGACTTCTTTCAAAGGAGTGTTATCATCACCCAGAGATGAGACTGGCTGGGTCATGGACCACCGTCCATTCCTCATAAAAGCAGGTCCAAAGACCTTGAAAAAGTCCTGAGGTGCACAATCAGTGGGAATTTCATCATCAAACTCATCTGTGGAATCAAATATCCTTCTCTTCACTGGATCAATCAAAACTTCATATGCTTCTTGGATGGATTTGAAGTGGCTTTCTATTTCATCCTTTTTCACTTGTTTTGCTGCTTCAGTTTCCTCAGCAAGAAGAATAGCAGCCTGTTTGTCCGGATGATATTTCAAAGCAACCTCACGGTAGGCTTTCCTTATCTGTTCTTCTGTGGCAAGATATCTCAAATGGCCCAAACCTAGCAAGGCATAGTGATCTTGTTGCTTTTCTCCACTACCAGATTTCTTTCTACCTTTGGTACTATAAGAATCAGATGATGGCATATATGACTGTTCCTTTTCATTGGACACTTTCTGATCTTCACTGTCTGCATCTTCCTCCTCACAGCCAAGGAGTTTCAGAGCAGCAGAGTGGAATGCATGCCCAGCAGGTTCAAATTTTAAAGCCTTAACTGGGAGGGAATTTGAGAAAATATAGATTGGCTGTCCATCTTCAAGCTCTTCTGAGTAAGAAATAAGCCGTAATCTAGAGTGGATAGCCATAATGTTTATAAAAGGCCTGCAAAAATTTCGCCAATATCAATCTCCAAGAACAGCTTCACACCAGTCCACTGTCCCGTTAGACAATATAGACCATAGTAATAATCAAGCTGCACCAATAAGCAAACTTCAATGATCAAAAATACATGCAGAGTTATTATATGGAGATATTATTCACCACACATTGATCTCTAGCGCCTAAGTAATATAAACAAAGGATTCAACTTGTAGTCTGGAAATTTGTTTCTATAAACAAAGGATTCAACTAGCAGTCTGGAAATTATTTTCTTCTTCTGGCACTCTATTAAAATCCAGTAATCATACGCTTCAATGAATCAAAAACCTAAAAATCCTAGACCGGAAAAAATAGTATCACTCAACGACACTTCATTTTCCCAAAATTATTATTTTTTAACTGGCTAAATGGGACTTGCACAACACAAGGAAAAAATAGAAAAAAGAAAGCAAAAAAAAAAAAAAAGAAGATAACTTTTGAAGTGAAATTGCAGAAGATATTTGATCTAACAAAAGAATACCTCATAAAAGAAACAACAAAAATATCAAAATCCAAATCGCACCTCGGTGTCAAATATTTTGGCTTTCTCAATTTGATTTCGAATGAGGTACTGTCGGCGTTGGCGGAGAGCAGCACAATGGTAGAGTTAGATCAATTCTAAGCAAAACCAGCGCGACGCTTCCCTATCAATGCTAAATTGATAGCAAAACCGAATTAATTGAGCAATGGAAGCTGATGGAGGAGAAGGCATCAATTTTAAGAGCGCGAAGCTGCTGCTAGGGTTTTATAGGTGTAGAAGCAACATAAAGCAGAGGATTATATACAATGGCCTGAAACGACAGTGTTTTATAAATTTTTATTTTAAATATTTACCTCATTATTCTAATTAATTACGAAAATGGACCATCACCGTTAAAAGGCAGAATTTGCTTCCCCGGCAAAGAATTTGAGAGAAACAGTATGAGAAGGGGAATCGGGAGTTGGATATCGCGATCTTTATTTCGCCGGCAGAGATTTGATTCTTATGGAGAAATCAACACCTCTTGCTGTATAGCGTCTAGCCGCGCTTTACACGTTTCTTCTGCAAACACGACAACGTCCAATTTCAAATCATTGTGGTCTTCTTTGCACCCTCACCAATGGACTCATTTCTCAGGTCTGTTTTTGTAATCGATTTTTTTAAGTAATATTTTCCTTACGTTAAGTTTGGTTACTGAGGAAAGAAAGCGATTGATAGTTTGAATTTCACTGTGAATAGTTTAATATTGAGCTAATAATAGTTATCATCGAATGCTGTGAAATGAGATGCTCTAAAATCTGTAATCTAGAGTTATGATGCTCTTCTTTTTTCTTTTTCTTTTTTTATTTATTTATTTTATATATATATATATATATATATATATATATATATATATATAAACTGAGGTTTATTGGGATGGTGGTTTACATAGGGCAGAGGAGGACTATGTTTATACAAACTCAATCAACACCCAATCCATCATCGCTTATGTTTTATCCTGGGAAGCCAATTATGGAAGTTGGGAGTGCTGATTTCCCTAATGCTCGTTCAGCTATGAATTCTCCATTGGCAAAAGCCCTTTATGGAATTGATGGTAGGCTGCCATAAATATAGATGTATGATTTTCTTTTATGAAATTTTCCGCTAAGGAATTTTTGCATCTGTGATATTATTTTTCTTACAATGTTTTAGTTTAAGCGTGCTTAGAGATATATTGTATGGTTTCAGGAATGGAAAATAGATCTAGCTTTGCATAGTAAGTTTATGAGGTCCTTATAGTAGCTAAATTGTCTGCTCCGTGTTCTCCATGTCACAATTATTTAAGCCAGAGCAAGAGTATACAGACTGACTAACCTGGCTTTGTTTTTAAGTAGATTCACATCCTTTGAAGTTCTTGGTTGGTAAGCTCTAGGCCTAATCTCCAAACCTTGTCAAGATTCTATTTTGAATAATATTGATATTGCTGATTGACACAGGAAGTTTAGCTTTTAACCTCCATTGGAAAAGAGCCTCGTACCAGTATCAATTTGCAACCTGTTATTCCTTTTGAAGTTCTAGATGGAGATTGGATTTTTGGGCAATATTATGCATGGCCATGCATCTATGGTCCTTAACTTTTGCCTTTTAATCCTACTTTATATGTTTTGGAGATAACAAGATTTCTTTTAGGATTTTTACTCATCCAATTGAATTGATGTTGGAGCTGTTGTTCATTTTTTAAGAGTTTACAGGTTAACCAAATTACTAAGAATCAAATACAACTTTTCTTTTCTTTTCTTTTCCCTTTTTTCAAAATAATTTTTCTCTTCCACCACGTGCATTGAATCTTCATTTTATTTATGGTGTTTATCTGCTACCTGGGAAACAGAGGGGCACACTAGATGTTAACTGATGTATACGCAGGGTAGGCTTCTTTCTCTGCCTACCTCTCATTATTAGAAAGACTTTCACTATAAAGCCTGTGAAGAAGATGGGAATTGTTAAACAAAACTTTTTGTGTAGTTTGAGGAAAAATCCAAAAAAATAAAAATAAAAGAATAAAGTTACAATGATTAAGAACAAATCAGAACAATCAAGATAGAAGAAGAAAGTAAGCAGAACAACAGAAAATAAAAGAAGCAAAGGTGCACTAATAAAAACTCACACTTGTTAGATATGCCTTAAAACTAAAATATTCAACCATCACTTGGAAGAATCATTGCACCTACTTCCATTATCATGATGTCATTATTGTCATAAATTCTCAGTTTGCTAAATAATCTCATTGATTTTTTTCTATCTCAAAGTTTTATTAACTTCATATATATGGCATTTGGAGTAGTTTTGGATGTTACAAGATTAGTTCACATGAGTAACGGTTATGCTTATGCATTTTTGTCTTTTCCACAGGAATAACTCGAGTTTTTTATGGGTCTGATTTTGTCACTGTGACAAAGTCAGATGATGCTTCCTGGGATTTCCTGAAGCCTGAGATATTTGCAGCAATTATGGACTTCTACTCTTCTGGTCAGCCATTGTTTCTGGACTCACAAACAGCAGCTGCAAAGGACACAGCTATTCATGAGGTACATCATTAGTATATCTATTTTTTCAATGACTGAAGCTTTCATATACTCAAAAAAATGATCAGATTGAGGTTTTTCTATCTTACATTTTTGAAACTTATATTTTTCTCAAGGATAGTACTTTAGTTTTACAATTGCTTATAGTTAACTTGATTGAAATTTGTCTTTGGGCATTAATGCAAGTGTTATCCTAGTCTTATCCTCAGTATCCAAACTCCACATTTTCCCTTTCGCCTCCTGTGCTTCCCTTTCAATATCAATTAACAAATAATGAACTCTAGGTAGGAACTTGCTATTTGAAGTGCTTTAATGTAGGGACAGTCTGCTAAATGAGATGATCATGAGATGCATGATCTTCTCTTTAAAGCTTCTGGAACAGCATTTGATATAACTTGTATATGCTAAGAACTTCCAGTTTTGAAGTCTTCTACCATCAGTTTTGATTTGTTTACTGATCCTTGCCATTTTACCCGCCCACATCCATGAGGAACCCAATCAGCCTACTTCTTGGCTTGATCTTGATCCCTCTACCGATAGAAATTTCCGTATAAACCTCATACGTTATTTTCATACAAGGAGCAGTGCCATCATTTTCTAAAAATCCATTATTTTCATCCAAAGAGTCGGGATTAGTTTCCCTCATTTGTATTATGGTTTTTATTTTT
This sequence comes from Triadica sebifera, assembly GCA_023653625.1. NCBI lineage: Eukaryota > Viridiplantae > Streptophyta > Magnoliopsida > Malpighiales > Euphorbiaceae > Triadica > Triadica sebifera. Next base: position 21,651,302 of record CM042904.1, read on the forward strand.
TCTTTTTGTTTTGTTCCATCTGGTAAATAATAATTTCTTATTTTCCTCTGTTGCCATTTCAAACTTTTATTAGGGACTTCTTTTACAGATCAACCATGTGATTTTCAATTGAAACAAACAAATTTTTTGTCCCTCACTTGTCAAAGTCTGTAACCACACAGTATTTTTTTATCTTGATTCCGTTGAAATTGAACCCATTTTATATTTCTAATGTTCACAGCAAACTGGATAGGACTGTCAATGCTACTCTTTCAAAAATAAAATGGCAGTCTATTGCATGGTTTCTAGAGCAAAACTTGCTGGCTGTCATCCAAAGTCCCCTCCATTTTTCTATCTATCTATTTTTCTGTCTCTGGCTATAATTTAAAAGAAATTTCCATTTTTGAGTAACTCGTCTGTGGACTGCACTCTCATACAAGAGTTTTTTTCCTTTTTTTTTTTCTAATGTTGGAAATCTCGATGCGTGGAAATTGGAAGGGTTTCAGAATCATGGGTGTGTTAAGTTGAAAAAAAAATTGACTATATTCTGTGGCACAGTATTTTATCAGTCATATGATGAATTTTAGTTGTAAGTTATTGGATGGATGGCTTTTTTGTCCCTTCTGCTCCCCTAATGGTATGAAGTACTACTGAGTTAGTTTTTATGGAAAACTATAGTGTCACCTATTCATATGGAGTCTATCCCTACAGGAGCTTTGAAACAGATGGCTGATAGTTAGAACTGGAATTGTGGAGGATATAATTGTTTTTTAAAATCACCTTTAACCTAATCTTTTGTTTATAAATCTCTCTGCAGGATGACTCAGAAACAGTTGCTATGATCAAAGAACTGCTGGAGACTCGTATTCGACCAGCTGTGCAAGATGATGGTGGAGATATTGAATATCGGGGTTTTGATCCGTAGGTTTTCCTGTTGTTATATTGGGCACTGAATGAGTAATTTGTTCTCTTACCACTTAATGGAACCTTTTTTGTGTCTGCTTTCTTCAGGGAAACAGGAATAGTCAAATTGAGAATGCAAGGAGCATGCAGTGGATGTCCAAGCTCATCAGTCACTCTGAAATCTGGAATTGAAAATATGCTGATGCATTATGTATCGGAGGTAAGTAGTGAAATCATAATATTTGGATTTCTATTGTGTAAGCAAACAGCAGAAGTCTGATATCTTGTAGGCTTCCACAGTTAGTTTAAAAAACTTAGACTATGAGCAAGCAATACGCTATCAAGTTTTATAAGAAATTCAATTTTCAAATGCAGAGAGACTACTTATGTCATTGATGTATCTGTGCTTATTGTGTATTAGATTCCATTTTTAGCGTTCTGGACATATTGGCCAACTTCCATATTAGATTCCAGTTTTGTAAGTTGATTTTCAGTTTAAATTGCTGGGGAAAGGGGAGCTAGTGCATATGTTAAGTCACTGGAAAAGAGAGGTGCCTGCTAATCTATGGATATATTGGCCAACTTCCATTCACTGGATGAAAGTTGATGGTTTTTACCAGATTATGTTTTGTATATAGTCTTCCTTGATGTTTGACTAGTGTGTATAGCTATAAACTGAAATGAGGCCATTATAATCATTTTTCTGGGGAACTTGAATTAAATGGAGAGTAATAGCGCTTTAGAATTTGAAGCATAATGGAAGCAGGTAATCCTCAAATGTTGAATCTTTATGTTGGACACATTTGGACAAGATGACGCCTGATCATGGATTAGCTTTTGGATGGTGGCATGGGCTGTGAACTATGATAAGAACATTGAAGACAGGGAGCAGGGATATGACTAATCTTAGTTTTTCTTAAGTAGCTCTGAAAATTGAATCTGCACTTAAACCTGAGGAGAGGTAGGAGGAGGGCCAGTATGGAGGGGTAATGACTCATTCTGGTGAAAGTGATCAACCCTTAATGGCTATCAAACTTTGTTTTAACTCTTTCTGAAACAAATGAGTTGTCAAAGTATGAAAGTTTTTTATGCCACAATCTCAAGGGCCCACCAAAAAATGAAATGCTTTTAAAAAGATGGAAATCATGTTTGAGGAATTTCATTTGTGTGAGTGCGTGTATGCACATCTGGATGCAGCAGGCGTTTTACATGTCTTGTTTTTGGTTTGCAGACTCCTACTTATATTGCTTGGTGCATTCTTGACTCTTTAGCTATTGCCCTATTATCTTAATTTTGCTTGAAAAAATGTTCTGTGACGTCTGGTTGGCACTGATGGCCAGACTTGTGAGTGGGATTCAACTCTTAGCTGCTCTTTGTGTTTCTCCTTTTTCTGTTTACGAAAATCATCTGCATATGCAGGTGAAAGGAGTGGAGCAAGAATTAGATGCGGACGATGAGGATGCAGGATTGGCTGGTCAGATGGAGTAGTTTCATAATGTACTTTTTCTCGCACAAAGTTTATTCAGATACGTGATGAGGTCAAAGAGGATTTTCTGGTTTTTCTTCCTGTAGAACATCAAAGAATCTCTAGGTTTATTGTTGCTTTCTTAATGGTAGGGTATTGCATGCCTTCAATGCAAGTTAAAATACAGTTGTATGAACATTGTATTACTTGAAGAAACATACGTATAACACATACACTTTGTTCAATCTCCTTTTTTTTTTTGGGTGGAAAGCTATAAAGATCAAAGCTTGCTAGCTATCAATCCCAAACAAAGATCTTGACAAATGGTACGACTTACATCTAAATACTATTACGTTTATAATATATTGAAATTCAATTTATAACAATTACTATTTATTTTCATATATAAGTGAGGTTTTAATTGTTATTACATTATTTATCCATTCATGGATATAATTTTTTAACCGTAAAATAAAAAAATCTAATAGTTTCAATTAATTTTACAATAATTATGATAATTTAATATTATTTAATGCCAAGGTTTATGATAGTTACACACTGAAAGCTTATATATATATATATATATATATATATATATATATATATATATATATATATATATATATTCATCGGGTCTATAATGCTTAGCTAGAGGTTAAATAACTTAAAAAATAAGCTACAGCTTGAATTAATATCTAATAATTGCTTTTTTATTTTTTTTTAAAAAAGAAAGAGCTTTTTCTAATAGCTTGTGCCTTATCAATGCCAAATCACACAAAAATTCAATGCCATTAATTGACTAGGTAATTGGTATTAAAGTGCCAGTAAAAAAAAGTCATAGGACCTAAAGTATTGTGAAAAAATTATGGGACTCAAAAATGTAAAAGTAGCATATGAAAAAGATACTTTTTATATGTAGACTTTTCGAATTAAAAAATGTTAAATCTGGCCATAAATTGATAATGATGATCATAAATTTGCTAATCCAGAGATAACTCTCCACTCTTTTTTGATCTTTTGGTATATATGTGGTATTTAGGCTACAAAAGAAAAAGAAAGGGCTTAGAATACCAAAAGTGAGGCTCCTTCTTATGAACTGTTAAGATAATTTTTATTTTTGAGACCATAACCTTCTAATGGTCATTCCTTTGAATTGTTAAGACTTTTTTTTAGATAATCTTAACTGTTAACACAATTTTATCATCAACTAATTTTGTAATCGTTAAAATAATTTTTTTCAAAGGTGAGTTGGTCTTTCCATGGTCAATGTATGACTATTAAGAGAGTTCTCAAAATGGTCTTGGTCTTTGGATGAGCAGGTAAGTGTTCAGACAGTTTTCTTGGAATAACTTTTGCTGGTCACATTGGATCAAACAAAAGCCATATGAAATCTTCTTCGCATCATGGTAATAAGGGGCTTTGAACGTAGTACATCGGCCTCAACGACGACGAACATGGTATGGTGGCCGTAAGCGCCAACACTGGTTCCTTCCGAATCTATCTTGGCGTGTATGATTTTTCAGAAGAAGAATCTAAGGAAGGGACCAGTACTGGTGAGCAAAGAAACAGAGAGATTAACGCAGAAGGATTTAGAAGAAGTATTTTTGAATTGTGTATTTGGGATTGTTGATAGGTGTTTAAAAATAGAGTTAGAATTTTTTTGATTTAATTAACTAATTTTTTTAATTTTTTATAAACTATTTTTTTTAAAATTCAAAATAATTAAAAATAAAAAAAAATTCTCTAAAAATGTGGTTTCTAAAATAATGTCAAACGGACCCTCGTAATATTTATTGACATAGATGGGCTCTGTTTTGATTTGTTTAGTTTGTGGGTCTCAGTGAGTGTTGCCATTGTGTTTCCATGGTAGAAAATCATTTTCTCTGGTTTCCCACAGACGACGCCAATTTGAAGATCATAAATTTGCTAATCTAGAGATAAGTTTTCTTTACTTGTTGATATTTTGGTTTAAATGGGGGTATTTGAGTTACAAAAGAAGAAGAAATAAAAGAGGGTCTCCCCACTGATGGAATTTGAATGCTTTTGTTAGTAAACTATCTTCTAGAGAGATAAAAATGATTTTCAGAGAAGATCTAAAAAAAAGTGAAAAACAAGATGAAGGAGAATGATGACAGAGAGGAGAGACCCTCAAGTTGGAAAAAGGGTCTTCATTCTTCACTTATTTTTTTATCTTATTATTTGAGTAATCACATTAATTATTACCCTTCCATAAAAAAAATGGTGATGTCTCTTGTCTTTTTTTCTTTGTTTAGTATCCTATTCTTTAATAATTGGGCCTAAATGTATATTTGATTTTTTGATTTCTTACCTTATTATTTTTTAGCCACATCTTTATGGTTATATCAAGTAGCTTTGAACATTTTCCTTTTTCAGTTTTGGACATTATTTCTTTTTATTTTTTATTTTAAAGTTTTATTAGGTTCTAACCTAAAGAAAAATCCCATTTTATACAAAGCAAGTTTGGAGTACGTCCTTTTGATTCCAGCCCAAGTCAATGTACCTTATTTATTTATTTAATATAATTTTGTGTGTAATTTTTTATATTAAACTATTTAAGGTTTTAATATATTATACTGTTTTTCTTTTTTTCTTTTTTTTTTTAATATCCGCTTACCGACTCAAATCTCAGCCATTTCCTATATATACGTATAATCGGAATTTTATTTCGTAAAATTAGATTGTCATTAGAATTGTTGTGTCTGTGATGTAAATCTCGTCCTCTAAAAATTCCATCCGAACCGATCTTAAATACTCAGAATAAATCAAATCGACTCTATTAATTTTAATCCGGTTCGATTTCACTCGACTTAATTCATAGCGCGTGTTGTGCGTTACATCCCTTTCTTCTCCTCCTCGACTTCTCCATACACACACCACTCTACAGGCTATACTCCCTGTCCGCGCCTTTCTTTCTCTACCCCGCTAATGCGTTCGCTCACCAAACCCTAACCCTAACCCCAATCTCTTTGTTCTGTCTTTTACAATCTCAGTACACTTGAAAACCTAATCCAGAAGTGGCAGTTGAACAAGCAATCAGCGCCACGAACGTCGAATTTCTAATCATCTGCATGGATTCAGAGCATAACAGCCTCTTTGAAACGGCATCGCAGCCGGACACCGGCACTGACGTCTACACTTTCCTCGAATTCAACACCCAAGGCGAATCTGACTTTGATTATCCCGAATTCCGCTCTCCGGTTGCCTGGCCGACCCCCTCCGATTCACTCGCGGCCACTTCTCCCTCTTCCGTAGACCCTACAACTTCCGACCATCGTGCCGCTGCTTCTTCCTCCGATCATCATTCTGATTCTCCCGCGGCCTCCCCCGTGTCGTCAAAAGCCGCGCGTAGCGGGTTTGGGAGCAACAGTCTGGGGGTCGATGGGATAGTGGCTGGAATGGGAGGGTTGAATTTCGAGGAGACGGGGGACGACGATGGGTATGAGTTCGGGAAAGGGGATTTTACGGAGCATGCTTGTAGGTATTGTGGAGTTTCGAACCCAGCGTGTGTTGTGAGGTGCAATGTTCCTTCATGCAGGAAGTGGTTTTGTAACTCTAGAGGGAACACTTCAGGTTCGCATATCGTCAATCACCTGGTGAGTATATTTTCTTGTGGGAGTCTTTTAGCTTTTCTTTTTCTTTTTTTTCCCTGCAAAATGTATCGGTTTGCGTTTGTTTCTTAAAAAATGAATATTTGCAGTTCTAATTGGACCCATTAGTTAGTATTTATGGTTGAATTGTTTGGAGGCTTATAAAGTATGGCGTGAAAAACTTTGTCAGCCAATTACTTTAATTCAGTAAATGGATCTTTGGCGGTCGGTAATTTTGCTGATTTTTTCCCCTTATAATTAAAGCGATCATGCTACAATAAGTGTTTTTGAGTTTTTTGGGGCATACATAGTTTATTCTATCACAAAAAGCTGTGTTCAAATACGTCATGCTACAACTGAAGTATTTTTATCTTCTTTTGGTTTTCTTTTCTGATGGGCATTTTGTCGAGTGTGTACAGCGTGTTTGGACAGTCTTAAAAAGCTTACAGTTTGGAATAGGCTTGAAAATTTGGGAGTTTGCCGGATTATAGAACAACTTTATGTTAGAGAACGGTTAGTTAATGTTGCTTAGTTATAAACAATGTGCAAATATTTAAAGTGAAGTGAAATTTGAAAATATATTGAGGCATCTACCAACATAATTTGAAATTGGTTTATAATGGCATTCTTATGGTGTTTCAACCTTCTGATTTTAACTTGCCTATTCTGTATATTTTCTTAAATCACCCATATTTTAATTTTACAAACCAAATATAGTGGCTAATTTTACCATTTTCTGAATTTTTTTAAAAACTATCTATTTTTATATGCCAGCAACATTTTTATCTACTTTTTGGATGTATGAAGTGCAGCTAATGTTTGTGGCATTTGGAATTAAGTTTGTTTGGTTGGATTGTTTTGCAGGTACGTGCAAAACATAAGGAGGTCTGCCTTCATAAAGACAGTCCTCTTGGAGAAACAATACTTGAATGCTACAACTGTGGATGTCGAAATGTTTTTCTACTTGGATTTATATCAGCCAAGACGGAAAGTGTGGTTGTTCTCCTTTGTAGGGAACCTTGCTTGAATGTCAATGCACTCAAGGACATGAATTGGGATCTGAGCCAGTGGTGCCCCCTTATTGATGATAGGTGCTTTCTACAGTGGCTTGTAAAGGTTGGTTTTGGATCTTTTTAATTTATTTAGTGTTATATTGTTTCAAAAAGTTTTATAATGTGTTGTACAATTGTACTTTGCAGATCCCTTCTGAACAGGAGCAGCTGAGGGCACGTCAAATTAGTGCTCAGCAAATAAATAAAGTTGAAGAACTTTGGAAAACAAATCCTGATGCTACCCATGAAGATCTTGAGAAGCCTGGTGTTGATGATGAGCCTCTGTCTGTGGCATTGAAGTATGAAGATGCATATCAGGTGCCGGCTGTAATTAAAATTGCTATATTCATGATTATCATAAAGATTTGTAGGCTGGAGAACATAACAATATATTCATGGCTCCTTACTAATGAGATGATTTTTTTTTTTGTTGCAGTATCAAAATGTGTTTGCTCCTCTAATAAAGCTTGAGGCTGATTATGATAAAGTATGCAATTTTGTGTTTGTTTGTTAAGAATGCATTTTGTTTTGGCTTCATCTTTAAACACTGTTCATTGTCTTATTAATTGAATTTCTTATAGATGATGAAAGAGTCTCAAAGCAAGGACAATGTCACTATTCGATGGGACATTGGTCTTAACAAGAAAAGGATTGCATATTTTGTCTTCCCAAAGGTGCATTGTTTTTTTGTTGGTTGTATAATTATTAATTATATTGTTGGTAATTTGTTATTTTCTGATTGTTGTTTAGTTTTGTTAATAACATGTTTCTAATAAGTATCATTTTATTCACACACTGTTTATTCTGAATTTATAGGAGGACAATGAGTTGCGTCTTGTACCTGGTGATGAGTTACGGCTACGTTATTCTGGAGATGCTGCTCATCCTGCGTGGCAGTCAGTTGGTCATGTGGTATGTCCTCTCTGTTGTCTGAATAACTGATGCTTCATGCTGTTTGAATTCACTTTGATGGTTTCTACCTTTTTCTATAAGTATAGGTGTTGAACATACCACTTGCTTAAGCTGCTTCTCTGATTTTTCAGATCAAGTTAACTGCACAGGAAGAGGTAGCACTTGAGCTTCATGCTAGTCAGGTATTTATACTAATTTCATGCTTAATTTCTCACATCTGGCTGTTAAAAATTTGTTACCAGCTCTAATCATTACTGTTATGTAGGGAGTTCCTGTTGACATAAACCATGGCTTTAAAGTTGATTTTGTCTGGAAAAGTACCAGCTTTGATCGGATGCAAGGGGCAATGAAAACTTTTGCGGTGGACGAAACAAGTGTCAGTGGGTATGTAGGCTGGTTAAACTTTGTGTGCACCTAGTTAAGTATGCTTCGGGTTGTGCCAAGAAGTTCAATGCTGATTATTTCCGATCTTGCCCTCTAGGGGTGGGCATTCAGATAATTGAGCTACCAAACCAAACTTTTTATTCTTTCTCAGTTTTTAGTAAAAACTGGTGATTCATAATCTATATTATATTTAAATTAGATTATATATAGGATGATAAATTTTAATAGCGTAGATACTAATTGATAGTTTCATTTATTTGGGTTATTAGGTGATTGAACTTTAACAGACATCTAATAATACTAAACCTAATTGAAAACCAAACTTCCTTCTGGCAAATAGTGTTGATATTTCCATATTTAGGAAGTTGGCTTTTCCATATGCTTTGTGATATAGCTAATCTTGAGCCACTTGAGTTTGCTAATCTCCTATTGTGTGGGAAGTTTTCTTAACTTTTATATCTTGAATCTGAATGACACATTTTTGTGTGGGAAGTTTTATGATTCTGCTCTATGTGCAGGTACATTTACCACCATTTGTTGGGCCATGAGGTTGAGAGTCAAAATGTTCGCAACACACTGCCCCGTCGTTTTGGTGCACCTGGTCTTCCAGAGCTGAATGCATCTCAAGTATGTTATCTTCACTTCCTATGATTTTGTTATCCTGCATGCTTCTGATTCAGGAGCCACAGCTAATTGGAAATTTTTATTAGTTTTTTTTCTCTTTTTTTCCTTGAATGCCTCAAGTTAACTTTCAGAGTTGTGGTGGGGAAGTTTTGGAACCTTGTTTTATATTGTTTTCTGAAATTGCATCTTGTAGAGATCCTCAGAATTTGCTCATTATCATATCTTAGGCCATTCAATTGGCTGTTGTATGTTAATGTGAATATCTACCTGTCCATGTATCTGATACATTTTTGGCTTTTAATATTGCAATATAATGTCTGGTTCTTGTTGATTTTCTTTCTTAATAACTATCTCAATGCCTCTGAGATCCTGTTGGAGTAGTTTATACTTCATTGTATGTGATAATGAACTGTTCCATGTCCATCCTTGTGTGTAGCTTCAAACTTCAGTTCTTTGTGACTTATATTCCAATTCCCAATGTCATTTTCTAGTTCTTTATTTTTGAAAATAATTATTTGCTTGAATAATTATTGTGAGTGATCCTTACCTCTCCCAACTCATAGGTTTTTGCTGTTAAGAGTGTTCTCCAAAGACCTATAAGCTTAATACAAGGTCCACCTGGCACTGGAAAAACTGTCACTTCTGCTGCCATTGTTTATCATATGGCTAAACAGGGTCAGGGACAGGTGTGTTTCTAGTTTTTTTTTATTTTCTTATAAGTTATTCTATTGTATTATATGATTGCTCTTCCTTATAGTATTTGTATTCTAATATCAGGTGTTGGTATGTGCCCCAAGTAATGTGGCTGTAGACCAACTAGCTGAGAAGATCAGTGCCACTGGCCTAAAGGTAAGTTGTGTAGCCCTCGGTATGAAATGAAGCATTGTTGGTTGTTTTTTCTTTTTATTCTTCTTTGCTGTCTTTTAAGCATTTTATGGTGTTGAAATGGTTAGATTAAGTGCTTGGTACAATCTATTGCATGAAGTAATATCTGAAATGCCTATTTATTTATTTATTTTCTTTCACATGAGAGAGCCTATCCTGTTCCTTCAAGGGTGTGAATTTCTTCTAATAGTTATATATTGGTGCCTTCTAATATATTGCTGTTGTACATGTTTATAGTTGGTAGCAAGGAAGTGTTCTGGTTTATTTATGATCATATATTGTTTTGAGTTTAAAGAATTTTTAATCTTGAATGGATTGGATAGTATATGATATTCAATTACATCTATATTATATAGGGAAACATGAAGTGTGTGTTGTTGCAGATACAAGACTTTATGACTAATCGATTTTTCTTTTTGGGTACAATGGAAGAGTTGTAGCTCCTCAAATTAAACCTTGAATTTTTTGTCCCTAGTTTTAAATTGATAAGAACATATATATTGAATTTTTTTATTTTATCTTTTTTTGTTAAATAAGGTTGTTCGGCTATGTGCAAAATCAAGGGAAGCTGTGAGTTCCCCTGTTGAGCATCTAACTCTTCACTATCAGGTTGGTTCATTTGCTGGTTTGTTATCAGTTAGTGTATTTTTGTCATTCTTCCCATGGGTGCATAGTTCACATTACTATGTTGTGTTGACAGGTTAGACATCTTGACACTTCTGAGAAGAGTGAACTTCACAAGTTGCAACAATTGAAAGATGAACAAGGTGTGTCCTCTGGCTTTGTGGTTGACATTTTTTGTTCTTTGCAGCTATGATGTTGATTTCCTCATCATTTACATGTAGTTAATTGGGTTTATTTCCTTAGCTTAGTTTGACTTTAATTATGTTTGGACTTCAGGAATATGAATTCCAGAGATGTGAGATTGTTTGCAATCTTGATTTTGGACGAGGATGCATACTCTTCTCTTTCATTTTTCTGTCATTGTATGCAAAACTTGAGTAGAAACTTTGATTTGCTTCTAGAGTAGAGTGAAATATTACAGAAATTCCAATTCTTGATTTCTTCATATTTGGTGAATTTTATTGCAATTTATAGTTTTATATTTGATTGGTAATGGAAATTGCATTCTGATTTGTAAAAGTGGATTTTGATTTGCGCTCATGAGTTGCCTTTTCTTTACCCCTGTTATCCTGCTATATCAACAGGAGAATTGTCCAGCAGTGATGAGAAAAAATACAAAGCACTGAAACGAGCAACAGAGAGGGAGATTTCTCAAAGTGCAGATGTCATTTGTTGCACTTGTGTTGGTGCTGGTGATCCTCGACTGGCAAATTTTAGGTTCCGCCAGGTTGAAATGCATCTTCCTTATTCTTTAAGCTATGTTGAGCTGTCAGGGGCTTATTCCTTGTCCCGTGTTTTAGGTACTGATTGATGAGTCCACTCAGGCAACAGAACCTGAGTGTCTTATTCCTTTAGTTCTTGGGACTAAGCAGGTACTTGAGATCAAATTTGAGCTTGCTGTTTTGCATTACCATTTCATGCTCTTTCTCCTAATTGATAGTTCTCTATTATTAGGTTGTCCTTGTCGGTGACCATTGCCAGCTTGGTCCGGTCATTATGTGCAAAAAAGCAGCTCGTGCTGGGCTAGCTCAATCTCTTTTCGAACGTCTTGTTTTACTTGGTGTGAAACCAATTAGGTTGCAGGTAAAGCTTCTGTTTTTTTGTCCTTTTTGCATTTGGTTTTATTGATGTGCTTGTGCTTGTGTCTTTTTGTTTCTGAATGTTACTTTTTGATATGAGCCATCCCAGGATATTTTAGTTATGGTTTCTCGTTCATAATTGTACTTGTGGAATAAAATACATTTGCAATGTAAGATTATTATGTGACCATTAGATTGAGATTCTGATGCATAAATGATGCAAAATGATATGATGAACTGTTATAGCTAAAATTTATTATTGATTTGATAATGAAAAAAAAATTATATTCTCTCCTGTGCCAGTCATGCCTGTGATTAATTTTCTCTCGTTTTTATACAGTTTTGGCTTCATGCTCTGCCCTGAATGAGTAGTTGTGAGCAAGCTTGAAAGAATTTTCTCCAGTGTATTAACTATTCATTGCCCATTGGCCAAAGCAAACAATAAAATAATGAAGACATGGAAACCTATAGTGCTTTTTTTTCAATTTTTTTTTGTTTTTAAGGGTGCTGTAGACTGGGGCCATACAACCTTGGCAAAACTGGTCAAACTGTTTATTATAAAAAATGATAAAAACTTTCTCAAACTCCCAACACTTTTTTTGGTTTTGGGCTCTGTCAATGATTTGTGATCATATTAACGATGATTTCAATATTATTTGCTATGTTCTTATTTGATGTTCCAAGATTCTCCGAAGGTTGACTTATTTTGAAGTTTTTTAACCTCAGCTTTGTATTTTCAGATTTCTCATTGATTGATGCTGTAAGCATTGACATGTTATGCTTTCACCTATCTAATTTCAGGTTCAATACCGTATGCATCCATCTCTCTCAGAATTTCCATCTAACAGCTTTTATGAAGGTACCCTGCAAAATGGAGTGACTGTCAATGAGAGACAATCTTCAGGCATTGATTTTCCTTGGCCTGTACCTAACCGTCCCATGTTCTTTTATGTCCAGGTATAGTGGCTTTTTATCATTTATGTTATGCAACAGTTAATCCCAACATTAGGAATGAAATCCAATTGTTCTTGCTGCTGGTCTATCAAGTTCCTCTCCCTCTTCCTCTCCTCTCTTTTGGACAGTGATACATTTTTTGTGTTAAACCTATGAAGCACAAATACCGCAACTGCAGAGCATGTTGTGTTTTTGACACAGATACCCACCAGATACCGATACAAAACATTCTGGGTGTGTTTCGTAATTTTCTAAAAATTAGAAACACGTTTCTCAAGTTAGAAACACATTTTTCTCTTCCAGAAAACCTAAAACCTTTGCCCAACAAAAAGTTCAAAATCATGATAATGCTTTATAAGTTGTGATTATGAAATTTTTCGATTTTTAGTTATGGTTTATAAATTGTGATTATGAAATTTGTGTTTCTTTTTTAAGTTTATTACCATGATAATGCTTTTTATGTTCTTTTATGCTTGAATAGTAATTGCTCAATATACTTGATTGTATGTCATTTTTATATAATTTTATGTAAGAATAAAAATTTGCAATCATATCCCTTGAATTTAATTGCCCAATATTTTTAATATTTATGTGTTTCCCCTGCATGTCTGTGTCCTATGCTTTTTAGAAATGTCGTTTACTACTGTTCGTTTCCATGTCTGTGTCCATGTCCGTGCTATATAGTGTTAAACCGAATGTTCCTTGAATCTGTTCATTGGTTAGTAGTTCAAGTGCCTCGTGCTTTAGACCTTGAGATCAAAGTTTGAATTCTTGGACCAGCAACCTTTTTGTAGATAAGGAGGTCCAGTTATTTGCTTGATTTGAGTGAGGTGGCTTAGAGAGGGGTAGGACTTCCGCTATTTTTAACAAAGGCCTAGCTGGCCTCCCAATGAGTCGAGGGAAAGATGTATGTTTCTATCCAATTATTATCAGAGAAAAAAAAAGGCAATTATTCTGATATGCTATTTTTAGGAGTACATAAATAACTGCAGAATGTACCAGTAGTTACTCTTGTTATTCTATTAGTTAAGCTCCTTCTCTCTCTCTCTCTTGCCTTTTTTCTTATATATTCAAAGCCATTGTTACATAACTAGATGGCTGTTCTTTAGATGGGACAAGAGGAAATAAGTGCTAGTGGGACATCCTACTTAAATCGTACTGAGGCAGCAAATGTTGAAAAAATTGTAACTACTTTCTTGAGAAGTGGTGTTGTCCCTAGTCAGGTAATTCTTTTGCTAGTGTTGTTTTGTAGGTGCAGTTATGTTTCATGGTCTGTAGATTGATTTAAGTTTTATATTACACAGATTGGGGTAATTACACCCTATGAGGGGCAGAGAGCATATATTGTGAACTATATGTCGAGGAATGGTGCTCTTAGACAGCAACTGTACAAAGAAATTGAGGTGATTTATAGATTTGATTATCCAGGAGTAGATTTTGTTCAATCTTTCGTGGCAATTGCTTCATTTTATATATTTGCTGCAGGTTGCAAGTGTTGATTCGTTTCAAGGAAGGGAAAAAGATTACATAATTTTATCCTGTGTTAGGAGTAATGAACATCAGGTTTGTTTACCGCACTTGTTTAAAAAGATGACAAGTAGAAAAATTACAATTGTTATGATTGGTGAGAACCCTGCATGCGTATATGTATATATATTGGCATTTCTGGTCTTTGAAAGAAATGCCTTTTATTGCTCTGTTTTATATTTGTTGTGTTATAATTACCTTGACAGTGCATAGACATTGTTCATCCAAAAAAAAAAAGTCAAAATTGATCTTATAGTGGGGTGTACTTAGTTTCAAAGTGGTTCAAGTACATCTCTCTGCAGTACTTGCTTTGTTGAATTTATTCATGATTAATGCATTTGATGAAGGAAGTTATAATTGACATTTTGGTTTTTTTTTGGTTAACTTTGAAATCTCGTGGTTTTAGACCTGCATGTGTCAACCTTCAGAATTCTGGCATTCCCAAGATTCTCATTTTATGACTTACCTTGGATTAATTATTCATTAGAACTACGTGCTGTTATCCAAGTGTGACTGTGTTTATTACTGTGCTGATTTTTTATACCTTATTGCACTAATAGTATTCTCTTATTGAATTTCTATTGAATTTCATCCAGTTAATTTTTGGAAGGCTTAGAAATTCTAAGGCTCTATTTATGTCCTCTACTTATTTTCTTCAAAAATCTCTGTTATGAAATACATTGATGCTTGACTTCTCAATACTTTCTTTTAGGGTATTGGATTTCTTAATGATCCTCGGAGGCTCAATGTTGCTCTAACACGTGCTAGATATGGGATTGTTATCCTTGGAAACCCAAAAGTTCTGAGCAAACAACCTTTATGGAATAGCTTACTAACACATTACAAGGTATGCCATTATTATGTGTCATGCTTGGGCATTTTTCAGGACTTTCTTGTCTTAATTTGATAATGTTAATTCAACTTATCAAGGATTATTAAAGTTTAAGATGTCACTTGAGAGATCATTTGTCTTCAATTTTTGCTCAATAAGTTTATTGTTCCTAGATTTTGATTCAAGTACATTTGTTTGGGTTTTCCAATGTTATAATTAATATAATCTAGACTAATTCTACAGTCAAATATGGTGCATAGAATTTCCTTGTGTAGACATTTAATAATAATAGTGTCAAATTTCTCCATAAATTTGGAAAGGATGACCTTTTTTAACAAATGATATTGGAATTTTTTTTGTGATAAACCAAATTGACCTTATCAAGATGCAGTGATAAGTTAATCAATCTAAGGGAGAAATCAGCTTAAAATTTTTGCAGCTTGGTAATGTGTACTAACATTGGTAGAAGTGCATTAAAAAAAATTGTGATCTTTGTACATAATAGTAGAAAAGTTACCTAGGTTAAGGATATGTAGGTGATTCCCAATGGAGACTATCAGTAACAGTGGAATCAAGGGTCTGCAACCTTGATAGGATAAGATGCACCTGGAAGTTGCGGGTGAATCATAAATGTACCTGAATCTTGGCTGAACTGGACAGAATTGATAATGAATCTGTTGTTTGTCACTGGGTTGGGCTTTTAGGATTGAATAGGTTTGAAACTCTCAACTGCAATTTTACCAGGGAAAGAGCTGCAACAAAAACTTGTCCCAACTAGCCTGAACAGAGATAATTATGTTTTTCTACAGTAATTTTTGAAAGATAAATATTTTCTTAAGTAATTTTTAACATGCTTAAATTTTAAAAAGAAAACCAATGTATTTTTGCTATTGCATGCATGTTCATCTCCTACTGACATTAATGTTATCTTTGTTGTTTCAATTTTCATGCGAAGTAAATTTTTTTAACTTTGCCTAACCATATGATTACATGGTACTGAATATGAATATTTGGTATATTTTATCTAATTAACATGTGAGATGTTTTTCAATGTTTATCCAATGTGTATGCATTAACTTTTAAATGAATTGCTGATGGTGGAAAATTATTTCTTTATTGGCAATTTTGGTTATGTATAATCATCACATATTTGTCCGAATGTTATATGCTGATGTACTTTATTTCTTTTATATGGGCATATGTTGTTAACCTATTTTAAAGATTGCATTGAATCTTGTGAGTTAATTCCTGATTCCAGTTAACAGAATTAGGATTTTTAATCTCTGTGATAACTATGCTTTCTGGTAAGGATATTGAGAAACCTGAGGTGTGAGGATATCCTGAGAATAAAGGTTGTTAATGGGCAGAATTCCTATTAAGTAAATTCTGCTGAATGTGTTGTCCATCTGAGAAATGTTGGAGTGTGTGCTATGAATGTCTTAGCTGGAGAAAGTTTCAATTTTATGGAGGGTGATTTCATTAAATGACAAATATAAAATTTCTTTAGAGAGTTCAAAGGGATTGTTGAGAAATAACGAAACAACAAGAAGAAGAATAAAAGAAATCAAAGAACCCAGAGATTTAATGAGGTTCAGCAATGTGTCTACGTCATCGGGAGCAAAACGGGTAGATTTTCTTATTAGATGTAAGACTTAGGGTTACAATACATGATATATATACAAGTTGTACGGTACTATTTTACAGAATTACCCCTGACCGTACCATGGGGCCTGCCCACTTACTGTATATATGAGCCATACACAGCAGGGATATTTATGATAACAAGAGTAATTGGCTTCTATTGGTGTGATGTGACTTGGGATGATCTCAGGTGAAAAAATGTTAGGGTCATGTGTCCTCGAGAATGCTTGGATTGCCTTAAATGCTGAATGCGAAAATCAAGTAGGCCCAAGTCCACTTTATGAACTCCACTTTCATCTTACCAAGCCAGATGTCCCAAACTTGTCCCAAAGACACTAGGATTAACCTACAGGCACTGGCATTATTCCTTAAGGAATCCTATTCATAGTAAATGAATACTGACCGTGTCCAAGACTCTTATATTTCAAGGGGTTTAAAGTTAATGTCCAGGTTTCATGCGAGTTCAAGCTCTGAGTTGATGGAAAGTTAATAATGGATTTCTTTGCTTATGATAATTCTGACAAAAGAAACCAAATAATAGATGATGTTGAAGGTTTATAGCTTCTCATTCATTACTGGTATGTGCTACCTTTTTCTTCTTCTGCATGTATTAAACAATATTGAGTTACTTCTCTCTTGTTTCACCAGGAACATGAGTGCTTAGTTGAAGGACCTTTAAATAACTTGAAGCAGAGCATGGTTCAATTTCAGAAGCCAAAGAAGGTATCACATTGTAGGAGACACCAACAGTGGTTTGCCACTAATATTTTTTATTCATTTTTCCAGTTTAATATTATTTTTTTCCTTAAAGTTCTTAGTTATAACGTGCTTGAGCACAAAATGTGGAATAATTTGGTTGTCAATACCTTGACACAGATCTATAATGATAGGAGGCTTTTCTTTGGTGGAGGACCTGGAATTTTATCCAATGACAATTTTGGTTCTGTTGCTTCATCTGGCCCAAATGCTGATAGAAGAAGCTCTCGTGGCAGAGGTATCTTATAGGCTTAAGCTAGTCTTACTGTGTTAGAAATTTCTGAATTTTTTGTCTTAATAATTCTAGTCTTTTAGAGAAGACATGGGTTAAGGAAGTGACCAGTTTAATGTTGATGTTTTATTTTCAACATTGATTTTTAACTGTTGACCTTTATTGGAATATAAATTATTTCACTCTCCCAATATAGGTGTGCCACCTGGGCCGCCTAATGGTACCCATAAGCCTGGTGTGCATCCTGCTGGATTTCCAATGCCTCGGGTTCCAATTACTCCATTTCATAGTGGTCCATCATCTCAACCATATGCTATTCCAACTCGTGGAGCTGTGCATGGGCCTGTTGGAGCTGTTCCTCATGTCCCTCCTCCAGGAAGTCGGGGTATTGGGGCTGGGCGTGGGAGTGCTGGTGCTCCAATTGGCAGTCATCTTCCACACCAGCAAAGCACACAGCAAACCGTTGGAAATATGGGATCATCATTCAACTTCCCTGCCCTGGACAATCCAAATAGTCAGCCATCTGTGGGTGGACCTCTTTCTCAGCCTGGATATGTTAATAATGTGAGCAATTTTATTCTTTTATGTGTTAAATATGTTCTGTCAATTATTAATAATGTATGCAATTTTTGTTAGTTTAATTGAGTTTTTCCTTGGTTCTTTCATAAAAATCAAAATAACTAAATATGAGTGTAATGTGTGTTGATTTTTTTCCCTTTTTTTTTTCAAGTGAGAATTATTTATTAAAGATGCTTATAAATGTATTTCCAAAGTTACATGTGAAATATATGCTGAAACATTCTTGTATAATTTATACCAAAAAGAAAACTCGTATAGATGAAACAGTGTTGACATTTTAATTAAGTCCTGAGAGTACCTTCATTTTTTTTTCCTCTTCTTGGATGCTCATTCTTTTACATGATTGCTTCCTGAGTTTCTGGGTGTATCTGTAGATGCTAGTTCAAGGGCCAAGCCAAACATTTCGTGATGGATTTTCCATGGTAGGCATGTCCCAAGTATGTTTCTTCTCTGCATGTAGTAGTATGTGCTTTCAGTTACTGGTAATAATTACCAAATTTTGCCCTTCATTTATTGCCAATCAGGACTTTCTCGGTGATGACTTTAAAAGCCAGGGGTCACACGTTCCTTATAATGTTGCTGACTTTTCCACTCAGGTAAAAGCCATGGGACTTTTTATAACATACATGATTTATGGCATTACAGCATTTATGCAGTATATTGAATACATTAACAACATATTGCATATCTCATTGGTTGTGTTGTGTTGGTATGGGGAGCTATGGTACTGGGTTGGAAAATACTTTCTTCTTTCCTATCTAGTTCCTTGTTTTTTTTATGGAATGGAAGATAATTATTCTTCTATTTACTTTCAAATTAATTCCTCTGTATTTACTTAGAAATCATTATTACTCACTGGAAGAGTAGGTTTATTGTTGTATAATTAATTCAAGGTATTAGTATGGAGTTGTGGATATATTTGATTATATTATGCTGTCATTGATTTAAATTGAATGAGGCAAGCTGTAAGGCTTTCAGCTTTTTGAATTGTATAAAAATATCCTTTGAAGAAATTGTGTATCATAATGTAATTATTCTATGGGTTGTTGTTTTAACATTTACGAACTGCTTTGCAGGCATCACAAAGTGGATATGCCGTTGATTATGTTACACAGGGAGCACAGGGTGGTTTCCCAGGCAACTTTATGAATCAGAATTCTCAAGCTGGATTTTCTCGTTTTGGTTCTGGACATGATTTCATGTCTCAGGTTTGCTCACTTGAGGCACCATATTATTTCATATCTGAGGTTTAACTTTATTTTTTTACTGACATGCTACTTTTTTTGAAGGACTACATGACTCATGGATCACAGGGGCTATTCACTCAGATTGGCTTCAATGATCCCTCCCAAGATGATGCTTCACAGAGCCACTTTGGCATAGCCAATCCAAACTCCCTTCAGACCCAGGTTTTCCTCAATTTGATAATCTCTGACTAGAATAATAATTGAAATAGCTAAATTTATAAACTTTTTGGCATTGCCTATACTTAATTGGCATACTGGTTTTGTTAATTACTTAATTATCTGCTTGTCAAGAATTTGGTGAGACTAGGTGGTGGTTTTTCCCACTCCAATTTTAAACCTATAATTTTACGTGCAGGGGTTGATGAACTCTCTTTACTCTCAGCCCTTTGCCCATTACAACACACAGCCACTAAACTTGCAGTCTCCACAACAGCAGCAACCTCAGCAGGGTCAAGGCTCCCAAAACCAGAAAATCCACTACAATGGTTGAGGGGCATGAAAGTGTTCTTTGTCGGCTGTGATGGGTTATGATCTTTGCATTCAGCATCTTGGTTTGTGCTGTCATGTGTGCCCAAATTTACGCCAGAAAGTGCGGAAAAATATTGCCATATTTTTTAGGTCAGTTTGATAATCTTGATAATCCAAAGGAGACCTTGGATTATAAGAATAAGGATGAGAAGCTGGCAGCTGCTATGCTATGGGGTCCATGAGAAGACACGAGCTGCACATCTAACGCTGAGAAAGAAAAATATAACCCCAATCGGCTGCTTTAAGTTAATGTATTGAGGAAGGTAAAAATTGTTCCAAGGAAGAGCATTTACATGGAATGGTTCAGTCGAAAGGGTTATGAATTGAAGATGTGAGTGGGGTGGCAGATTCTTTTTATTTTACTTGTGAAGGGGAACCCCATTATAAATACAGAAAAGCAGTAACCACAGTAAAATTGTGTACAGCATGATGAGAAAAAAAGTCAACCTAACCCTTTCAGCTCCACATGACATGTAATTATACTCGTTGTGATTGGTTAGATGACGATTTCTTGGAATATTTTACAGTGCAATCACCGATACCCAACAATTATAGATGGAATTGGTGTATGTAAGTGTGAAATTGGTATTTTCTTTTGTTGATGTCGAATTGCCTGCCATTTGTTTTAAATGCTTCTTCGTCGGCCCCAATATTTTTTTTGGGACTACGAAGGCAAGGATTGTACCGTTGAAAGCTTGGAGTATATATAATTGATGGTGATGGGTTTCATCTGCCTTCATTTTTTTTTTTTAATTTTGTTGCTTTTGTTTGCAGACAGCGTTTTGATATCTTATGTATCCTCTCTCGGTGGTGGTAACAATGTCATGTCATGTTTAATTTATCTTCTTCAGTTTGAATTAAATAGTTGAAATTTAGTTGGAAAATAAATTTGAATTTTCAGGAAGTGAATGGTGAATTGGTTAACTTTGTCAAAAAAAAAAAAAAGCATATTTTATCTTCTCAGTTATACGTTCATCCCTCTTTTTTGTTTTCCTTTCCTAGTGAAAGTAAGCACATCATTTCATTTTAAAATAAATCCCTTCTGTAATCTTTCATGTTTTAAACAAATTGACATCTTAATTTAAATAAAATGATGTTTTCCTTCTTCACATTCTGAACTTTAAGATTAAAATTAGAGCTACTTTACTTAAAATGAAGTAAGGACCGAAATATTTATTTAAAATAAATCTTATCTCAATTTAAAGTATTTGAAAAGATTAAAGTGTATTTATTTTAATAATTTGAGGATGTTTTTCTTTTCTTGAGGATAATTTAGTAATTATTTTTTATATGAGGAATTGGTATAATTTAAAAAAGAAAACGAGAATAAAGTATGAACTTCATAAGATGTCACGGTGGGTTTTATAATTCGCCAACATCTTTTTTGTTATTTAATTTTTAAATATATATTTTTAAAAAAAACTTAATTAAATTTGAAACCAAATTAAATAATGTGATTTTTTTGTAGAAAAATTTAAGAATTATCAGTATAGAATCTCCTTACAAAGTATTTTGAATTATTATTATTTTTTTATAATGAAAGGATTTCTAAATATATTATGTAATATGTTCGCTGAGACAGAGAAAAATGAAAGATTTAAAGTAGAAGAATCTAATTCGCATTTGTTTGTCAGAAATGCGACATATCAGAAGCTACGCCCAAACGCACAGAACATCTGCGAATCCAAAATTTAACGGTCATTTATTTTTTGTTTTTTTAATGTCTCGCTATAACATTGTTAATCAGGGAATTGATTCGGAAACAACATTACTAATTTCCATGGTTGAAATCGGCAGAATCAGATTATACACCGCGAACACATTTTTTCCACCGTCGACTTCCAAATCGCGGCCACCGATTCCACTCGGCAACTCCACCACCCCGAAACCCTGACTCCCCAACTCGTTCAGACACTCACCTGTCCAAGCTCTCACCTCACTCGCCGCCCATATTCTGCTCCTCTCTCCACACACTTTCTTCAATGTATTTCCCAACGCCTCCATTTGCTCAGCGTCAAAGAAAACATCGCTCATCAAAACGACGTCGAACTGCCCCAACTCCAGCAACAGTTGACTCGTTGACTTGTCCAATCCCCAAACCAGCTCCCACACCTCCACTCGGTCCCCTAACCCGTTCACCTCCACGTTCTTTACCAGACCGGGAAGCAACGGAGCTACGTCGGTGAGGATTACTAGGTTAGCGCCGAGCAGAGCGGCGGTCAATCCTGGAAGGCCAGTGCTGCCAGCACCTAACTCAAGGACGGATTTGCCTTGGAAATCTAGCTGAGAAGTAGTGAGCCACTGGGAGAGGACTAAGGCGGAGTCCCAGAGCCACGACCCAGTGAGTGGCCGACCGGTGACGGAATCGTAGACGTCGTCGAGTTCGTGGATTGTTAACTTTTGACCGGCGACTTCGATTTCTCTTATTCCCATAGGCGATATGGTCATCAGGTAAATTTAAGTCAGATGCATTCTTGGTGCTGCTTGATGCTTTATATAAAGGAAACTAGGAAAGCATGAGTTAAGCCTAAATTTTATTTTATAATACTTATATTCTCTAATTTTAATTCATATAATACAAATATCATCTGGACCTATTTTTATAAGTTTACAGTTATTTGTATTACCGTTTACATACACTGAATGACTTGTCGGTATTCCATCATTACCTATATGAATTTACATAATTTTTTAAGAGAATTGTGCTTAAATTAAAATTGTTTTTTTGTACTTTTTTGATATGATAATATTATAATAATTAAAAAAAAAATCATTCAAACACAATCAGATAAGCCAGAAAAAATCCATTTTGCTAAAATAGAATGGAGAAAAGTAATGACACAAGGGATGTAGTTTGGGGGATAATGGGGTACAGCTGGTTATGGGAAGACAGGGACCCTGTGTTTGTTGAGTCACAGCTATGGAACTTTGCATGAGCCCAGCAACTTGAGTCGCCAATGGGTTCGACCTGCTGTCGACGAAAGTAAAGAATTTATAATAGAATCCAAAACTCAAATATTATTAATATAAATCACATATTTATATATACAATAAATAATTATTATATAAGAAAATTTAATACTATAAGAGAACTTAATACTATAAGAGAACAATAAATTAATATAATAAAATCCAATTCGATATAAGACCAAACCAATATTCTTATATAGAATATAAAAGCCACAATAGTGAGTGTTTTTCATAAGCACTTGCTATATATATATATATTCCTTGATAAATTCCACCCTGTAAATAAAAAGAAAAAGAAAAAAAAATTGAATTCAGAAACATGGAAGTAGAAAATAAGGTATTTTGCTAAAATAAATTCACCCAGTACAACAATAATAGATCTATAAATATAATTCTTCTCCGAATACATCCCACCAAAAATGGAAGAATTTTTTTTTTGAAAATTCATTCAAGCATTGGCCTAAGGAAGTATCCACAACATTTATCATAAATTTACCTTAGAATATTTTCTTTTGGTGTATTTGAAACACACAAAAAAATGCTGAACTTAATCAGTAATTAGATTTTGCCGAAAATATAAACTAAACCATATTATTGGGACCAATGTAACCATATATTATGGTGAAAATTTTACTACGAGGTTTTGAAATTGTTGTTGGATATACAAAAAAAATAAGTTTATAATTTTTTGATTTAATTTTAATTTTTTATGAACGGTTTTTTTTAACTTACTTCTGGAAAAAACATCAATTTATCTATTTTTCTCCAAAAGTAGTTTTTAAAACTCAAAGAATTAAAAATAATTTTTTTTTCCAAAAACGTTTTTTCTAAACGTAATGTCAAACGGATCCTAAATAGTGTTCTCTTTGTCCTAATTGCTGCAATTCATATATTTTTCACACTAATGAAGAATAATAATATGAAGATGTGGCTGTTAAATTTCTACATAATACAACAACTACTTGTGTCAATTTCTAGGGAAGTTAAATTTGTTTTTTTCTTACTAATATAATGAAATACTCTAAGAAGGGATTGAACATGCAACATCCCCCAGTCTATGAATCCTATACCTTCCTTTCTATTTTAGAGTCACTCTCATCTCACTTACTCCATAAGAACACAAGTTAACTGTGGGTAGAAATGGACCTTGGCTGAATTAGTTACAAAATGAAAATATTCTCAATCTTCTTCTAAATAATTATTTTAAATACAAAAAATAAAATATTCGATTGAATCTGGTCGGATCGATCCAACCATAATCCATATCGCAATTTGGTTCAATATTCAATTCGGGTTTTGACCAAAATCCAAATTGATTTTAGATATGTTAGCAAATGGCGCAACTTTATAACCTGATTAGGTCGCAAGTGTTAACTTATTTGACAATAATGTTGGACAATCACCTTTCAAGATAACTGTTAGTCACATTTCATATATATATATATATATATATATATATATATATATATATATATATATATATATGTAAAGTAGTTTAACCAAAATCCAAATTGATTTTATCAAATATAGCAATTTTTTTTAACTTGGTTGGGATTTTTCCTCTTACATTGTCATAAGTGTCAACTTGTTCGAGGATGCAATATAACTTTAAAAGAAAGATATCTTTAATTATATGGAAAGAAGAAAGACATTCCAGTAAGATAATCTCAGTTGCCATATATATTCTCATATAAAAATTTATAAAAGGTAATTACTAAAATCGATCATAGCATTTTTTGCATCACCAGATTGCCTACATACTTAAAAGGTAAAAACAAAAAAAACTTTTTAAAGTGGGTATTTAATTTTCTTAAACAATCTCTCTATCTCTCTCTATATATATGTATAGGGGTGTGTATGAAATCTCAACATATCACTTTGAAATTCTAAAAATTGATAAATTTATTATAAAGAAAATGAAAAATCACTCCTTAGTCCTTTCCCTCTTCAACCTTGCAATTATGTTACTTTCTTTCCATTATGCAATGAGCTTGAATCCTATCTATCAAGATTATTGCAAAAATGCAGCAGCTACTGATCCCAATTTTAGCTATGAATTTTGTGTTCAATTTATTGAATCCAATCCCAAGGCCAAAAGTGCAAAAACCCTGGAAGAGTTAACTCTAATATCAACCCAAGCAATTATATCAAACTCAACAAGTATCAATTCCCGCATTTCAAATCTATTGAATCAGAAAAATTTGGACCCATTTGTGAGAGAAGCCCTGCAAGATTGCTCAAAGCTTTATTCAAGTGCAAAGTCAGACTTAAATGATGCAATTGATGATTTGAAATCCAAAGATTATTTCAAAGCAAGTTTTGATGTTAGTGCTTCCATGGATTCATCAACTACTTGTGAAGATGGGTTCAAAGAAAAGAAAGGTATTGTTTCTCCCTTGACAACGGAGAATACTGTTTTTTTCAAATTGACTGCAATTGCTCTTTCTTTCATTAATATGTTAAGAAAATGATTGATATCTTATTTTATGAAAAAAAAAATAATAAACATCATATTCTAGTAATATGTTTTTCCTTTTTTACAGTAATAATGTAATGTCTTTCTTTATCTTCATGATTATTTTATTTCCACAGGTTTTTATTAACATTTCCCGCATTTCCTTATTAAAGAATTTTATTAATCTTAAGCTATGCACTTTTTCAAATTTTCTTGATACTTAAATTGCAGAAAGTTCAAAAATTTTCAAGAATCAGTGTGTGTTATATAAAATAAAATTTTCCATAAAAAAATCAAAATATTTGAGAAAAATAATAAGCAAAACTAGACCAAGCACCTTTTAATCCGACTCAAAATTTGATAAAACTCAAATATTTGAATATAGTCTTTTAAAAAGGAGTTAACTGGAAGATCCGTCCAATAATCAAGCTAATTCAAAAATGATCTGATTCTATCCGATTCTTAGATTTAAATAAAAGTGACATAAAATCTTATATTTTAATTCTCTGGCAAATATTTTAAGTTTTTAAGAATAAATTATTTTTCATAAAAAAAAAATTAGCCTTAATCCTCTAATTTTTTTTCTTTTGATGTTTGGACTATATACAAATAAAATTTATAATTTTAATAAATGTGAAACCATTATATCAAAATTAAAATTGTTTATTATATTATTTTTCAAGAATAATTTAAAAAAATAAATACTTTTTCTCCATATTATTTTTTTTATATTTTGGATGATACATATCTTTATTTTTAATATCATAATTTCCACATAAAAAATTAAAAATATATATTTAAAGAAATACAAAAGAATTAAAAAAAGTATCTATCACCATTTCAATTTTAAAATTGCTTGTTGAACAAATTCTAAATAGGAAGTTGGCAATAGACGAGCCATTATTGCTTGCACAAGCAATGAGCCCCATACGGCAGGCCTTATTATCTTTTGATGTTGATGTTGATATTGTTACTCATATCGTATGCCCTAAGATTCAATTAGCCTAAGTACTAATCACATTAATTTATTCAATAAAAAATAATAATATTTTTTATTTATAATTTTAAATTGTTTAAATACTTCTTTGTTAAAATTCATACAACAATATTGGGTCTAGATTTGATTTTAGGTTGAAAGGGAAGAAGTTGCTCAAAATCAAAGGCATTGGATCTAATTATTATTATTATTGGTAGAAATTGTTGTTATTTTTAATTGTTAATTCGTTGGTTCTTTACTTTATGTATGTTGCAATAAGAAAGTGAGTTCTCTAATTTTTGCCACTGAAATTCCAACTTCCACACCACATATTTTTCTATTAAATCAATTCGTCTCCAAATTGTGATCAGTAAATCCTAATTTGTTCCAAATTTAATTTTTATGGTAAATTAATAAACGACTAACTAATTTAAGGGAAATTATAAAATAAAATAAAAACCCAAATTGAATTTTTTTTTTTCCAATTTGAACTCTAAATTTTTTTTTTATCAATTCAAACTTCAACGTTTATTGGAGTTTATAATTTGGACTTACCTTTAAATTCATATCTATTTAATGGATTGGAGTCTAACATGATATTGCGATTTGAGATTTCAATTGAAAGTTTCATCAAATATTAAAGTTTAAATTGATAAAGAAAAAATATTGAAATTTTAATGGAAAAAATCTCATACATTAGAACTGATAGAAAATACCTCATGTATTAATATTTTTTTTTAATTTCTCTATAATTTATTATAGAAAGATTATGTTCATGTAGGATTTTCGGTTCTTCAAATGGATAAAAGTTTGGCAGAATGGCAAAATTGAGCTTTGAAAACCATTAAAGTTAAATAAATAGATAAAAAGTTGAGATGAATTAAAAAAAAAAAAAAGAGGACATTACTTGTAGCATACATGATATTCTGAAAACAAATCAATTTACTTGGTTCACATGTTCAGTGATATCTTCATAATTAGCTCTCTCAATGCAGAACTTCTACGAAAGCTCCTTTTGTTGGAGATCTCCTAACTACACTTCAATGCATATGTATATATGAACACATATACAGACCCTTCTTTCTTTTCTTTTTTTTTTGGGTTATTAATTGCAGACCTTTTATCAAACAATAACCACAAGAAATCCTAACCCTCAGGCATGTTTTTCCCTTTTGCTGGCTAAGCAAAGCCTAAATTTGAAGCCTCAATCACTTTGTCCAGTTAATAATATATAAGGGAAAGGAAGCTTCCTTAACAGATTGAAAACACATATATATAAGTATCAAAGGAGATGGCCTATTGTTGTTAACACTTGACAGGAAAGCTAAACACAATGTGCCATATTTCTTACTCCACCTTAGCTCTTTGTTTCCTTTACTTCTTCTTTCTGTGGAATCCCATGGATAAAATCTTAGCCTCCGACCAATATAGCACCATTGATATAGTCAACAGAACCTGCAAAAAATGCGCAGAGAAATCTGCTTCTTTCATCTATGACTTCTGTCAAAGCTCACTCCAAGTTATTCCTGCTAGTCATTTCACTAACCTTCAAGGGTTAGCGGTAATCTCCATGGAACTAGCCCTCGAAAATGCAACGACTACCATTTCGAGCATAAATGGTTTGATAGATAGAGGAAGTTTCAGCCCTTTTGCCTTGGCTTGCTTGGAGGATTGCTTGAAATTGTATTCAGATGGAATTGTGACATTGGTGGATGGTGTTGCTGCCTTTTTGACAGGTCATTATGGAATTGCTAATATCAAGATTAGTGCAGTTATGGAAGCATCAACAACTTGTGAAGATGCCTTCACACTGAAGAAAGGAGAGGTTTCTCCATTGACAATTGAGAATTTCAATCTCTTCCATTTATGTGATATTGCACTATGTATAATTCACTGGCTTACTCTACTCTTACCTTCCACTTAAAAATTCCTTCTCCGTTTCTCTGTCTGACCATCATATGCACACATCCAAAATATTATTGTTAAATCCACTGTTCCAATATAATATTGTCGAATAAATCCTATCAACAGAAATTATTACTCTGTTTATAGTAAAACAAGGAATAAAATCTATCGGAGTCGATGAGTTCCAATTCACACCAGTAAGCTATGACCAACCTAGGACACCATAATGAATGACAGCTCTTCCAACTAGTTCTTAAGCCATTTGTGGCAGCACAGAAATTTCTCATGCAAACAAGAAAATGTAATAAAAGATGAGAGTAAACTAAACATTTACATATCCAGAGAGAAAATTGCTGAAATATCTGATAACATAAATCTGAGAATTGGTAATGCCAAAATTTCCACGCCTCAACAGGCACATCCACCTGACTGAGCCTGAGATTGTGATGCAGTTGCACTTGTAGACTTCAAATTCACATCAACCATGTCTTCTTGCTTTGTCGAAGAAAGTGTTTCCATGCCTGGTAAGGCAGCAGCAATTTTCCGGAACAATGCCTGGACAAAAATTTCATCCGTGAAGTAAAAGCAATTTAAGAAGAAAAAGAAGACAAAAAAATAAAAAATAAAAAATAAGAGACTGAATGAATAAGAAAAGGCGATTGAATCAAGGGCACTACAATAGGCACTATAGTAATAGATCCAAAAACAGTACCCTATGAGAACAACAAATATAGTATAAGAAAGCAATTAAAATGTACGGAATTTATCTCTAGAAGGGCACAGCGGTGGGAAGTATGGTAATAGATCCAAAAACTGTACCCTAATCAAGATGGACCCTGGATATTTGATCTTCATTCAGCACACAAGCCAACCCCTCCTTTCACTCATTTTCTTTCTCTTCCATGCGCTAGACTACTTTGGCATGACTTAATAGGCACTTGACCAGGCAGAATAATTGTTCATCCTCAATCACGTGAAACACTCAGCATTGTTATGAGGAATCACATATGTATGTGATTTGCATACAGAGCGAGAAAGGGACAACTGAAAGCGTACCTTAATATTAAAACCAGCTTTTGCACTTGTTTCTATAAACATGACATTAAGGTCATGAGCTTTAGCCTCTCCATCTTCTATGGAAACTTGCCTGTTGAATCATCCACATAGGAAAAATCAAAATCAAAATCAAACTTAGTAAACTTACTGAAAAAATAAGAATAAAATACTCAAATCCAAGAAATGTTTAAACAAAAAAAAATGATTGGTTAAGACGATAAAAATATAAAAAAGAACAATATAAGAAACAAAGCCACCGTGTAAGAATCAATACATCAAATATTTCTTTACACCAGCAATATACAGTTAACAATGACTAGCTGGATTTTTTTTTCCTAAAAAAGTAACAGTATGCAGCTGAGATTTAGAGAAACAATATTATACTCATGCAAATGTGCACCTTAGAACAGCCACATAAATTCATGAATAAGTAATGATGAGTTGATGACCAGGTTCAACAACAGGGTACTTGATTATGCTATTAAGATTTACCTTTTCTCCACAAGGTCAGTTTTGTTCCCAACAAGGACAATGATCACATCGCTGCCCCTCTCAGTGCGGACCTCTTCAATCCATTTTGATGTGTTTAGGAAAGTTTGCCTACCTAAATGATAAATAACAAATTAAGAAACAGCCACAGCGCTTGAATGAGAGAATTCCAAACAAGTAGAAAGTGTTGTCAAATGTGTAAACAATAAACAAAAATAAGAGAAAAAGAGAGGGAAAAAAACCCTCACTTAGCAATGAGTTTAAAATTGCAGCAAAACAAAACAGAAAAAATTTACAACCTGTATAACCAACATATATGTCAGGTATTGGGCCATTGGCAAGTAGAAAATGTGGGTTTGCTTTATCTTTCTTCAAATGCAAATTTATTAAGCTGCTTATATGACTTTGGGGAAAACTGACAAGGAACATCTTAAAATTGTGGACTTGCAAACCAAGGGAAATATTGTCTTAAAAGTGCATACTTGCAACATCATACACAATGACAGCAACTGAGGAATCCCTAATGTAGCTGGGGATCAGACTTCTGAATCTTTCCTGTCCAGCAGTATCCCTGCAATCATATGCATTAAGAAAAGATCAATATGGTGGAGATTCTCCTTAACATAAAAAATAAAGCAAAAATCCGAAGTACCATAAATTAACATGACAGAAACCATACTGTACTTATACAGAAATGAACGTATCTAAATCTATGAAGCATAGATCAGCGATCCAAAGAGACATCTGTATGAACACATATACATGTGTATATGCATGATTGTGGTCCACATTTGATAGGTTTATCTGGCACTCAATATGTACACATATTCCAAAAATTCCATTTTATAGCAACAAAAGGAGCATATTCCACAGAAGCTAGTGCTATGCAAATTATTATTTATGTTCCATCATGAGTGACCATTAGTTTCTGTGCAGTACAAATCCAATGCCTATAAATTTTATTGCACCCAAGTGCAATGGTGCACTTGTATGCATGCCACAACATTACCATCCATTGCAAATAACACTCTACCACTAATCCTCCAATGGCAAACTCAAGAAATGCAACTGGTCTTTTGAATCAAGAACTCAATGAAGGATTTGCAGACAAATTTGATAAACATAGTTATGTTTACAGGAATAACAAACAAGAAAATAAAATGCACTGCCACCTATTTATGATCTAGTGTAATGTACTTCAAGTGATAAATCTAACCACAACTGCAAACGAACAGTTCGATCTTCAAGGTACATGGTTTTTGATAGAAAATCAATACCGATTGTAGCCTGACATCAATTGAAAATGTAAAGAAGTCAGACAATAGAAGAAACTAAGTATCTTAACAATATCCAAAAAGTTGCTATTTGTTGAAAACTAAAAATGACACCTACTGTCCCATGCACAAAATAAATAAATATATCAGCAGAAAGAAAATAGTAAATAAAAGAGCAACAAGAATGACAAAGAGCATATGTAAAAAGAACTTTTCTTTCTTCTTCTTTTTCCTTCTCTGGTTTGTGTATGCACAGCCATACATTATGTGCAAATATAACCATTAACGAAGACAAGAAATAGCCAGTTCATGCTGCACAGAAAGTTTTGGAATTGTTGCCCTTTATTGTATTTGACATCATCATTCAGGTATTCTTAGAAATAGTATCTCGAACAATCATGCACAATAACTCATTGGCAAAATTAGATCAGTAGGGAAAGAAAGACAAATTTTCTTCTGATTCATGAAAAGAAATTATCTATGCTACACAAGAAAAACCTTGAAATCATGAAAAATGCCTTGATTATCAGAAATCATGTTTTTTCCCCAAAATACTGCCATTTATATGTTAAACTAACCATTAAATCAGTGATCTCCATAAAATATAAACACCGTAGCATATTAAACACATGAAAGAAATAAATGGGAGCTAAAACACAAGTGGAAATTCTTAGGCTCATTGTTCTTCAAAATAAAGCCATTTGATTCCTTTTTAGTTTCCATTACTTTTTATCATCGTGTTTTGAATGTAAAGGAAGTCAAAGTTAACTAAACCACTAATTCTTTTTTAAGCGATTGGGATTAATGTTCATTCACTATATGTTGCTGTTGGCTGAAACATTTAAAAATAGAAAAATGGCATTTAAGAAGAAGCAAGAAAGACAAGGTTGTTAGATCAAAAGTCAAGAATTTCAGTTCTATTCAGACCTTCTTCGGAAACACAAATCGAATCAAACAACTGGATTGATTCATGTTAAATTCATTTACGACACTAACTTATTCTTCAAACCAATTATTTCCAAAAGTTAAATTCTCTTGAAACGTACTAATTAAACAAAAAAAAAAAGAATACAAAAATTCTTCTATTTTCTTCCCATTCCTCGAGATTATTTCCAAAACCCAGAAAGGAGCATGCCAAACATAACTCGGACACATGGAAAAACAAATCTTAAAAAAAAAATCTTAAACAGAACGATAATAAAGTTCCACGATATTGAAACAGAAGCAAAATTAGATGAGAAGCAATGCAAGAGTAGTGATCTGGGGTTGGTCCCTTTTGATTTACCTGGTAGGTGTTATCGAATTTGTCATACATAAAGCGAGTGATGATGCTTGTTTTGCCCACTGATTGGTCCCCTAAGAATACAAGCTTATACTTTGCGAGAGCTGAGACTGGTGCCATTTCTCAGATCTCTCAGTGTAAGCGAAAAATAATTTGATTTTAAATGGAAATGGTTTCAATTAGAAGATTCGTATGGTTTGATCTCGTTGGCCTCAAAGGGTTGACAGACTGGTTTTGTATTGGACCTTTGGTATCTGCCTCGCCAAGCAGACGAGCCAGCTGTTTTAGAATTTTAATTGGACAGTCAAATTAGCATTCTAACACCTGCGTTTATACACTTTTGAATGTAAATGAGACATCTCATTTTTTTTTTTTTTTAAACATGGATAAAAACAGTGATGATTTATAGGTTTCTGAATTTAATGTGTTGGTAATATTCATCTATTTTTAACAGCAATATGGTTTCTGAATTTAAAATTTATAAAATTTAATTTGAAAACATTTTTATTTATTATTAAATCCATTAAAAAACCATCTAAATTATTTATTTTATTTATTAATTCTCTAAATTTTTATATTTTTGGAATATGTAGATGTCTTTTTTTTTCACCAAGTTTATTCAGATTTTATATATTATAATTGTTGTGGAAATCGGGTTAGTTTCTACCAAAATAAATAATTGTGCCAAAAATTAAGATAAAAAATTTTTAGATAATTGGTAGAGTTACAAATGATCTTTCTTGAAAATCAACTTCCTTAGATTCTTAAAGTATTTGTGACAAAAATTTTCTCAAATAATTTAAATCACAATATATTACCAAAATAAATTATCCGATAATAGTTATTAAATAAACAATAAAAAGAACACCAAAATTTAATGAGATTCGGTCAATTATGTCTACATTTTCAAACACTACTAAAATAATATTCCACTATTTTAAAAAAAATATTACAAAGCAAAATATTACAAGAGAGAAATACAACTAATTTTAGAAGTAAGATATCAGTATTTGAGATGAAAATGGTAAAAGGGGATAAAACATTTTTTATAGGCTAATGTTTTTCTTCCTCCCTTTTCCACTTTCCGATGTGGGATAGGGAAATTGCTAAAATTCAATAAATTTTCACTTTGACTATCTCACAATTTCAAACAAATATTCTTTAAACTCTTATTTTATAAATTTCAGTAATGTTATCAAATGCGTTTTGAAGTACTCAATTTTTAATTCTAAGAACATTTATCAAATCCAAACAATATAGGAACTTGATACCTGTTACAACTTTCATTGTTATATTTATAGAATTTTCAGCAATCATAATCTTCTAAAGTAGTATCTCACAATCTTTAAGAATTTTTTGTACAAATTAATATCGAACATTAATATGTTTTGTTATTATATGATAAACTTGATTTTTTGCAAAACAAATAGCAATTTAATTATCATAATGTACTTTGACATGTTTCTAATCAATTTTCAAGTCATTCAACAATCTCTAAAGAAAAAATGTCTCCTTAACAGCTTATGTAACTACCATATACTCTGTTTTTGTTGTAGATAAAATAACTGTTGAGTGTAAAGTGAAATTCTAATTAACCGGAGCTTTTGTAAGTGTGAACACATAACTAGTAGAAATTCGACATTCGTCTAAATCACCTGCATAATCGGAATCATAATATTCAACTATATACTAACCAATTTTCTCATTTCATTCAAATATTATACCAACATTTGCAGTATTCTGAATATGCCGCATAATCTATTTCACAACTTGTTAATGTCTTTTATCAGGATCATATATGTACTTGCTCACAACTTTAACTGCTTGTGAAATGTCAAGCCTCATACACATCGTTGCATATTTCAAGCTACCAACAACATTTACATATGGAATCTTGGACATATATTCTCGTTTTTCATCACTTTTTGGAGGTAAAAATGTATTGACTTTAAAATGAGGAGCAAATTGAGTACTAACTGATTTTATCTTCTCATTAATCCCAAAATTAACAATTTTCTAGCACTATATTCCCATAATGCTACTATCCAATTAGATATCCAGCTACAAATTTCTCTTGATGAGCATCGAATAAGCTGTTTCCCTGACCACACAGGAGGCTGTTAACTTATAGAAGAATACGTTTTAGTACTTTTCTCAAATATTATTTTTGAGTCAAATAAAATCTCCACAATTTTCTATCTTTGTATATCTTTATACTAAGAATCTTTTTGGCCTCTCCTAAATCTTTCATTTCAAATTCATTATTTAGTTAAATTTTTAACTTCTGAATCTCTCATTTATTCTTTGAAACTATCAGCATATCATCAATATAAAGGAGAAGATAGATAAATGATTTATCCTGTAGTTTGCGCAAATATACACAATGATCATATTTATTTCTGCCTTATCATAAATTTATCAAATCGTTTGTACCACCGCCTTGGAGATTACTTTATCCATACAATGATTTGCTCAACTTGTATATAAAAATTTATTTTCCAACAATATTAAATCCTTCTTGCTGAGTTATATAGATTTTTTCTTCTAAATCTCCATAAAAAATATAGTTTTTATATTCATATGAACTAGTTCCAAATCCAATTGTGCTACCGAGTCCAATAGTATTCTAATGGAGGAATGTTTTGCAACTGAAGAAAATACTTTATTATAATCAATTCTCTCATACTGAACATAGCTTTTAGCTACCAATCTTGTCTTGTGGAAGATATCATTTTTGTCATAAAATTCTACTTTTTTTACATAAATCCATTTACAGTTAATCGTTTTCTTCCTTTGCAGACTTGCTAGCTTACATATCTAATTTTTTTCAAGAGATTGCATCTCTTCTTCTATAACCTTTCTCCACTCTTTTTTTGAATTTTGAATAATTTCATAATAAATAGAAGGAATTTCATCATCTATTGAAAATGTATATTATTCATATCTTCAAGTCGAATAGGTTTTTTAATATTCCTTTTCGGCTTTTCTAGTGCAATTTACTTAAGTTGCTAAGGAGGTTCTTGTATTGGAATTTTTTGCTTCCTCATCTGATATATTTTCTATCATTAACTACTCTTCTACTGTATGAGTAATTTTATCAAATTTTACAATTAACGGGTCAATAATTCTTCTTCTATCAAATTCCACTTATTTGAGAGTTCCCTACACCTGTTTTTCCTCCACCTGCTATGGAATACCATCTATTTGTTTTTTGTTATATTTTTTTAACATAGTAGACTCATCAAATATAATATCTTTACTAAAGATTTTTTTTTTCGTCTTTAGGTACCATAAATGATATCATTTGATACCAAATGATATCCCTATAAAGATAGCATTTTTTACCCTTGGATCTAACTTCGATTCCTTAACATTATAGTATGGAGTGGAAATAAATATATGTAAATAATTATAATCTGTAGCAGGTTTTCTATACCACACCTCCAAAGGTGTTTTGCTATTGATAACAATTGATGACAAATGATTAATGAGATGATACGGTATGTTATAGCCTCAGCCCAAAACTGTCTATCTAACCCAGTATTAAACAATATATACCGAACTTTCTCTAGTAAAGTTCGGTTTATGTGTTCAGTCATTCTATTTTGTTGAGGTGTATTTCTAACAGTGAAGTGTTGAATAATTCTTTCACTTTTGCAAACTTTTATGAAAGGATCACTTATGTACTATTCGTCATTGTCTATTCAAAAACACTTGATCTTTCTGCCCAGCTAAATTTCCACCATATTCTTCCAGGTGAGAAAAACTATAATACTTCATTCTTTATCTTCAATGTATACACATATACTCTTCTCAAACAATCATCAATAAAGATAATATAATAGTGTTTACCTCCCATTGAAACAGTTTTGGAATGACTACATACATCTAAGTGAACATAATTCAAAATACACTTGATATCATGGATTGCAGTGTCAAACTTTACTCTCATATACTTTCCTTTAATGCAATACTCATATAAGTCTAATTTGCAGGTTTGTACTCCTTACAATAATCCTTGATTTGCCAAAAATTCCAATAATTTTTTACCTGCATACCCCAAATGCATATGCAATAATCTAATTATTTCTAGCTCCTGGTCATCACTAGAAAATGTTGTTACAATTTCAACGACTGTATTTCTTTCATAGTAATACAAGTTGTTGCTCCTTTGAACTCTTTTCACACCACAAGTGCTCTAAATATAACCTTAATTACTTTATTTTTAATGATTATAGTAAAACTTTTTCTCCCAATAACTCCCATAGAAATGGGATTTCTCGTCAAACTTGGCACATATCTTATGTCTGTTAGAGTTCTGATCTATCATGATTCTTCAACTGAACTGAACTAATTTTAGTTGTTTTGTAAGGGTTGTCATTTGCTATGTAGACAACTCCACCTTCAATTTTTTTAAAATTAAAAAACTACTCCCAATTGGGACACATGGTGGCTGCAACCAAAATCCAAGATCTAAACATTCGAACTGTTTATTGATGACATTAATGCTAATAAAAAATCTAAATCATCATATTCAACTACATTTCAATCTGCAACAGCCTTATCTTTGCCAGATTTACTTTTCAACTTAGGACAATCTTTTTTCCAGTACCATTTTTTTCGAAAAAAGACACATTCATCTTTGTCTATTTTAGACTTTGATTTAACTTTTTTTTTGTTCTTATTTTTCAAACAACCTCTTACTATCAAAGCTTCTATTGCTCCACTGGTGTTATCCTTCTTGTCTTTTCTCCTCAATTTATAGCTATATAATGCGATACATACTTCACTAAGAGACACCTCAGCTTTCTATGGAGTAGAGTGGTTTATAGAAACTTAAACTCCTCATAAAAGGATCCCAATAACATCAGAGTTAGATCTTCATCTTTAAAAGTCATATCCAAATTCATCAGATCTGCTACAAAGTTGATTGAAATTAGTGACATGATTATTCATTGTGGTATCAGAAATATATGTGAATCTAAACATTATTTTCTTCATATGAAGCTTATTTTAATTGTTTTTTTCAAAAAAAAATTCTCCAGTGTCTTCTACAATTACTTGCAGAAGTTTCTTTATAAAAGTCATACTTTTGCTCTCTGAACAGGTAAGATCAAATTGTACCACATGCTAAATGATTGATTATTCTTCATTCCTTCTCATATCAACATTCTAGCTTTTCTCCCTAAATGAAAATGTCTAGTTCTTGTTAAAATAAGGCGTCTAAAATTTCACCTTACCACATGTCGAAATAGCCTGCACAATCAGAAATTTTTACTGCAATTCTCATATTTGCCACAACAGTTCTCGTCAAAATTGATGAAGTAAAAGTTGTTGTATCTATCATGGATTTTTTCTATCTTTTGCCATTTCTTCTTCAAAAAATATTTAATAGCTTTCAAATCCATAATATCCAAGAATCCAAGGAAAACATTCTGATGTGGAATATCAGCTTAAACCGCAATCACATAACATATAACTCAGTAACCTTGGCTCTGATACTAATAATTGTAGAAAACGGGTTAGTTTCTACCAAAATGAATAATTGCACCAAAAATTAAGATCAAGAAAAATTCTCAAGTAGTTGGTAGTATTACAAATGGTCTTTATTGTAAACTAACTTCCTTCGACTCTTAAAGTTTTGGTGACAAAATTTTTCTCAAATAATTTAAAGTACAATGTATCACTAAAATAAATTACCCGATAGTAGCTATTAAATAGACAATAAAGAAAATATCAGAATTTAACAAGATTCGACCAATTATACCTATGTCATATGACACTACTAAAATAATATTTTACTATTTACAAAATATTACAAGAGAGAGAAAAATACAACTAATTTTATAACTAAGAGATTGATATTTGAAATGAAAATATTAAGAGGGGGTGAAACTCTTTTTATAGACTAATATTTTTTCCCTCATTCTCTCACTTTTCGATATAGGATTGAGAAATTGCCAAAATTTAACAATAATTTCATAACCTAATTTCCAAGTTCATAATCTTTTTTCTCAAACCGTTGAAAATTACAATTTCCATCAAATTTTACATGTCTATTTTCAATTGCCTATCAATATTACTTTTAATTTATTTATTCTTACTTAAAAAAATGCTTAATAGATATTAAAATAACAATTTAAAAGCTAATGTGAATGAATTAAAATGTAAGGAGTCAATAGAACAAAAAAAAAGGTCCAATAATTTTGAGATGAAAATATGTGGTTTTTCATCTATCTACACTCTAATTTTTTATATTTTCAAGAGCTTAATCTATTTTAAAATAATAAAATTGATAGATTTGCTATAGACAAATAAAACACATATAATATGTTTGACCATATTTCTTTCACTAAAACAAGCTCACAAAATTGAAATAATTTTTTTTTAGTGGTTAAAAAAGTTTAGGATGTGTAATCTTGTTCTTTCCACATGCCATTATCTTAAATATATTATGATAATTTTATGGGTTAAAATCAGAACTTGTATATTTTTCACCATAATAATTTGACTTAAATAAATGGAGTTACATAGCTAGCTAGGTTTGGTCAATTTGGAGTTTTTTTTTAAAAAATTGAATTAGGTTTTTTAATATTATAAGTCTAGTAAAAAATTTGCTAACTGTTGTTATAATCAAATTTTAAGGGATATAGAAATAATTAGTTTATTTTCTCATATGAGATTTTAATTTTAGAAAAATGGCATTGAACTTACATGAGAAAAAAATAGAAGAATGTGTTATTCAAAAGAAGAAAAAAATTGGAGAAACTAACTTTTTTTAGAGAAATGTTAATGTAATTTTTATTTTATTTTTTAAATAAAAATATAGCTTTTTTAACTCAAAATTACATAATAAACATAATGAAATATAAATTGCATAATTCAATTTTTGAAAATATAAATATTTACTAATACTTATTATCACTAGAAAAAAGGAACTTATTATAAAAATTCAGGATGTATAGCTATTAAACTTTGTTTTTTTTGGTACAAACTTTTTTTTCTTATTGCGAACGAAAAACAATAAACATGTAAAGCAAAAATAGAAAGAAAAATAGCACGACAATATTTATAAATCCCAGTCTTCTACTTAATTGAATTTTTTTTTTCATATTGTATTATTTTGAAAATTCAGAATAATTCGATATGATTTTTCAGTTCTTTCGATACTAAAAAATACAGTAAAAATACAATTTAATACTCGTGTATTTTTAATTAAATAAGAAATATCTAAATTTTAAATATATTCAATTAAGTTAATACTTAATAGTACTCACAATCATCACAAAAATACTTATAATAAATGATCAAAAATTCATGAAAGTATTTTATCTGTAACATTAAATTAAAAAAATAAAATTATAATATTTTCTTATATAAAAAGTTTGAGAATTATAAAGTTTAATTATAATGTATAAGTATGTAAGTTTGTAATTATTTAAAGTATACATAATTATAGTGTCTTCCAAAGCTATCATACTCGGCCTAGTAAATGAACTGGAAAAGAAAAAAATAAAAAAAATTAGAGATTCAACATAGGTCAAACTGGTCAAAATAAATGTCTTTTAAAATATAATATTTAATATGTTTTATGCATAATAGTATATAAAAAATATTTATATTAAACATGTTTTATTCACAATAATATATGTTGAAAATATTGAATATAGACACATATTTAAAAATATTTTCAAGTATAATAATATATTATATTAAAATAATAAAATTGATGTATTTGTATTTTAAAATCATAATAAATAATGATTTTGCAAAAAAAAAAAAAAATTCAACATGCATGCATTTCCCTAGTAAAATATTTTTTAATAGAATATTATATGAAAATTTTGTCATAATTTATATTAATAATGAAAACACAAATATTTGAATTCAAATATATATATATATATATATATATATATATATATATATATATATCTTGAATATAATTAAAATTAATACATAGCCACAAATTGATAATAAATATTTATAATTCAAATTAACATATAATCATATTTTAGAATATTTTCTAATAAAATATCATATTTATATTAGTAATTAATTAATTAAATAATGTATTTTTTTCATCAAAATAATAGTGTATTATTATTTTGACCAATTATGGATTTAATTTATTATTATTTAATGAATTATGAATTAAATTATTTGAAAATATAATAAAAATGAAAATAACATTGCTCATAATTGTTAGATAAATAACAAAGTCAATAATATAAACTCATACTATATAATAAAGGTGGGTGCACAAGTACAATAGTTACTATAGTATCATCCCACTTTTGCTCCCCCACTTAGAATTCCAGCGTTGTCCATATGCTACCAGAATTGAACATCAAACGATATCGCTTCAATGTTGAGACTATCTCTAAATGCTTAAAAAAATGAAAACAAAATCTAATTATTTGAAGACACGTGATATTTCTATTTTGAAAAAAAAAAAAAACACATTTATTCTTATTCTCAAAAAATCTAACACGACAACAAAAGCTAGATGCTCTCACTCATTTCTAATGGCATTCGCAATCTCCACACATTGTGTAGCCTTAAGATCTTATTTCAATTGGTTTGAAATATTTTAGAATTGATAAAGATAATAATATTTTATCAAGACGCTAAGGGATAAAAAATAAGTTGTTGGGTTAAAAAAAAAAGAGGTTAGCATAAATATATGATAGACAATCATAAATAATTTACATAACCTGTTTTGCACTTGTATTAAATGGGCAATACGTGACTAGCTAGGAAAATAATTAACTCTAATATAATTAATTACAATCTCATCAACATTCTAATTCAAACATAATTACCAAAATCAAATATTAATTTATTTATCTAATAAAAACAAAAATCATAAAACATATCCTTTTTTATATATATTTATATTAATCAGTATTATACTTATTTGTGTTAGTTTATTTATACATTATGCATTTGTATTATCATCTAAATTTTCATGTCCCGACGCGCGATGCGACTATGCTTTACTAGTATATTAATAAGAGAAGAATGTGACTCAATGAGTAAATGTGAAAGACTACCAGTATATAGTGCAGGTCGAATTTTAGCACTGTCAAAATTTCAATAATTTTTTCAAAATTGTCAACCGGTCCAACCTAAAAATTAGAATTGATTTGGATGGATCGTAGTATATAAATTTATCAATTATATATATTATTTATTAATATAATTTTGATTAGTATATAAGTTTAAAGTAATATAATTATTTTGATACAAAATAATATAATATATAGTAAGCTATATATATATATATTTACATTAATTATAAAATATATAAATATATAAGTTTATTTAATAAATCAATTATATGTATCTTTATTTATTAATATAATTTATATTACTATATGAGTTCAATATAATACAATTATTTTGATAAAAAAATCATATAATATATATAGTGAGGTATGCATATAATTATATTTAAAATATGAATTATTAGGTATATAAACTCATAAATATAAAATATAAGTATATATTTATAAGTATATAATTACAAAGTATAAGTATATAAATTTGTGACTATTTAATTTTAAATTATATATATAATAACTACATTGTTTTCATTACTTATAAAGTATATAAGTTCATAAGTTTATTAAGTATATCTATTATATATATATGTTTTATTTTATAATATATAAGTTAGTATTTAAGTTTAAAATAATACAACTATTTTAACAAAAAAAATCATATATTATAATTAGAAAAAAATAATAATTTAGATTGATTTGTCATATTATTATATTACATTTACTATAAATAAGGTTGCTTTATAATTAATTGCACTTAAATTTAATTTAACAAATGATTAATATAATTTAGATTTATTATATAACATAATTAAAATAAATTATAAATACTAAAAAATGTAATTAGTGATAAAAATTATAATAAAAAATAAAACTAACAATATATTATAAATATTTTTTATTTGCATATTAATAACAAAAATAATTAGTTGATTTGATGGTAAACTTACTTTAAATTTACATATAAAATTTTCAATTTAAAAGTTGTATTATATTTATCTAATAAAACTATAAAAGTTATAAATAATATTATATATAAATTATTTAATTCTTATTTAGTATTATATATATTAAATTTATATATTTAAATATTTTTTTGGTACAATTCGGTTACTATTTTTAGCCAAAATATCACTAAAATGTTAAACAATTTTTAAAATTAAAATCAATATTATAATTCGATTTAATTCTAATAAAAAATTGACAGAATAATTCGGTAAGATTTAAGATTGCGAACAACTCATAACTTGGCTCGCCTCATATACTAACGGGGCGACCCGGTCAGATGGGAAGCAAGCAACTCTTATAACAAGTTTGGTTCGAAATACAGGCTGTAGAAAAAATTAAAAATAAATAAATAGAAATTTGCTCAGAAAATTCAATAGAAACTGCAGGGTTTAGCAAGGGTTTGCCTCAAACTCTCTGTCTCTATCTCTCTCTTTCCATTGCTTCAATGTCGAAATTTTGAATCAATCTTTAAACTGCGTCGTTTCTTGTCTTATCTCAGACTTTATCCAGGCTTCATGATGCAAAGGGTTTCTTTCAGTTTAATGTAAGAATTCAAAACTCAAGCACCAGTTTCACTCTTTGAATTTCCTTACTTGAACTGGGTTTCTCTCCTTTATCATAGCTTCTTTTTGTATTCATTTAATGTTGCAATTTGAATTAGTTTGATTGTTTTATCGTCATCGTAAACAAAGAAATAGACCTGAAAACCATATTTCTTACTTTACCATCTCCAATGCATCGTCGCCTTGCCGTCTTCACCCACAAGATTTTAAATAATTCCAATTTTATCTTGACCTCCACCACCAGCACGA
This sequence comes from Triadica sebifera, assembly GCA_023653625.1. Taxonomy (NCBI): domain Eukaryota; kingdom Viridiplantae; phylum Streptophyta; class Magnoliopsida; order Malpighiales; family Euphorbiaceae; genus Triadica; species Triadica sebifera. Next base: position 21,694,405 of record CM042904.1, read on the forward strand.
CCTTTTTATATTCTCAACCTAATCCCTTAAACCCTAGAATCTATGCGTTTACTTTATTTCGTTTACTCTCGTTTACTCCAAGGCAGCGACGTGCTCCGGATCCTGATGATCCGTCCACCCTGATGAAGGAAGATGGTGTCTCAGTTTGCTCTCAAATGTGGATTGAGAATTTCCGTGAACCAGATAGGATAGTGAACAATTTGGCCTCTTATTTGCGTAGATTCGAATTGTGGGTTTTAGCTTATCAGAAAGTGTGTGCTGATGAAATGGGAGCATATATGCCCCGTAGCGCAATACAAAGGTCTGCACTGGAGGACTTGTTGGCTCTTAGAAATTCAGTTCTTGATGATAGATTTAAGTGGGGGGCTAGGCTGCAGTTTTTTATCAAGTCTCCAAAGGATAAAACAGATTACGAGTCTTTATCAAAGAGAAAGATTAAGGCAATTTTGACTACTACACAACCTGCTCCATTCCAGGATAAGATTGTTCAGGAGGTGCTATTTATGATCTTGGAGCCAATATATGAATCGCGATTTTCACAAAAGTCATTTGCATTTAGGCCTGGTAGGAGTGCGCATACAGCATTGAGGGTGATTAGGCGGAGTTTTGCTGGGTACTTGTGGTATATAAAAGGGGATTTGAGTACAATTTTGGATGGCATGAAGGTGGGGTTGGTTATAAGTGCTTTGATGAGGGATGTGAGGGACAAGAAAATAATTGATTTGATGAAGGCAGCCTTGACTACTCCTGTAATTACTAGTAGCGTTGAAGAGCCAAAGAAGAAGAAAAAAAGGAAGTATCAGAAAAAAAGGGTGTTGGCAGAAGATGAGCCAAAGCCAGATCCATATTGGTTAGAGACCTTCTTTGGGTTTGCACCTGAGGAGGCAGCAAAAGTTCCTTCTTGGGGACATTGTGGGATGCTTAGCCCCCTTTTGGTTAATGTCTGCCTCGATGAATTGGATAAGTGGATGGAGGGTAAGATCAAGGAGTTCTATCGTCCTTCAAAGAGTGATGTCATATGGAATAGTCCAGAAGGGGAAGCAGAACATGGAAATACATCTTGGCCAGAATTTGTGCCGACAAGTGGCCCAGATAAGACACGGAAAATGGATTATATAAGGTATGGTGGTCACATTTTGATTGGTGTTAGGGGACCTAGGGCAGATGCTGCTACATTGAGGAAGCAATTGATTGAGTTTGTTGATCAGAAATACTTGCTCAAGCTTGACAGTGAGAGTCTCCCAATTGAACATATTACAAAGGGTATAATGTTTCTTGACCATGTTCTGTGCCGAAGGGTTGTGTATCCTACTCTTCGCTACACTGCCACTGGTGGGAAGATCATTAGTGAGAAGGGTGTTGGAACCCTTTTATCTGTCACAGCAAGTTTGAAACAATGCATTAAGCAATTCAGAAAGTTGAACTTTCTTAAGGGAGACAGGGATCCAGACCCACAACCTTGCTTTAGAATGTTCCACGCTACTCAAGCTCACACCAATGCTCAAATGAACAAATTTTTGTCAACGATGGTTGAGTGGTATAGGTACGCAGACAATCGGAAGAAAATTGTGAACTTCTGTTCTTACATTACAAGGGGTTCGCTTGCAAAGCTTTATGCTGCTAAATACAAACTTCGTTCACGTGCGAAGGTGTATAAAGTTGGTTCGCGGAATTTGAGTCGCCCTTTGAAAGAGAAGAAAGGATCATCACCTGAATACCACAATTTGCTAAGGATGGGCCTTGTTGAGTCAATTGATGGACTTCAGTATACCAGGATGTCTCTTGTACCCGAAACTGATTACACCCCTTTCCCAAGTAATTGGAAACCTGATCATGAGAAGGCATTGCTTGAATATATAAGGCTAGAAGAACCAAGAACTCTGGAGGAGCAACGGTTTTGCATTAGAGAACAGGGTCTGGTTTCACCTCAGGATTACATTTCAATGCTTGTTTGGAACTACAAGAGAAATGCTATTGTGATGGATCAGATTTCTCTTATAAAAAGTAGCGGCGATAACTTGAGAAAAGAGCAACATTTGCTGCTGAACAGTGAGAACAATAATCATCAAAATAAAGAAGACGAGGAACACGAAGAAGGGTTCCATGTGGCACAAATGTAAGATAAATTTTGTACTTCTGCGCTTGGGAAGAATAACTTTTTTCCGTTAGTGGATTTTCATACTGTTTTAGGGAAGCAAAGCAGATGAATTGCTACTGCAATAGATTAAACTCCATCGTAATTGCCGAACCAAACACTTTCTGTATAAATTTAAATGTATTTATTCAGTTTTAACTAAAGAGAATGAATTTATCTCTCTTCTAATCAGTTGAGAAAGTGCTTTTTTAGAATATTTTCCTATATCTATCTGCTTTCACTGGTGTGTATCTTATCATTAAGAGTTATAAAACCTTGTATGTTTAAGTTAGGCACAACAGGCCATTGTAAGGTGTATGCATTTTCACCAGTTCAATATATATAAACAATCTCAGTCATTTTTCTTGCTTCTTTGCATATAAATACTCAATTTCATTTTTGATTTCTTTCCTTTGGGAGGTAAGCTTTATGATGGGCCACGAAAATCTTGAAATCTGGAAGAGTACCCAAGAAGAATCCAAAGTATACCATGCAAATCACGAAGAAAGCCATGCAATGGAAATATTGGTCTATAGGATGTGTTTCTTTTACTTTCAGTTGTTATTGTATAAGTGGGTTGTTATTTTTGTTTTAATTGTTGTCTATCATTATCCTATTTCTTAGGGATGTGGCCTGAGATTCTGACAAAAATGAAAAAGGGGATTAAAAAAGGAAAGGACTATTTCATTCCGGATAGTCATTTCTTTAATCGACGGGTAGGAGCATATTCTGGATCGAAATTATGAGTATTGCTTGATCATTTCTGCTAACTTAAAGCCCCAGTTAGTATTTCCTTTGTTATTTAAACTCTTCAAATCAGAAATGAAAGGGGAGAAGCTAAATCCAGTTATAGTTGTTGCGGTTTATTTTCACCCGAAGTAGAACTTTATTTTCATAAAAAATTTGTGCTTTGACTGGGACCTATCATTGGTATCAGAGCTCTACTAAATGGCTACTAACAAGGAACAAATAGAAAATTTAGAAGCTGCACTTGAAACTCTCCAAGACCACTTGAGCAAATTTGAAGAAGGTATAGCTGCAAAGTTACAACAATTGGAGATTACTTTGAGCAATTACTTTCAAGGCAAGAACCATCACTTAGCCATGAGAATTCCTTAATTAGGCCTTCTCAAAACACAAAAAAAGATTCATGAGATAGTAACAAAAGTACTCACTTATTATTCTTTTCTAAGCTAACAAAACTCGAGTTTCCTAAATACTTGGGGGATGATCCTACTGAATGGTTCATACGAGTAGACCAGTTCTTCGAATTCCAAGGCACCATGGATTCATATAAGGTAAATTTGGTTTCTAGTCAATCAATGGTGGCAATGGCTGCGTTGGGCTTACAAGAAAGAGGACAAAGAGGTGAAAATGAGAGCTGTTTGTGGAAGAACTATGGGCTCGATTTGGTCCTATATATGGTGAAGATTTCAAGAAATCTTGTAAAAAATAAGTCAAGTTGGCTCCCTACGTGGCTATCACAGAGAATTTGAGAAGTTAGGGAATCGGGTACAAGGATGGACACAAAAAGCATTGGTAGGGACATTCATGGGAGGACTAAAAACTGAAATTGCTGATGGAATATGAATCTTCAAGCCAAAAACTTTAAAAGAAGCTATGAACCTTGCAAGGATGCATGATGAACAATTAACTTGTCGAAGAAAATTTCAGCAGCCTTTTCCAGCAAATTGTTACCGACTCATCTTGTTCAACAACGTTCAAAACAGTTATGCCTATGAAGAAGCTTTCCTAGGATGAAATGTAAAAGCGAAGGGCGCAAGAGCTATTCTTCAAGTGTAACAAGAAGTTTACAACAGGCCATAGATGAGTGAACAACTTTTAATCTTACAAGGCAGGAGTGAAGGTTCAGATGAGGAGACCACCAATGATTCAATTACAAAATTCTCAACGTGGTGTTTGTTCTCACCCGAAGTAGAACATTATTTTCATAAAAAATTTGAGCTTTGACTGGGACCTATCACTTTATTAGGAACGTTTGGTCATCTTTGACTATTTAAGCTTAGGAGGAAATTGTTAAAACGGATATATGCACTGGTTAACCGGTTTATTAAGATTCAATATTAATCACATAATTACTAACTATTAATCAGTCCATTAAAACCGATTAAACAATCTAATGGACTCGGTTTTTTTTATTTTTTTTATTCGATTATCAATTTTTAATCAATTGACCATTAAGTAATGTTTATCAAGATTTCAAACATTTCATTTCAATGAGATTTAATCTTAATATCCATAAATAAATTTAATATCAATAAATATATTATAACATAAAGAACTCAAATATCTCTTTCAAAACATAAAAATTAATAACAATAAAATTAAAATTAAAATTGATTTATTAAATTAATCAGTTCGTTGAAATTGATTAATCAGTCTATTAGTTTTATCGAATTGCTTTTCGGTTTTTTAGTTTTATTGGACTTTTTTTTTTCAGTTTTCAGAACTTTTTTGTGTAGCTCCAACTACGCGAGGATAAATACTATATTATGGGTACGATTGGTATGTCCTATCTTTGAATAAAAATAAATTTTTCAGTCTAAATTTGAATTTAATACTTTACATTAATCTAAAATATTTGAGAATATAATTAATTTATATATATTTTAAGATTATTTGAAAATTTTTCCATATTTTTTAGATTAAATGTTAAATCAGGATGATTATGAGAGTATAATTAATTTTTGAATTCTATTTCTCTTATTTATGGAAGCACACCAAATATAAAAATAAAATTTTAATTTCTATTACATTTATATACTAAAGATAAATATTGAAATTCTAAAATATTAATATAAGAATAAAATTTTATAATATTAATATAAGAATAAAATTTTATTTTCTATTATTGTAGTATACCAAAAGTATCTTATAAGAACTTAATTGGTTCAATATAGAAATACAAGAGGGTCAATAGTAAAAATAATAAAAAGTTGAGAGGGTTAAAATAAAAAAAAATGGAAAAGAAAGTAAAAGCGGATAACTGACCCAATTTCAAATTCAAGTCACGAGATAGTCTCCGCTTTCTACTCACAAATTCAAAAATCGCTTTGCTCACGTGGCACACTACATATCCCTCCATCGCAGTTACACAGCCCCACAACTCCATTAACAAACAAACAAACCCCGCAAATCAGAAGAAAGCGAAAATAGCTCTGCTTCTCCTTTTCCTCTACTTCTCTGTCTCTTTCACTGCATGCCTTCTTCTCCTTTCCATTTCGCGTTCAAATTCAAAATCTGCTCCTATACTTGGAGAAGAAGAGACAAACAACAACTCCAAATTTACTGAAACCGCCAATATGGAGAGCTTGATCGGCCTCGTTAACAGAATTCAGAGAGCCTGTACGGTCCTCGGTGACTATGGCGGCGATACTGGCGCTGCTTCTTTACCTACTCTTTGGGAAGCGCTTCCTTCTGTTGCCGTCGTTGGCGGCCAGGTACTCTCTCTTTCTCTGTGCGTTTGTGCCATCGGCTATGTAATATGAATAAATGTGTCTCTTTTGTGATTGATTTTCTTTTTTTTTTTTTTAATGAAAGTTTGAAGTAAATGTAGTTATTTATGGCTCTTCTTTATATATAATTGTAGAGTTCTGGAAAGTCATCGGTGCTGGAGAGCATCGTGGGGCGAGATTTTCTTCCCAGAGGATCAGGTAAGGATTTACTCTTGCATGAGATTGTTATACTTCTTTTTCTGTTTATTTATTTATTTTAGTTTTTGGTTTCTGGTTGGTTGCTGAGAGAACGGCCAGAAAAGAAAAGAAAATTTGACTTTCTTTTATATTATTATATTTTGACAGTCAGATATTCAATTCAACTGACGCCGACTAACGTTTTTGTATTGTGCATTTTCTTATTCATCGATTTTCCATGCTATCTTTCTTTATTATATTATAGTTGGGGTAGCCAAACAGTAGTCTTGTACTGATGTTGAACGCAAAGAAAGTCATAATTTGTATTTTAACTGTGAATATTTTGCTGATACTAGCTGGGAGGAAAATATAGACAACGAAAACTTGATAATTTTGACTCCTCTTTAATAGTTAATTTTTCTATTTTTATTCTCATTGAAACATAAAGTCATTGTCTATGATTTTTTTTAAACTCAGGTATTGTCACCAGGCGGCCTTTGGTGTTGCAACTGCACAAGATAGAATCAGGGATACAGGAGTATGCAGAGTTTCTCCACTTGCCAAAGCGAAAATTCACAGACTTCTGTATGTTATTCAATATGTAATTTGTCATTATAGGATATGCAATTTGCTTTTCATTAATTAGTTGATGGTCATAAAGCATGATAAACACTTAAAACCAATATATAATGTCTAACTTCCTGCATTTCAAATGCCTACCTTTCCAAACAGAATCCCATATGATATGATAAATCTGTCATCCATGTTATTGCTACTACAATTGACAACGTTCATCTAAAAAAGTTTCTAGGACATGAATATTAGAACGTTTAAATTTTTATTTTGATGTTAAAAGAATTCTTAGCTCGAGTTTGGTGCTTTTTACATAGTTAATAAGACAACTAACATCCCCACTACCTTAAAACCCCTTTTTGTTTTTCTTACCATGCGTGTATTTGGAAGTTGAATCTGCATAAGAGAAGTTCATTTGCAAGTGACTAAATGTCTTTTAATTCTTATGCAGCTATGGTTCGAAAGGAAATTCAAGATGAAACTGACAAAGCAACTGGCAAGTCAAAACAGATTTCCCCTGTTCCTATTCATCTTAGTATATACTCTCCATATGGTAAAAGTCCCAACTTACAATCCAAGCATAGTTACATGTAGTGCATATTTATTTTTTCTGCATCCTTGCTGAGTCATAATCTTCATTTTTATTTTTCTCTCTCCAGTTGTCAACTTGACATTGATAGATTTGCCTGGTTTAACAAAAGTTGCTGTAGGTATGCTTACCAACTCTAGTCCCAAGTTATCATTATATTTCTTCTATTAAAAAGTTATCATTCTTTTTCTTCTATTGGAACGGATGTACTACTATTATTATTTCCTTTCTGTTTATATTGAATATTTAAGTTTGAGGTGTCTCTTATTTGCAGAGGGACAGCCGGAGAGTATTGTTAAGGATATTGAAAATATGGTTCATTCATATGTTGAGAAGGTAAAAAGAAGTTGAATTTTTTACTTCATGCATAAATAAAAATTGAAAAGGAGTTACTAGCATGTTGCATCCGATACATATTTATATATAAAAGATGAGTGGTATAAGTATTCTCTCAATCCATGCAAGTCCTCCATTTGTTGAATAATCCGCTCCCAATATTATATTATGGTTTCCCATTGGTGAGCCGATTGGCAAGCAAAATGTTTGATGCATAAGAAAATCTTGACCCATATTGGGTATGCTAAGGATTTAGAGAAGACCTTTATCCAGGAGCTTCAATTTACTTCCTCGCATAATGGCTACTATCTCTTAATCTTATCAGTCAGATTTCAAATAATTGCTTGAAATGAATTTTTGCATACCTACTGGATTGAGTTCTGAATTTGAATTAATGAGGTGTCGCCATTCATATTAATACCGGATTTTTGTTAGTACTGTTTAGTTGCTAATCTCTTTTTGGTAATTCTCTTTTACTGATTTAATGTTGTCATAATTGTTCTATGTTTCACAATTTAAGTACGTCCTTGCACTTTGGATCAGCAATTTTTTTTCATTTTATTCTCCAACTCTAGTGGTAAAGGTGTGGTGGGTGACACGAGGTTGCATTTGGATCTGGACATCCCCTGCAAAGGAGGGGCAATAGGAAAATTGTTGGTGTCATTGCAATTTGCTAGAATTCCGGACACTTGCATGAATTCTTCAAAATTTTCCCTCTTTATTCGATAACATTATGATTGTTTGAGTGCAGCCAAATTGCCTTATTCTGGCTATAACTCCTGCCAATCAAGATATAGCAACATCTGATGCTATCAAACTTTCTAGAGAAGTTGATCCGACAGGTATCACAATATTTTTTTCAGTTTTCATTTATTAGCTCAGTCTAATCTATTTCTATGCTGCTCTTTCTGAGTAAAAGTTTTTTTTCTGTTTCTTTCCAGGTGAAAGGACATTTGGTGTGTTGACAAAGCTTGACTTGATGGATAAGGGCACAAATGCTTTGGAAGTAAAATTTCTTGGAATCTTAGCTAGAGTGCAGATGTTTTCTCTTAAATGCTCTCATGCTAGTAGTTAATACATTTCTATGGACAGAATCCGAACAGAGCATATTAAAGCATTGTGATATATTTTGCAATTTAAATTCTAATCTAACAAACAATTTTTATGTTTAATTTTTCTTTTTACTTTTCTCATTGTGTTTGATAATGTAAATCTCTCCCTCTCTAATATGCTTTTTTGCTTTTACTGTAGGTTCTTGAAGGAAGGGCTTATCCACTTAAACATCCTTGGGTTGGAATTGTAAATCGCTCTCAAGCTGATATTAATACAAATGTAGACATGATATCTGCAAGGAGACAGGAGCGAGAGTTCTTTGCCACTAATCCTGATTATAGGCACTTAGCTGGCAGAATGGGCTCAGAGTATCTTGCCAAGCTTCTATCCAAGGTTTTCTTTTTTTTTTTCACCTTAAATCTGCAGTTATGTCAAAGTTTTCAGTGATATGTGATATGTGTGTGTGTGTATGTATTTATATATGTATGTATGTATGTGTGATATATTATGCGCTAAAACAATGATGATGTTTTCAGATTTTATATTTTTCCCATTTTTTTAAGAACAAAAATTAATAACTAGCTTTCAACCTCTAATTTATATTACAATTCCCTCCAAACTCTTATTTCTTTTTCACTAATTCTATATTGTTCATCACTAATGATTATATCTATGATTTCAGCATTTGGAGTCTGTAATTAAAGCCCGCATACCAGGCATCATGTCTTTAGTCAACAGAAGCATTGACGAACTTGAAGCAGAGTTGGATCACCTGGGCAGACCTGTTGCTATTGATGCTGGGGTATGAGGTTTAATAATTGGATGATGGTTGAGTTAAGATAGCAACTGAAAAAATTTCTGTTTTATTTTTTTTGGGTGCATGTGTATCAGGCTCATTTATACACTATTCTGGAGCTGTGTCGTGCTTTTGACCGGGTTTTTAAGGAGCACTTGGATGGAGGGTACCATACCAACTTTTTTCTTCTGTCTCTTTGTTACAGAAATTGTGTCAGCAGCTATGGAAGAATAATATTCTTTTTTTAATGAATCCTTCACACACACACGCATATAATTTCTTGTTGCTTTGTTAATACAGCTTATCCTAGTGAATTTATGGGCTAATTGGACCATAGGCTTCTCAAGCTCCAACTTCTACTTTTCTAGTTAGAGATCAACATCTTAGGGATAATATGAATCTGCTCAAGGACCTACTGGGTTTGGTAAATATTATTGCATTCTCTTAAGAAGAAACTCTGCACTTTTGGGATTTGTGTGCTGCTTGGTTACAACCTCTAAGAGGTCCAAACGATTTGGACTTGAGTAATTTGAAAAGGGACAAACGACAATGAGAAGAATGCCATTCTGCAGAATATATGACCCATGTGCCTTTGGTTTGTTAATTTTTGTAGAGTAGGTGGAATAGCTATTGAGATTATTGCAGTCAATTATGTCACCTCTACTTGCGAATAGATGCTCTGTTTTTTTTAAAAAAAAAAAAAATTGAATTGAACATATGCATTGCTACTTATCTAGTTTTGATGACTTTTGTGCTGAAGGAAATACATGCACGCTCTAGTCAAACATTTTTTTTGTTGATTATACTTGTTGAACACCTGATACTATATTTTTCAGAACACTTTCTAGAAATGTGCCAGTGGTCAACTGTAATGAGATTTTGGTTTGATATCACTGTCTCTAATCTTTGTTTTGGTCATGATTAGATCATTAAAAGGTCTATCATATCCTATTACTTCGTTATAATTCCTTTGCTAAATCTCAGTCGACCTGGTGGTGATCGGATTTATGAAGTTTTTGACTACCAACTCCCTTCTGCTTTGAGGAAACTTCCAATTGACCGACATTTGTCCATGCAAAACATAAAGAAAGTTGTTTCAGAGGCAGATGGATACCAGCCTCATTTAATTGCACCTGAGCAAGGGTATCGTCGCCTTATTGATGGTGCAATTAGTTACTTCAGAGGGCCAGCTGAAGCTTCTGTAGATGCTGTAAGTACTCTCTCTAAACTTGACTTTATTTTTCTTTGAGCTGTGACTGGTGGGTTTTAATATAATTTAACATGTAAAGATTGCCAGAGCATTTTAATTAATCTTTAAGATGTCTTCTCAGTTGCTGGAGGGAATAATCATTTTGATTCATATTTTATGGGGAAAAGCATTTTCCAAAGGTTGAGAAGTATTTTATAGATTTTAAATCTGAGAAATATGGCTAATATGAAACAAGAATAGTCATCAGTATCATATGGTTATGGGATTTGTCATAACCTCAACTATGAACCTATATCTAAACAGTGCACTAAGAAATGTTGGCATGCAGCTAGTGAGGATTTGAATTTGCCTTTACTGCTAAGAAAATTAGACTCAAGTAGTTCTATTGTATATTTTCCTTTTTTACTTTATTTGGTTGTTTTATTGATTAGTAATTCATATTGCAGGTTCACTTTATCCTGAAAGAAATTGTGAGGAGGTCAACTGGAGAAACTCAGGTTTGGAATTTGAACTCTAGATAGTATGTTGGGAATAATGGTCTAGTAAAAAGATAAGGAAGTAAATTAATGTTCAGGAAATTGACAGGAGTTGAAGCGTTTTCCAACTCTACAAGCTGAAATAGCATCAGCTGCCAATGATGCATTGGAGAGGTTCCGTGAAGATAGTAAGAAGACAACTCTGAGGTTGGTGGACATGGAATCCTCATACCTGACTGTGGATTTCTTCAGGAAACTTCCGATGGAGATGGAGAAGGGTGGAAACCCAACCGTGACCAATGTAGATCGATACACAGAGGCCCACTTTCGAAGAATAGGATCCAACGTTTCATCTTATGTTGGGATGGTGTCTGAGGCACTCAGGAACTCCATTCCTAAGGCTGTGGTTCATTGTCAAGTGAAGGAGGCTAAGCAGTCCTTGCTGAACCATTTCTTCATCCAGCTAGGCAAAACGGAGGTAAAGAGAGAGAATATATAAAAAAGAAGAGAGAAAGAACTTGCTCAATCATGCCTTCTCTCTAAAACAGAGATGATTTGCACATTGCTGTTTTCTTTCTTTCTTTCTTTTTTTCCCAAAAAGGTTTATTTCTGTCCTTTGTTCTTCAGGCTAAGCAACTTGCACGATTGCTGGATGAAGATCCTGCACTAATGGAAAGAAGACAAAAATGTGCCAAGAGACTCGAGTTATACAAGTCTGCAAGAGATGAAATAGATTCAGTCTCATGGGCTTGATTAAATATTCATAATGAATCCATGTCAAGGGATGTAAATATTCTTGGAGGCCGACAGATGCCCAAGATAAGATAAATTTGGTAGGTTTGCTCATCTTGGATGGATTATTGAATTCAATTCTTAGATTTTGTTTCTATATTGACCAGAAAAAGAAAAAAAAAGGATTTTGTTTCTATTGCGTTGGATTCTAAATTTTGCTACCAGCACTTTCTTTGATCATGAGCTGAGATGCTTTAGGAATGACAGATGCTTTTTTCTAATTCAAATAACAATATAAAACCTGAATCCCACATTTCTTTTTAAACTGAAAATTGTGTTTGTAGTGTGGCAATAAATTGAACAGATGCATTATGCATGTGGCGTTATAGATTAGCAGCCAAAGCTATAAAACATAATAGATCGACTTGCTTAAAAATAATTTAGGCAGTAATTTCTGGATGTTCTTTTTTGACTGATAGATGTGATAGAGCTGCCCACAATTTGGGATCATTGTAATCCTTTATAACTAAGGCAGGCTTTGCTTCCTCAAGCGCATGCTGAGGATTTCCAGTAGTTAATGCAACAGCAGGTAAACCTGCTGCAACTCCAGCTTTTATACCTGAAACAGAATCCTACCCAAGAAAATACAACTTATCAACTATTTCTTCTGAATGTAAAGCCTGACGAATTTAAAACAAGTTATATACCTCAAACACAAAAGTGTGATCTTTAGACACCTTCAGTGCTTCAAGTGCTTTCAAGTAAGGATCTGGGTGTGGTTTTGGGTGTTCACATTCACTCCCTATGATAAGAACATCAAAGAAATCTTTGAGTCCTAGTATCGATATGATAAGTTCAGCCTTCGATCTCGGTGCATTGGTAACTGCAGCTCGTCTCAGGCCATGATCTTCCACCCATTTCTTAACTTCATAGAGGCCATTAACAGCTTTCAATTTTTCTGGGGCTAACCTGGAGAAAAATTTTATGGTAAAGACTTTGAGCTCAAAAATGATGAATTTTGTATAGGTATTGGAATTCAACTTCGAAACATGGCTTCTTTATCAGCAAGAAACTTCATGCCTCCTTCAGTGTCATTGGGGAAGAGGACTAATGCCATATCTTCATTATGCTTTCCAGAAAGCTTCTCAGCAAAGAATTCTTCAGTAATAGGAACTCCACCATTGAAATTTATATGTTAAACACCGTTAAATAATCTTTCAGTAATAGGCTCTTAACAAAGATGATTATTCCCAGAAATTACTTACCTCTTGTAGCATTTCCCGGAAAGTATAGTAGTGAAGGGGATCAGAATCACAGAGTGTTCCATCTACATCAAATGATACAGCTTCCAACGGATCAAGTCCAGAAAGAGAACCTTCACTGTGTACATAAAATTTACTCAGAAAAACCCAATCGAAGATAAACAAGTTTCCATTAGTAGCTTCTTGTATATCCGATTTGCTTATTATATCATGAGCAATGACTTACTATTTTTGTTTATATTCAGTTGTCCCCACTACAGAATTTCCAAGAAAAACAAACTATACAAATAACAAATGTATTTACCAATTTAAATAAATATATATATATATATTGAAATTATTACCAACACACTTTCAGACAGTGATTTTGTAATTTTTCTAGCTTTTTTTTTCAAGCTTGCAGAAATGGAAGACCAAGTTCCTAAAACTTGGTACTCATCTACTTTCTTTAATTTAATCATTATCTATTTAAACCAACATTTTTAGTTATATCTGCAATAATCCCTCCGTAAATAATGCTAATCACACGCACTTAATTAAAATGAATGATCTTACAAAAAATAAATAACAAAAAATGAAAAATATATAAGAAGAAGAAGATGACGACGACGAGGATGACCTTGTAACAGAGTTTTCAGCTGCAGTAATCATCCTGTTGGATCGCAACACATATCAGAAGGGTCTCTTTGTAAAAGATTGTTTGTTGTTGTTTTTCAAATTTTGATATAACATAAGAACAGAATATCCAATATATATATATATGAGAATAAAATTGGTGGACATCAATACTACAAAACAAAGATGAGAATCCGCAAAAGGCTTAGCTTTTTGCAACTTCTATGAGCGAAAGTTTTCCTTAATATTATTATTAAGTTTTTCTAGGAGTGTGCATGTGAGGTTAGGTTTCTTTTTTAATTAAAAAAAAGAAAAAGAAAAAGAAAATCACATGTATTGTACAGATTGTCACTAGTATTCAATGAAGAAGCAACGAACTAATAAATTTTTTGCCATTTCCTGGTCCTTCACAATCTCCAGCTAAACTCATCAAATAATTAACACTAATATAAAGTGGACATGGTTTTCATCCAACATAATCCAGGATCATAACTATTTTATGAATTTATTTGTAATATTTCGGTTTACATATCTGAATTCCCATGAATCTATTAAAACATCAGTTGCCAAAACCAACTCAATATCATACATTCATGATTGATTGACTATTATAAAATCTTAAACGGCTTTATTTTGATATTGAATTAATTAGTAAAAAAATACTTGCAAGAATGATTAAAGTAATCATTGAAGTTGCTAAGAAAGTTTGATCAAGCAGCTGGTTTTTCAACACCTTCAATTTTATCAAGCTCTTCCAGAGCTGCCCACAATTTAGGATCTTCATAATCTTTTATTAGAAATGTCGGCTTCGCTTGCATCAGTAAATTTTCTGGGTTTCTGGTTGTTAGACCAACAACAGGCATCCCGGCTGCCACTCCAGCTTTTATACCAGAAACAGAATCCTAACCGGGGGAAAAGAAAAGACAGAAAACAGAACTATAAATCAGCAAGTCAAGGCAGGTTAAGCAACTATCAAAAACAAAGGGCCTAAAGCAAACCTCAAATATAAAGGTATGATCCATCGAAACCTCGAGTACTTGAAGAGCTTTCAAATAAGGCTCCGGATGTGGTTTGGCATGTTCACATTCGCTTCCAAGGATGACTGCATCAAAGAAATCGGATAGCCCAAGCTTCGAGATCATGAGTTCAGCATTTGGCCTTGGTGCATTAGTAACTGCAGCCCGTTTCAATCCACGATCTTCAATCCATTTCTTCAATTTATATAGGCCACTTATAGCAGTGAGTTGTTCAGATGCCAATCTGTTTTTTCCACACAGGAAGTTATATGCTAGGATGTAAAAGGAATTTTTGCAGTCAAGAGGAATTGATATTTTACCTACGAAACATGGCTTCCTTATCCTCCGTGAACTTTAACCCTCGCTGGAAGTCATCAGGAAAGAGAACCCGAGCAATATCATCATTATGTTTGCCAGCAATATTCTCAACAAAGAATTCCTCTGTGATTGGAACTCCACCATTGAAATTTATCTGTTAGACAATACAACGTCGTCAAGTCATGATTACAAATTATTAAAAATTTATGCCTCCTTCAGGTGACAATCAGAAGTGATATATCTATCAGCTGAACACTACAAGTAAGCCTCCGCTTAACACATTCACTACCACCTTGAGAAAATAACATCTGAGCTCCTATGCTATCTCTTGAAGTGATATAAAAATGAGTTCAAGTAAAACAGAAAAAGAAAGACAGAGAGAGAGAGAGATGACAAAAGAGCACACCACTTTGTATTACTTCTAATCGAAGCAAAGAATGAAAAGGAATGGCATTACCTCTTGAAGCATTTCACGGAAGGCATAATAGTGGAGCGGATCTGAATCACATAATGTTCCATCAACATCAAATAACACTGCTTCCAAGGGAGCAAGTCTGGAAAGAACACTTCTACTGCATCCATAAATTGAAGACAATAATAACATCAGAAAGGGCCAAAATTGTGTTTATCATTTGAATTCTTCATATCATAATTCTATACAAATTACACAATCTCATTCTAGCCTCCAAAGACAAACACCAAAATATTGCACAAACCATTCCTAACTTCATCTCAAGGTAAACAATATCACTTCGATGTGCTATAAAGACAATAATTTGTAGCAACACTTCTTTTTCCCTTCATTTCCCAAAATGAAATTCTCAAGTGTCCCCAAGTAAAATTAATAACTCATAAAAAGTTAAGGAGGAATCACATATATACTTTCACTACATGAGACAAATTCAGACAAATAAATTATTCTAGATTAGATGTCAACATAACACTCTTATACTTCGACCACAAGAAAGACCAAAACTATACCTTAAGAGCTAAAGCGAGGAACCTGGAAAGCACATTAAAAAGCAAGCTCAAATTGAATTGCACATAAGGAAGAAAAAGACAACCTCACAACTAACCCTGCAAAATCCACATTTAGGAAACACCATACTCACCATTCTCTTAGTAAAAGGATTAATTACCCATTCTATTTTCAAGAACCATATCTATGATAATTGCATGCCAATAGAAGTTACTTAAGTTCTTTAGAGAACACAAAGGGCTCTGCGTTTGACAGTCAAAAGATTCTGTAAAAAGAAATTTGATGCACAATATATCAGGCATATCACCTAAATGACATCGTTTTTTATCTTTCAAAAACGTCAATTTTAATGAACAACCATGCTTCTTTATGATGTGGCTGGAATCATATTTTGATGACACATCTCTAGCGATAAGAAATGGCCCGCAACACAATTTCACTACCCAGGATTGTTGGCCTTTTCTTGCCAAAATTAAAAGACCGAAAATTGATTACAGGAAGACCAGAAAGGAAAGTGTATCAGATTTAAGCACCAAGCACTAATATCACATAAAATCTTAAGAGATCAATAGAGATTGAATAAACCCCTCTGCTTTTGAATTATAAGCCAGAGTGCATAAAGCAATCATATTAGCATGAGTTAATTATTAGCAATTTTAGATATCATGGATTAATTAATATTCACAGTCAAGGACAGGGAAATAAGGCCAGCGTAAATTAATAGGGCATGGTTATTAGATGATGAGATCATTTGCGTTATGCAAGCGAATCAGTAAAGCCCCGGAAGTAAATGGGATTTAAGTACAATAAAACCAGAAGTTTATAAAAGCCTGATCAAACTAAGCTGGCAAGATATAGAGACATAACATCAGCATTCACAGAAATCTCAAAAATAAAAATCAACAAATTAAATGCTCAAAGAACTAACTATAAAGCTGGGTATACAAGTCAAGCTAAATACCAAATGGGGATCAATGAAATCCCAGAAATAACATAAAATATCAAAAAATTCCTCTAGTACTAGGCCACAAAGCTCCTCGGATGTTTACTAACAATGCTACACAATTGCATATATTGAATAAATAAACAAAACCCAAATCACATCTGCACAGGAATTCGAATATTAAACAGGGAAAGATTATCATAAACTCACGTATCAACAGAATTTTCTCCTGAAGAAACTGTCATTTTTTCGATTTGCACAGGAAACAAAACAACGCCTTTCTACAAAAAAAATGCTTGTTCTTGAAATGGAAATTGAAGAAGAGGAAAATTAAAATGAATGGCTGATGAGAGAGGAAGGGAAAAAGGAGAGGATCTCAGAAAGAAAAGGAAGAAACCAGAGAGGAAAGATTCGAGTTGGTCACTTGGCAAAGTGCTCCCGTCATATTGGAATAAACGTGACCATATTGAAAATTGTGGCCTATTTTTTCTTGTAATTTCCTTCAGCACCCCATAACTTCATCAAATTTCTCTCATATCCCCATTGTCATAGTTCCTCTGGACATTTTATTAAATTTAAACTCTAATTAATCATTTTTTATAAATAATAATCACAAAAGTTTTTTTAATGAAGATTAGGGTATTTAAAAATGGCATAACTCATTCAAACCACATAAACTAAATCCCTCGAACCCAATTAATAAAATTTTGATTGAGCTATCTTGATTGTAAATTTATGGATTAAATTGCAAAATTACTCATAAAAATATAGATCAATAGTTAATGTAAATCTATAATTTTCTTTTTTGTTAATAATGATCCTATTGTTCTAATATCAAGTTAATTTTATCCTAATTTACCCAAAAGGATACATTAGTTACAAACTCAAAATTACTAAATTGGATTACAGTGACCCATTTCAGGATAAATTTTGAGTATTTTTTTTTCCAACTATGTGCACATCAACTATTATACTAGATTCAAAATTTATATTGTTTTAATATATTTTATTAATATATCATTCTATTAAATTTTTTATTAAAAATATTATACTGTGATGAAATAATAAAAAATTATTATTTATCCATAATATTTGACTTATTGAACTAGTATTTTTCAGAGTAAAAAATAATTTTTTTACTAACACTAATATAAATACTATATAGTTTAATAGAAATAAAACAGATCATATAATTTTTAAATCTTAAGTGGATATTAGTACAATAAATTAAATCTTAAAAAATAAATAATAATTTTTTTTAGTTTATTTTATACCTAACTGCTGAATCTAATGTATTTGATAAACATTTTTTATGATAGTTGTTGGGGATTTCCAATGTATTATATATATTAAACATAAATTTTTTAAAAATTAAATAACACAATAAAATACAAATTACTGAATTTGATTTAGAGAAGAACATGCACATATTCTAAAAAAATACTTGTTGATACCACCCATGATCGAAATTGCCGATAACAACCTTAATTATTTTAATGGGAAAATAAAAAAACACATAACATAAAACATGTCAGCCTGAGAAACTCAATCAAAAGAAAAGAGTGAGAGAACAGTTCATATTTATTATTTTTATTGTTTTGATTTGTTGATACTTGATATTTTCATCAAAGAAAATTAAGTGATGTAAGAAGTGGGTCCATTGTCCTAAATGGTTACCACGTCATAGATGACGTGGCTCATTGCTAGTCTACGTCGGCGTGCTATTCACGTGTTCTAATATCAAGTTAATTTTATCTTAAAACATTGCAAAATATCACTCACTTCTAATATTTTACTACAACAAATCTAACAAAATGTAATTGGAGCTGTTAGAAACAATTTCATATCAAATATTTAAGAAAATAAAAAAAGAGTTGATAATTATGTGCAGCTAATCTCAAATAGTTTCACTTTAAAAATAATTGTGAATTTACAATTATTAAATCCAAACTGTTAATCAAACTCTGTGTAAATAACTTTAAATTAGATTATACAAACAATTAAGTCAAAAAATTAAACTTAAAATGATACTCTTTCATCCTAATTTAATAAATTTGTCTCTATTTTTGCCCAAATTAAGAAAATATAATTAATATGATTAAAATATATATTTTGTCTAATATAACTTTATATTAATTAGAATGGTTATTAAAAAAATTAAGATAATAACTTATTGATAGCAAGACATATATATTAAATAAAAATATAATATAGAATTTTAAAAAAACAAAATGGACTATTTTTATGACAGAAATTTTAAAAAAAAAAACAAGTAAATAAATCTATCCAATTGGGAAAAAAAAAAAAAAGAGTGCATGGTATATGAAATATCAGTAAAAAAGACTCCTAACAGTTTTCTAGCCCCTTTTCCTCCTATTCAATGATCTTTTCCTAAGAATTGGTCCCCAACTCCCCATCCACCAATCCCCTCATTGATCTTTTCAAGTTGAATTTTTTTAATAATGGTAGTGTTCGTTAGATATAGATGAAATTAAGGGTGTTTCCCTTGTAGCTTCCAACCCAAATTCACGTGATCATATCCATAGCTAGCCTATAAACATCAAGAAATGCTGAACTGATGGCTTTTGGTGCTCATGGACCTAATTTCCCCCTCAATATTTACTTTTTCTATGGACCCAATTAAAGGCGACTTGTTTAAAAAGATTTGGATTCAGAATTGGTCTACTTGCATAGAGAAATCTATCTACATTCTCTGCATATCTCTAATATTTTAGTTTTTGACTCTTGGATTTTGTCAATTATTTGTGCCACTTAACATAGACAAAAGTTCAATCCCCAGTTATCCAATATTCCCATCGGATAAAAACTGTTTTCTAGACAGTTAAATGGAAGAAGGAAACATTAGTTTTCAAGAGGGAATAATGAGAAGACAATTGGTTTTCTCTTCAAGTGATTTTACTCCATGCTGAAAATAACTCTTTTAACTGAAATCGTAATAGATGTAAAATTTTTTATAGAACAAACTAGTGAGAGAATGTCGTATAATTTACTTGATGTTATTTCATTAATTTAATCTATATAAATTTGCTCTAACACAAAAAAAAAAAAATTCCTTAGTAGAATCGATAAAAATCTGTATATTTTTCTGTTTGCAATCACTTATAGTCACATCAAATAATGTTTTGGGACTTTCACAAATTTACTGGTATTTTTTTGTTGATACTTATAATTTGATCCATCAATTTTCAAAATTGAGACCATTTGTGGGGGTTGTTAACCTCTTTATACCACTACAACACATACATTTCTCTTTATTTCACAAATAATAGCAAAAGCCTAATAAATCAATATTGGAAAGAACAAAATATAGAAAATATTATTTAAGTATTTGCAAAATGATAAACATTTGAATTTGAGTAAATGAATAGAATATTTGGCACCATAATTCAAATTAATCAAGGCAAAAAAGCATGATATTTCACTATTTCCTCTTGATATATGCCCACCTCTTCCACATCATTTTTATGTATTTTGACACTTCTCCTCCTCTCAATTCAATCATTTTATGCCTCCGCCGTAGCAGACACCTCGACAGCCTATGGAATTTTATTAAAAGAGTATTTAATCCGTACTTTCAACTGATATTTATCGAAATTATATATTCTTTCTTTTAATATTTAAGAAACAGAATTTAGGAATCCAATTATATCAAATAAAAATGCAGATATTTAACAAAAAAATTAATGAGTTCAACAACTAAAATAATATTTTTTTTGCCATTAATTAAGGGTTATTAATTCCTATGGCCAGCGACTTCAACAAGGCAAGAAAAAGTGCAATAGAATTTTGAAAGGTCATAAAGTATTCTTCCACAATTTTCTAAAATAGGTATAGTTCCAAAAGTCGAAGAAGATAGCCTGGAAAAAAATTCCAGACAAGATTCCACTAACTGAAAATAATATAATATCAAAATGTCAAACCAGGCAAAGTTCACCATACCAAAAGTATTAAGCAGGACAATTTTGCTATAAATAAGACAAACCTGATTCATTTCTTGCACAACCATCTCATCTTCTTCACTTTTCATAGTTTTTATTCTCTCTTTGAATCCTATAATGGCTCCCTCTCTTCAGTTCCTTTTACTTCTCTTAGCAACTTTCTTAATGCAGACCTTGGTACAGGCTGCTACTTGTAATGACTGTTTCATTCAATCTCGAGCTGCACACTATCCTGATTCTGATGAACAAGGAACAGATTGTAAGAAGCTTTAATAAAATTAAAGACAGAAAAATTAGGAGGTTTTTAATGATATAACAATTTGCTTTTCAATGAAATTGCAGCTGGTGCTTGTGGATTTGGTTCTTTTGGAGCAACATTAAATGGTGGAGATGTATCAGCTGCATCAAATCTATATCGTAATGGTGTTGGATGTGGTGCTTGCTATCAGGTACTCCAATTTATTATTATTTTTTTTATAAAAAAGACACAATTTCAGACTAGTTATATAGCAGAAATTAGACCAGAATATAAACAGACTAATTAATGGTTTGGTTTATACTTAACCAGGTGAGGTGCACCCACAGCAAGTATTGCACAGACAAAGGAGTAAGTGTTGTTATCACTGACAGTGGTTCCAGCCATGACACAGACTTTATCCTCAGCAGACAAGCCTTTGGTCGGATGGCTCAGACTGCAGATGCAGCTGCTACGCTGTTATCCCTTGGAGTGGTTGGTGTTGAATATAGGCGGTAAGATTATATATCTCTGCATAGAGAAATTGTTATTTTATAATAATATTCTTTTTCACTGTCAAATATCTCTGCATTTTATGCTCTGAGAAATTACAAGCACATTTAGTAGTGCCCACTAATTCAACTTTACTTTTTCTCCATGCAGGGTCTCATGCAGCTATCCAAACAAGAACATCACAATCAAAATTGATGAGAACAGCAATCACCCTCATTATTTGGCTTTTGTGATATGGTTTCAACAAGGGAAGAGGGATATTACTGCTGTTCAGCTGTGTGAGGTAATTCAAAAATAATAATAATAAAAAAGAACTTACCTTTCAAATTTCTAGTTTGCTTGCTCTCTTCAGCCACTGGATTTTCATCTGCAAGTTATATCTGTATATCCATAGATAATTGTTTTTTTTTTCAAAAAAAAAAAAAGCAATGGAGGATTATAAAATAAACAGAAAGTATCAGAAATCTAGCATTTGATACCATCTGACCATAATATTAGAAACAAAAGAGAAAATGGAGATGATAGGAACTTTTTACTGATAAGTTTGATGATAGATGTTATCCAAATCACAGAAACTGCTATTAACAAAAATAAATTTTTTTTAATCTTGTACAGAATCAGAATTTCGTATGCAAGCTTTTGGATCGGAGTTATGGAGCTGTATGGACAACAACATCACCCCCCAGCGGACCCTTGTCCCTGAGGATGTTATTTACTGATGAGGATGGAGATGAGACATGGGTTGTTCCAGTCAACAACATTCCACAAGACTGGAAAGCTGGAGAAACATACGATACAGGAGCACAAGTTACCCTATAATTATAAGATCTAAGTCAGCTTTCTGACATTTAAATATGTCCTCCTAAATCCTTGTCTAGCTCTTTAGTATATTTAGTTTTATTTCATTAAATTTATCTATATCTTTTCTCCATCCAAAAGTTGGGGGTAGAATTCAATAAGAGAGTTCATGAATGTAATCATTTCAGTATTGACTAATAAAAGTCCCAAGTATTTTATTAAATTTAAAGCTTCATTTCTTACAAGAATCAATTCCCTTCTTTTACTTTTCCTGATAAACAGAATGCCAGCCTTCACGGCAACATCATTGGATGGAGTAAAGAAAAACATTAATAATATTCTAAACATATATCAATTGGCGGGTTCTCTTTTTTTTTTTTTAATAATAGTCATATGACATTAACGAATTTTCAAAGTTTGGTTGGTGTTGTATTAAGGCCAAAAACAGTTTTAATTCAATGACAAATGACAGGCAAATACTATCAACCAAAACATGAGGCTGGAGCCATATTTATGTCCTATAATCACAACTATATAACTTAAGCTTCAACTTTGCTGACAGAAAACGTTCTCCAACAGAGATATGGGATAGGCCACCTACCTCTCACTTTATATACCAAAAGTCTACCCATTTAAAAATTAAATAGTCCCAATTTTCACTCTTTGAATTGATTATCATGTGGACAGATATTCAGCTGATGCCAACTTCTTAAGCTGAACGGAGAAATTATAATTCTAAACGACAATAATTTTGTATATTTGGCAAAAATGCTAAATAAACACTCCTGTTGAAACCGGGCTAGAACACATTTCTTCTCCAATTCCTTTTCCATCATTAATTTTTCTCAGATTTTCTGCCTCACCACACTTCTCTGGAGCAGCTATATGATTGATGAAAATGCATATATTATGATATTCAAATAAAGATAAATTCTGCCTCCAAATGCATTTCTATTACAAGTTTATTTGATTGATCTGTGAAACCAGCCAGGCCAAGGATATCAACAATGCAGCTATAATCTTCTGCCTTTTGTTCATCTTGTACTTTGTATGCATAAGGCTATCTCGAGTACGGCTAAAAAACACCTATAATTAGGATACGAGTACAAGAATATATTTATATAATATTAAAACGTAAATATTTAATTTTTACATATAATAATTTAAGTTAAAAGATATATCAAATTATAACAATTAATAAAATTGTAATACTCAATTTAATTTTAAGATAAAATATTTCAAACTACAAACTTAAAAGTTAAAAATCAAAACCACAAAAACAAACAACAAAATAACATCACATAACTTAAAAAATTAAATAAATTAGTATTAAACAAACTAGTAATAACTCATTTTTAAAGTTTCAACAATATACTTTTATATCGGAAAGCATCTACTTTTAAAATAAAGAATCCAGTAAAAATCTCGTATCCATATTTATGTCGTCAGCATCTCACACGAATATTTCTCATTTTTAAAGTGTATAAGCATCAGGTCAAATTAACAACAATCCCCCCATAGAATTTCTGTATTTCCAGAAAAGGCATTGCATGTTTGCCCTTAAACTTTAGAAAATGCTGGATTTAGATTATTCTCATCAATTTTCAGTGTAGAAACCAAAGGCAGTGGAGCCCACAGCTCTAAAATGATTATCATGTCATAACCAAAACCACTCTCTTCATGCCAGTCTATGTCAGCATGCTGTTTGCGTGTCTACTTCAGCCTGTCATCAAATGTTTCAGTCACCCTTGGACAAATTCCTGAGGCTAAGGAACAAGAAAAAATATATAATAATATGACTGCTCAAATGACAAAAAATGAGGATATAATGAAATGAACTTTGAAAGAGAATAAGAATGAATTCTATGGCATCATATAATTACTATTATTCAATTCAGTTGAATAACTTTGAATTTGACTTCGATGACATGTCATCATATCCATCTACGTTTTATAGCAATTTTGTCAAATGTCAAATGTATGAGCACCTTCAATTTCATGTGATCCCTGTTTTTCATAGAATTTGTTATTTCTTTAACTTTGTCTATGTTCAGCTCCCCCCTATCAGTTTTAACAACACTGCTTGTTTATCAGATACACATAGGAGGGTGTTTCCTTCGCACCTTCTGACACCAAGAAATCAAAGCTCATGTGAGAATAATGGGAACATCAAAAGATGCTTAACCCAAGGGCTCCTCGGTGCAATTGTACCTAATTCTGTCTTCAATTTTACTTTTCTCTCAGCCAAGTTGTGTTGAAGTATCCAATCTTTGGATTCAACATTCAGCCTACTTGCAGGTAATCTCCCTATCTATCTCTTTATCTCCTCAATCAATCATGCATCCTAGTCCAATACATAGAATGTATTTTCCACATTCTTTGGATAACTTCAAGATGCTTTTGATAAGGACATCCATAAAACTGAAGAAATTTTAGAGAGAAGGCATATACAACGCCATTAAAAATACCTGGAAGCAACAACAATATTAATAAAATAATGAGGATTAGTCGAGAATGGTAACCT
Source organism: Triadica sebifera (assembly GCA_023653625.1). Taxonomy (NCBI): domain Eukaryota; kingdom Viridiplantae; phylum Streptophyta; class Magnoliopsida; order Malpighiales; family Euphorbiaceae; genus Triadica; species Triadica sebifera. Next base: position 21,719,119 of record CM042904.1, read on the forward strand.
TCGAACAAAATAGGGTAAAAAAGCATTTCACACGGGAAAACGGATTAACTAAAGACTTTTTCTTAAATCAGAGACTTCAAAAGGCAACAAAAGTAGCAATAGAATTTGAGAGGTCACAAATCAATGTTTTACAATTTTTCTTAAACAAGTAATTCCAGGTCTAAGAAGGTAGCTTGAAAACAATCCTAACAGAATTCCACTCATTCAAATTTATATTTATCAGACTGTCAAACGTGGAAAATTAACCAAACTAAAGAGGATGGATGCTTTATTTTGCTATAAATATTACAAACCTCGTTCGTTTCAGGCACTACCACTTTATCTTCTTAGCTTTCTTTGTCCCTGCATTCTGTATCATACCATGGCTCCCTCTCTTCAGTCCTTTTTGCTTCTTTTTGTAATTTTGCTCTTGTCTCGGACTCTGGTAGAGGCTGCAACTTGTAGAGACTGTTTCATTCATTCTCGAGCAGCTTATTATCCAAATTCTGATGAACAAGGAACTGATAGTAAGGAGTTTTATTAAAATGGAAAACAGAAAAAATGAAGATAGTATAATACTTAACCTAATAAAAGTCATATGTTCTTACATTCTCTTTTCATGAATTATAGGAGGCGCATGTGGGTTTGGTTCATTTGGAGCAACAATAAATGGTGGAGATGTATCAGCTGCGTCTAACCTCTACCGTGATGGTGTTGGATGTGGTTCTTGTTATCAGGTATCAGTTAAAGCATCATAATGATTTTTTTTCTCAAGTGCAAAACTTCCTGACTGATGTTATCAGCCCAATTTACATTTCTAAAAACTGGATTTAATGATTTTTTTCTTCAACAGATAAGGTGCACCAACAGTAACTATTGCACAGACAAAGGAGTAACTGTTGTTATAACTGACCAAGGTTCCAGTGATAACACTGATTTTATTCTCAGCAGACGAGCCTTTGGTCGAATGGCCCAGACCACAGATGCAGCTACTTCACTATTATCCCTTGGAATAGTTGATGTTGAGTATAGACGGTGAGATGCCAATAGACTATAGACATATTAAGAGCCTGTCATTATAGGCATTAAGAGCATGTACAAAAGCTTTTTCCCTGCTTATCAGAAAGGAAATGAAGAGTAAACAACTTTTGATGAAAGGAAGGAATTAAAATGAAAACTGTCATCTTTCTTTCATATAAAGGGCTTAGGGACCCCATAACTTTGTTCCACTTTTAACTCGTGCATGTCTTAGTTTTACTATGAAACAGGAATACGGTACTTCCAATGTTGTGAGAAACAAAGACTTATCCAAAGCCATATACTAATTTGATTCTATGTTTCTGTTTCTCTATCCAGTGTTTCATGCAGCTACCCAGACAAGAATATAACGATCAAAATTGATGAGAACAGTAACTATCCTTATTACTTGGCTTTTGTCATATGGTATCAACAAGGGAAGAGGGATATTACTGCTGTCCAGCTATGTGAGGTATCATGCAATATACAACATTAAAAATGCCTTTTCTAGACTTCAAACCTGGATGCCCTTCTGAAATATGGCTATTCATTAAATAATCAAGGAAACTGTCACAGATTATTGACAAAAATGATTTTTCATGTGCAGACCCAAAATTTTGTGTGCAAGCTTTTGGATCGGAGTTATGGAGCTGTATGGACAACCACATCTCCCCCCAGTGGACCTTTGTCACTGAGGATGCTATTCAGTGATGAGGATGGTGATGAGACATGGGTTATTCCTGTCAACAACATACCCCATGACTGGAAAGCAAGGGAAACATATGACACTGGAGTACAAGTGAATGTATAATTATATCAGCCAGATTTATTGTAGAAATAAGTCCCATTAACTTGTTTGCAGTTCAACAACAGGATTGAGTATAATAAAAGTTCATGAGTAATCATTTATCCTAAGAAGAATTGGATTTGTATATTTTATTCCCATTATACTTTGAACATGTCAACATCACTAACTAGAGTGAAGAAAAAGAAGCTATTTTTTTAGAAACACTTTCTAATTCAACATTCTTGAGTGCAAAATCAAGATATAAATCAATAAAGCTATCAAACCTGCTGGTTGCTGGCGCTTGTAGAGTGTTAAAGGAGGCAAATAATACCTATACACAATTGAAGGTTACATAGATAACTTGCTTCTAAATATGTGAACAGCTTCATTTTAATATCATGTAAAACATGAACAAAATGGATCAGATGATGTCAACTCCTAACCTGATTAAGCAAATTGACCACCCTTCCTGTTGTAATTAGAGATCAACAGTGTGTGCATCCTTGGCTAAATTCTAAAGAAAATGCAAACATATTGGTGTACTAATCATGCTATGACTGACAGTGAAAAGTAAAAAGTACAAGTTATGTACACGAGTAGCCACAAATATTGGTAAAATAAAAGGTTGAAAAGATGATAAAACAGCAAAATACATCAAGCGATAAGTTTAAAAAACTGTAGTTCCAGCAATTGCCTTATTTATCGTCCCATACTAATTTTAGGACACAGATCTCGCAGATCAGATGGGGAAAATGTTCATGGAAAAAGTACATGTTTTGTCTTTTTTTATTAAAAAAATAGTCTGAAGACTAAAAACATGGATCAAAAGAATTATTTATTTGGAATGATGTAGAAACATGTACAAGAAGCTGAAGCAGCATGCCAGTGCTGCTGTGAATTGCAGTTGATAAACCAACCAATTCAAAGATCAGTACAACTTTGTCCCAACAAATTGCAGTTGTATATACTAACCTCTATCTGTTCTGATTCAGTGTTCAAAAATGTCTAAAAATCTTTGCTTACCACCTCAAGACTAAATGCTTTCAGAATTTACCCTCGCCTTTGAAATTGATCCATCTTTCCCCTTCGATTAATCTTTTTGTATCTGGATTTCTTCAGAAGTGTTCATTCAGCATCAAGTTCTCAGAATGCATCATTGGAACATGTAGAAGACAATTTCATCTGTGAAACCATTTCACTCAGCATTGAATGCACCATGCTTCTCCTGTGGAATGAACCTTCTCCTGGATTAAAAATTGATCCAAACTCTGCAAGGGTAAACGGATTGAAATTCATTGCTTTTTCTGATTCATTTTCCTTCATTATCTTTCTGATATTTTCTACTTCATCCCACTTCCCTGTGCCAGCATATATATTTCCTAACAGCATATATGGTGCAATATCCTTTGGATTCAACTTGATTAGTTGCTTTGCCACAGCCTCTCCAAGCTCTGTATATAAGGCACTCCTACAAACATAAAGAAAAGCTTCAAATAGAGTAGGTTCCTTCCCCAACTGCAATTTCCTAACAAGTTCTTCGAACTGATCCATCAAACCCCCTTGGTTAAGGAGATCAAACATGCAACCAAAATGCCTAGTCTTTGGTTGAATTCTGTATTTTCTTTGCATTAGATCAAAGTACCACCAACCCTCTAAAAGCATTCCAGCATTTGAACAAGCAGATAAAATACCTACAAAAGTAGCTTCATTTGGCAAAATACTACTCTTTTCCATCTCCAAGAACATCTCTAAAGCTTTCTCGCCATGCTTGTTGGCAGCATATCCCATGATCATAGAATTCCATGACACGATGCTTTTCTGAGGCATCCCATCAAAAATATATCTTGCCAAATCTGCCTCTCCACATTTAGAATACATTGTCAAGAGAGCAGTTAAGAGCAATTCATCATGTCCAACCCCATTATCTGCAATGATATAAAAATGAATTGCTTTACCCAGCTTAAGCCTTTTAAAATTTGCACATGCAGTCAAAACACTCATAAAAGATGCCTTATTTGGCCTAGCCTCTCTTTCTTCTATCATCCTGTCAAACAGTTTCAAACACTCACCATAATCTTTGCATTTCAGGTAGAGTGCCAACATGATATTCCAAGAAACCACATTCCTACAAGGCATCTGATTAAAAAACCAACGAGCCATTGAAACATTTCTTATCTTGGCATATCCATCAATCATACTATTCCACGATACAGCATCTTTTGATGGCATTTTCTCAAATAATTCTTTCGCTGCCTCCATGTCTCCTATCCCTGCGTACCCAGAAATCATAGAGTTCCAACTGAAAGCATCTCTCTCAGTCATCTCATCAAAAAGCTCACGTGCAAGACCTACATATCCATTCTTCACATAACCATCAATCATAGAATTCCAACTCACCAAATCCAACACAAACCCATTATCGAACACCACACATGCATCCCAAATCCTCCCACAAACAGAGTACATATGTATGAGAGAGTTCCTAACAAAACCATCAAACTCAAACCCGAATTTCACTATACTGGCATGAGCTTTCTGCCCTTCTTTCAAAGACTTAATATCAGCGCAAACCTTAGCAAGAAGTGGAAATGTGTAATGATTAGGCAAAACCCGCCTAGCAATCATTTTATCATAGTAAAATCTCAAGGCAGCAAATGGGTTATTTATACTGGCAAAACTTTTCATTATAGTATTACACATAAAAGCATCAGGCTCTTCAATATAATCATATAGTTTTAGACAACGAGAAATTAAGTTGAAAGAATTGCAAAGCTTCTTTATGCAGCGACTGGCAGCGACAGGGTGCTGAAAGATGCCCAAAACTAAGAGTTGGGCATGGATTTGATTGAATTGTATGATATGGGTACATGAGTGTTCTAATTTTTGCAAAATGCGATGATTAAGATCTAATACAACAGATAGACCAGGATGAACTGTGCATATGATTTGGGGTTTAGGATCACTTAGAAATAGTTTTGGTGGAGGTTTGCAGAGATTCTTTTGACATTTAAGGAATTTGTCTAGAGAAAGGGATGATCGAGGGAATTTGATGTTAACTGTCATTTTCTTTTTCTTTTTCTTTTTCTTTTTGGTATTACGGCGACATCAGCCATGGATACATGATTAATTAATTTATTACCCCGGGTGCCTTAATTACTGCATTAGGTCTTAATTCTTTTATTTTGTTAAATTAGGTTTTTAAACTGTTATTTTTGTTTAATTAAAATTTTAAACTCGTGCCTATGTTTGGAAGGGAAAAAATATGGAAAAAAGGAAAATAATAAGGTAAATTAGGAGATATTTTTACTTTTATTCTATTTGGTAAGAAAAAAATAAAGTGAGAAGGAAAAATAAATTTTATTTTTCACTCTCAAATATTTGGATAAAAAGAAAATATGGAGTAAAAGAAAATTATGAGATAAAATAATGCGATATTTTCATTTTACCCTGTTTGAGAGGAAAGAAAAATAAAAAGTGGAGGTAAAATAATATTTATTTTATATTCTTTAATTTTTTTTTATTTTAAAGAGAAAAAAATATTGTGCAATATAATAGATATATAATAATATAATTTTTTCTTCTCACAATAAAATTATTCATTTTTTCATCTCTCTTATTATTTTATTTATATTACTTCAATCCAAAATATGATAAATAAAAAAAATTATTTATATTTTCTCTCATCAGGGAAATTTGTCAAATATAGTGAGAATAACGGAGAATAAGTAAAAAAAATAAATTTATTTTCTTTTTTCTAGAGAGAAAGTTCTCAAATAAGACCTTATAACATTTCTAAAAGCGTTTAATATCTTCTCTAAATACAGATAATAAAATTTTTATAAGTCCAATAAAAATTTTATATTTATGTTTTTTAATTTATATAAATTAATATTTATTAAAAAAAGTAAATAACTTTAATTTATATGAAAGATAAAAAATACTTTAAAAAAATATGCCAATAAAAAGAAAAACATACTTAGAAAATATAAATACATTAATTATTATTAAAAAAATAAAATTTAATAAATATAAAGATTCAAAATCATTTTCTAATTAAATTTTAAAAATAGTGGTTTGTGGTATACTCTTCAAAAATACAGAGTATGGTAAACTCTGTTTAAAATACTCTTAAGACCTGTTTGTTTCAATTAAACATGACGCAAGAATGGAAAAGAAAATGACCCGCTCCCTTGATATTTGGTTCCATAAAATTAGCCAGGGAATGAATACCCCACCATTCCCTCGCATATCCACCTCAATCAAAAATCCCTGGCTTCTCTTTTTTCCTCTCTATTCAAATTTGCGATTAATCGATTAGCCCTCAGTCGTCAGTCCTCACCACGCAGCCGTCTCCAATCAACGCTCCATCTCCATCCGTAACCGAAACCAACGCCATCTTCATCTAATCAATCACACTAATCAATCACCCGACGCCATCTCCTTCCTGCGATGCCATCACCAGCGGGGCAGCAAGGACCGACTTCCGCCACTACCCCAACTCTGGTCATTGACTTATATTCTTAAGGTGAAGTCGGCCCTCTTATTTCCATCTCTTTTCTTCACTTGTGGATTACTTGGTTAAATGCGAATGATTGCGTTGATTTTTGGGTTATAAGAAGACAGATTTATGTGTTTATATGATTGGGGAGAAAGTTTGAGTTGTGAAATTTGTTTGGGATTAAATGATGAGCAAGTGATGCCTGCCTGTGATTCATTGTGTTTCTGTTGTCCTTCTTTGCGTAATAAGTATAAAATTAACCCGAACCCATTATAAATGTATAAAATTAAAATTGGGCCGTAATAAGTTCATGAAGTTAATTTTTTACGACTTGAATTTTGCTGATACGCTTATGGGGCATTTAGTATTTAATCCAAAAGGAACTACTAGAAAATCTGAAACATGTTGTTCAAACAGAATGGAATTCTTAGCATCAGAAAACAGAGTCCAAACAAATGATTGTACTTAAAATATGGATAGTTTCGAGATTGGCAATTGAGGTGTGGATTACGTTTCTTTTAGTACAAGTAGAATAATATTTTCAAAATCAACGATGGCTGCAATAAAAAAGTGTTTCATCTTATCTGATTTGATTCGGTTCGTTTCTCTTTTTCTTTGTAAGATTAGTTTGGCTTGGTGAAAAATAGAAAGCCATATACTAGCATCCAATGAGAAAGAGAAGTTGATTTTCAATAGCAAAATGATTGTTAAAATTTTTCATTACTGACACAACTTTGTATCTTTTAAGAAAAGTTTATTTCAATAAGTCAGTGGTTGTCCCCGTTAAGAAAGTTGGCTGCTTCATAACTGATACATGTTTTATATTATTGATGCATTGAATGTAGAAAAATTTCAAAGTTGATTGCTTGCTTCGTTGGAGGTTTTGCCCTCTACTCTAACCCTTTGTCTGAGTTTCATAGTTTGCAAATTTTATCTTCAAGCCTTCCTCTCCTTAGGTGTAGATTTTCAATGAGTAGAGGGATTTTGATATTTTTCCATCTCAGTTTATTGCTTGATATGTGATCTTTTTTGTATTTGAAGTGAGTTTTCTGCACATGGAAGATGAAATTCAGACTTTTTAGATTTAAATTACTTAACTAATTAAAGAGTAAATTTCTAGTTTTGAAATTGATGGTGCTAAGGTTGTTGAAAGTGATTTGAACTTCAGAATGGCCTGAAGATACTGCAAAGCAAAGGGTCTAGTGTTCAATTATTGCACTGTAGAAGGAATTAAATCTGGAGATGGATGAAACAGTGATGCTAGGATTAGAACATCTTCCGGAACTAATGGCTTGCTTTGGTCTTCAGATTTATCTTTTAAGTTTGTTCCATCCTTTGGTATGCGTTTTACCGCATGAAATTCACAAGAGTATTAATCTTTCACTGATTTAATAGTTAACATGCGTTGATCCTTTTTTTTTTGTCTATTGATACTTAGTCTCACATCATTTTCTTTCTGTATAATATCTTTCAGGACAATTTTTTTTTAACGAAATTAAGAGACAAACTAGGATGGGAGACATTCATCAATAGCATTCAGCTTTGACCCAATATTATGGCTCAAAATGGTTCTTTAGGCATCATCACTCATTTTGCCAAAATTTTCTCTTCAAACATTTTTCTTTTTTCTCTTTTTCCATATATATATATATCAGTCCAGCATTAATTAATTCTTTTTCTTTTTTAAAAGAAATGGAAAACGTGTTAAGTTAGGGGCAAACTAGCTAGTGGCATCATCACATATGCACTTAATGTGCGTGGATGATTGCATCACAACCCATTATGTGGAAATTTGGGTCTGTGGTGCAGCTCTGATCTTCAACACCTAAATAATAATTTTCATTTTCTTTTATTGAGTGGGAATTGCAGGGTTGCGTGGCAGCAGTTGAGGTAACTTTGCTAGCCACCCATGGAATTAGATTACCCCGCATGGCATCGCTCACTTGATTAATTGCTTCCATTTGCTTTCCAAATGCCATGCAGTCCAACTCTCACTAACAATCTTATTAATATTTGTCTACGTGCAAAAATATTGGATAAATGAGATTATTATAATTAATTATCAAAACTCTTACATATACTGCTTTTTAGTACTTCATGTATACATGAATGTTGACATTTAATAATTAACATTCGTTTTAGATTATTAAACAAAATCAGCTTCATGAAATTAATTTGATTGCATTTGATGGTCTAAGTTATTCTAACAGTCTTGTGTAATATAAGTATGTCTCTTGTTGCCTTAATATATTCTAATTAACTTTTATTTTCTAAGAAATGCCTTGTTTAAGTCTCTCTTTAAGAAATGCAATTCTCAACGGCTGCAATTTTTAATTGTAATTATCACTATCGTTTTTACTATGTATGTCATTTGGTGCATGATGGGTGCATTCATTATTAGTAGACGTCAATTAAAAGAGATGAAAAAATAGAAAGAGGTTTTGATTAACAAATATAAGAAGGCTAATAAGAAAGAGTGATGAAATGTGTAAGAGTAAACTGCGCATGAATAGATCAACATTTGGTATACTATATCTAGTATTTTCTCGAAGTTGTATTTTTATTTTTATTATTGGATAATATTATGTTATAATTTTATTTGCATTGGACAATATTGAGTTTGGTGATATTCTACTTTTTCTACTTTTTCTTTATTTAAATTTACAATTTCATTTTTTTGTTAGGTATTATTAAAATTTTACTACTGTTATTTTTAATAGTTTTTAAAATTTTAAATTAATATAATTAATTTTTATTACAATAAATTTTCAAAATTTATATACATTAAAAATAAAATTTTAAAAAAATAAATTGAGTTTCATTTTTATTTCAATCGCAAATGAAATTTTATTATCATTTCTTGATAAATAAAAATAACTAAACAATATATTAAAATCAATAGCTCCATTTTCATTCCTCTTGGTTTCCATTTTAATTTTCGTTTCCATTTTTATCATTCTAAATCCCCTTAATTTAATCAGACGCTGGTAATACAGGCGTTTGGCAATTAAAATGAGTTTGATTAATATTCTTATGGGCCGTCGTTAAATGGCCTATGTATAAAAGCCTCTTTTCGCTCTCTAATCCCTAATTTTTTTACTAGTTCCTTGTGTAAAATTTTGAAACTATTCTCCTCAGATCAGTACAACCCTTGTCAGTCTCTCCACCTTCGATTCCTTCTTTCCGATATCTCCACTCCGAAAAGGACCCAACTCCGGCGAGGTTCTCCTACCCGGAAAAAGCCAACGCGACCCAGCCCCCTAGTACTCTCAACGCGACACGTCCACCCAGCTTCCAGATGCTACCCGCTTCATGCTCCAGCTTTCAGTCAAGGTCCATTATCTCCTAACGCCGTTGCTATAGCTCGCTGGAGCCTCTAGCCGAAACAACAGTCCATCTGATAATCTTCTATCACCGAAGTTCAAAAGGCTGCAAAAGAGACCTCAATTGCAGTGCCAGGTAGGATATTTCTTTTTAAATATTTAATTGGAGATTTTTTTTTTTCTGAGAAACTGAGTGGGAAAGGTAGAAGGGAAATTGATGGATTTTGAATGGTAAAAGCTTGATATTTTTGGGGCTGGACTGAGATCGGAAAGATTTTGATTTTATATGCTTGTTGTGCTATTGTTGGATTCTTATGTCTGCCTATTAGCTCTGTTGGTGATTCTATATCCTACTTTTCTGTGACGCATTATTCTCAAAAACCTGTTTGCAAACTCATATGTATTAGGGCAATTCTTTATATCACAGTCATGAAGAACTCCCAGTATTTCTTCGCCTTGAATTTATGCAACAGTCTAGAGATGGTTTCTAAATTTACAAGAAATTTTGCATGGACATGTAGCCTGTCTCAGTGTTTATGGTATATGCTTTTTTTTGATATAGTGAAAGATTTATTATCTTTCAATTACCAAACATAAAATATTTGTGTTATCATATTAATTTATGAAGCACGGAAACGCCTGCACCACCGCATGTCGGGGTGTCGGAAACGTTTCCTACACAGACACCGGCTGAAACGGACACAAATCGTCCTGGGGCCGTGTCGGAATTTCCCAAAACTAAGACACGAGTTTCAGAAGGGTGAAACGCGTTTCTTAATTTCCTTAAGAAATCCCTAAATATGTCTTGCTTTTGGTCTTCAGAAAATTCCCCTTCTGTCTTCATTCTTTCTGCCCCGACACCACACCTAAAGCTCTCTCTCATTTCTCGGCCTCCGACGGTCTCTGTCTGGTCAGTTCTCCATCTCCGACGGTCGTCTCCATCTGTAACTTAAAACTTAACCCTTTTGAATGCGATAGGTAGAAATAGGGAGATCTGGGTCTGCAGCCATAGGTAGAAAAAGGGAGATCTGGGTCAATCTTTGTTCAATCTATAAATTCTACATTTCTGATCGTGAAATAGGAGATCTGGATCTGTAGCCATAGGTAGAAACCAAAAATAAAGATTTAGAATTGGCTGGGGGTAGTGTGGCTATGGAGATAAGACTAAGGTTGAAGGTTTTGCTGTAAAATTAGAAGTTGGCTAGTGAGTTAAAGAATTATAAATGCGAGAACGATGTACCCATCTTCCTAAAACCTATATCTTTGCCAGCTTGTAAAAAATGTTAGCCCAGAATATAAATCTGCACTTAAGTGTTTATAAAATGATAATGGTAGTTAAATGTAAATCAGTTTTATTTTATAGTGTAAGTTTTCTTTATCATTTATTATATAGTTAAATGTAATTTAGCTGAATAAATTTTACACTTAAAAGACATGTTAGATTTTTTTATTATAATTTTAATTTTATATAAAAAATAGAAATTTCATGAATTTTATATAAAAATAATTTTTTTTAGATTTTGTTTAATTTTATATAAAAAATAATTAATTGTTAAGTTATTAGGCTAACCTTGGTCTTTATGAGACATACTATCACTACATATGATATTCACCACTACACTCGTAGACTAAAAGGACAATCTTTAATGAGATGGAAGCTCATAAGCACTCTGAAATAATCAAACACATTGCGAATTTACATTGTGAATTTATGAATGAATAAAAGACAATTCCTACCTACCTTTCTTTTCTTTCTTTAATCAATAAGCATTAGAGGTTGATTAGGTTCTTTTTATCTAAGGGCACGCTGCATGTTTTAAATTGCTGCATATGAATCAGTGAAGATGAATAGAAATTTGTTTTTTTTTTTTTGACTTGAATCTTTGTTTATTGAGTCGACAAGGATTTTCATGCATGGGTCAGACCTAGACTTGCTAAAAAGCCAAATTTCTACGAGCCGGTTTCAGATTGGACTTTTTCTTAAAAAAATTTAATTTCCCCTTATAAACTGAACCTTTTCTTTTGCTTTCTATCATTATGTTCCTTTCTGAGCAAATCTGTCATCAAGGACTTGTTTACCTCATTTTGAACACTTCCCTGCTGGGAATATATATCTCAAGGATGTTCTGGTCAGTAAGATAGAATCTCATCACACTTTGAGTTTTCCTATCAGATGCTATTTATCTCTCAAATTTTGTAATATTAGTGGGTTAGTAGGTTACAATTTGTTTATGGAAAACATAAATTTTATCTAAACATTGTCTAAATGAGCAGAATAGAATTAATTCTTCTTCTTGTTTTCCTTTTAGGATCATTTTCTTTGTTTTTTCCATTGATTGGATGAACTTGCAGAGCTTTGTGAGATTCTGTGTTAGTCTTTTGATTTTTGTTTGTCTCAAGCAAATTTTTAGTGTGCCTATGAATTTGCTTGCAAATTGATGTCTGCCACATATTTTTCTTCTCATGTGAATTTTGATGTCTGCTGCTTGCTAATAATCTTTGCAACATCTGTCCAGCAGCTAGCGTCAGCTGGATTTACTCTTCAGGTGCTTTACTGTTTTTCTAATTAATTGAGCTGTACTGATTTTTATATGGTGTGAATTTCTAGAAACTATGCAGGGAACAAAGTCCTTGAAAGAATATTTAAAACGATATCAAAGTAACAATGAAGAAGAGCATAAAAAGAAAAGGAAGAAGAAGAAAGTTAAATCTGATGCACCAGGTGTTTTGGTTGTGGATGAAGAACCTGTGTGGCAAAAGCCAGTAAAACTCGAGGAAGAAGAAGACAATGATTCAGCTGGTGAATGAAACTAAAATTTAAATGATTTGTATTTTATCTTTATATTAAATTGACTTTTGTTTTTGGTAGGGGGTTAATATTGTACTTTTCTGTAGATGAAGAAGAACCTCAAATTGATGAAGACATAGAAGTTAAGCGAATGAAGAGGCTGGAGCAACTTAGATCAAGACGACCTTATAATGCCATAGCTGAAGATGGAAGTGGATGGATTTCACTTTCTCCAAAACATGCAAATGATGATCAAAATTCTGATATATCTCCACCTCGTAGACAGAGGATCAGGAATGACACACCCTCACCCGAACCTGAAGGGAAGCTTCAGGCTCAGCCTTTGGATGCTGGTGTAGAAGATGCAGATTTATCACCTCCCAGGCAGCAGCGCAGACGCCATCATACTCCATCACCTGAACCCCACTTGAGTTCTGATTTGTCACCTCCTCGCAAACAGAAGGACTTGAATTCCAATTTGTCCCCTCCTCATAAAAAGAGGGACCTGAATTCCAATTTATCCCCTCCTCGTAAAAAGAGGGACCTGAATTCCAATTTATCCCCTCCTCGTAAAAAGAGGGATCTGAATTCTGATTTATCCCCACTTCGTAAACAGATGACTCGAAATGATACACCTTCACTAGATCAATCATTGAAGTCTTCAAGAGAAGCTGCTGGCATGTCACCAGATCTTTCACCCCCAAGGAAAAGCAGGGTTGGCAGGTCAGGATCGCTGGATCTTTCTCCTGAATGGTTCCCTAAGCGTTCAAGTTCAACTGTGAATGCTCATTCTCGTGCATCTTTGGATGAAGACATTTCATTATCAAGGAAAAATCAGGAGTCCTCTATCCCAGCTTCCTCAAAGGAATTGCCAAAAACTGGTCTAATTACTGGCCGTGACATTGAAAAAGAGATATCTAAAACAAAGAAGAATGAGTTATTGAGGTCAAGTATATAAGACACTTTTCTTTGCTTGTTTCTCCTGTTAAGTTGGTTACATTTGCTGATTAGTGAAGTGTTACTTTGGCAGTTGCTTATAACAAGTTGTTGGTGCTTTCATTAGTCAATATTTGGTGAATGGATGGGGGAATTTTTGGCTGATTTTTTCTTTGTCCTAATGACTTAGTCCCTCTGAAATTGTTTCTAAGTGATGAAAATGGATCTAGTGTTTCATGATTCTTTTTATAATTCCTTTTTTTTTTTTACAGATTTGAAAAGATGGATCCTTCCGTAAGTGGATGGGGTGCGCAAGCTGTATATCGTGATAAGAAAGGTTAGTGAAGCAAAGTAATTTCTAAGTATTAATGGTGCTGCATGTTGATGTAGAAGTGAAAAAAGAAAAGCAACATTGGATGGAAAATAAAAGAAAGGGACGTTTTAAGGATTAAACAAATTTCCATAAAAATTCGTAACAAACTAATTCCAAACCTCCAAGGCCTTTTACAGAATAGGAAAGTCAACATTGAAATCTCAACGATATGAAATGGAGATCAAAACTTTAGGGTAATTACAAAAGAACTAAAATTATAAAATCAGTTTCTGGAATAATTTTTTTCATAATCCTTGGCTGGTCCTTAGTCATGAGTACTGCATGGTTAAACAAGAATCTTCAATTTGGAATTGAGTTCAAGTTAGATGAGATATCTAAATTCTTGATTAGTGCATGCATGATTTATTGAAGTTTTTACTTACGAAAATTGCAGGACAACGAATATCGAAGGAGGAATACATGAAATCAAAACAAAAAGTCAAAGAAAAGCCTAAGGTAGTTTCTAGGATTCTATTCATAGACGTATTGTCATCGTTATTTTGGTTAATTAAACATGGGATACTTATCCTTTCATTGTTATTTAATCAGGAGATAAAGTTAGAGTGGGGCAAAGGCTTGGCTCAAAAGCGAGAAGCTGAAGCTAGATTGCAGGAATTAGAACTTGAGAAGGACAAACCATTTGCGCGGACCAGGTGAGGTCAAATTTTGGTTAATCCAATAGCCATTTGATCTATCAAAATCTTTTTATTGTGATTTCTTATATCAAAATGGTGAGGTCAAATTTTGGTTCATCTAATGACCATATAATCCAACAATCAGGAAATGCAGCCAGCTGATTGCTAGAACAAGATGAAGTACTTATTTAGCCATTATATTCATGTGAACAGAAGCTTACTGCCTCTTTTGTTTTGCAGAGATGATCCTGAACTTGACAAAATGCTGAAGGAGAGAGTACGATGGGGTGATCCTATGGCGTATTTGATCAAGGTAATTAGTTGAGTTATTGTGTTTGTTGAGATTGTAGATAATTTGATAGTCCCTGAAATCTAGATGACATGGCAAATAAATTTGCACTTAGTTTGATATACTTAAATGCTGAGACATACAATTTCTTACTCTTTTGAAATGTTGCAGAAAAAGCATTCTGAACCAGTTCTTGCAGATTTTGGGGACAGTGAGAAGATGAAGGAGTCAGGATTTATTGTTCCCCAGGAGATTCCTTATCACAGCTGGATAAAAAGAGGATTAGATGCTGCACCAAATCGATATGGTATAAAGCCAGGAAGACATTGGGATGGGGTTGATAGAAGTAATGGTATGATGATTTCCACTATATTTAAATTGATTGCTTATTTTTACATTTAGCAGCCTCGAAATGAGGCTGTCATCCTGGTTTGATGCAGTAATCCTAGTTCTGGCTTGTTTAAGGTTTCTCGGGAGACAGATTGATAGTCAAATCTGCGATAATAAAATGTGTATTGATTGGAATTAATATTTTTCTGCTGTCTGTCCTATTGCAGGATTTGAGAAAAAAATGTTCCAAAGGATGAATGAGAAAAGAGCTACCGAAAGGGAAGCTTATCTTTGGTCTGTATCTGACATGTGACTGGAAATGATAAAGATTGACTGTCAAAACTGTTTTCACCAGCTATGAAAATGTTGCTCAAAACTGTGTTAGCAGCGGTTAGTGCTTGAATTGGGTGTTCTAATAGCCTTTATTTATGGGATAGAAATCGACGCATGAGAGTCCATTTTTGTTATATTTTTTGGTCAGTAACCAAAGAATATTTATTGATAGAACTTTGTACATAAAGAACAAAACTCCTATTCTGATAATAATTTCTATCAGAATAAGGGCGTTTCGCTGAAAAATCACATTGTTCCTCTCAATACTCGTAAAATATATGGCTGCATTTAGCTGTTACACTATGAACCTTGTGCTGAAAATATATATATATATAACTGATCAAACGTATTCATTTACATTGATTATAAGCTATATGAGTAGTTGTCACTTTCTGCCATATCAAATTACTACTCAGAAAATGATCAACGGTCTTATATTTTCCACACTAGAGTATGACAATTGTATCCGCTCTTGCTACGAATGAGATAAATTTTTTTATAATTTTTATATTTTTTTCCTAATTTCGAAATTTTTTATGACGGAAATGATATATATTATATATATCACTTAACTTAACCCAATCTGATCCCATATATATAATTAATATTTTTTTAAAATAATAAAATAAAAATACAACAGTAAAATGTATTTTTAATATTAAAATAAAATAAAAAATTTTAATAAAAATAAGGGAATGAGGTCGGGTAGGGACTTTTATTCTCATGTGGTGTTGATATGGAGATCCAAAAAAATTTTCTAGTAGAAATCGGGATAAGATTTTTGGGTCAATGACGGAGATGAAGAATTTTATTCCAAATCTACTCTATTGTCATTTCTAATTCCGAAATATATATCTTATTTTAGTCACTGCAGTTACGCACCTATATTCATAATTACCAGACCTAGCAGATTCCCATGCCAATTCAACCAGCTCCTCTACTTTTTATTCCATCATGAAATTAAACTATTGATTATTAAAGGAAAAAGAAGAAGAAATGCTATCCAATTCTTATGAGGAAAAGGATTGACTTTAGTTTGACTGTTTTTATCGTTGGCCTTAATTTGTATTCTAATAAGTGATTTTAACTAAAATATAACAATCTCTAATATGAATGAGTTCGGGGCGGGGTTTCATGTCCCCAAACCTCATTTTGTCATTTCGACCCATCTAGATCTCGGTCGTAAAAAATTTTAGAGTCTATTTTCGCATCACATAGGATCGAGGATTTCCGATCCTGTCTCATTTCTCTGATTTTTATTAAATTTTTTTATTTTATTTAAATATTAAAAATATTTTTTATTTTAATTAGTTAAATATATAATTATTTAAGTAAAAAAAAGTTTACTTTAAATGAGTGTTATATTTTTATTTTAAAAAATATTAATTATATATATATATATATATATATATATATATATATATATATATATCGGGGCGCGTATGTATATATTATTTCAATTCCGTTTTCGATAAAAAAAATTTAAAGGTCGGGACGGAAAAAAAATAAAAAAAATTGTCCCGTTCAGAATAGAATCAGGAAGGAGCATTGCGAGTCGGATCCCAATTGGCATCTATAATCACTAATTATTATCAACAACTGCTATATTGAGGATGTTTCTTTTTTGACGTTTTTTTTTTTTCTAAATTCAGCACTTTTTGAAAGAAAAAAAAAGTTTAAAAGAACATATAATTTAAGATTTGAACAAAATTATAAAGTAAAAGATATCATATTTTTTTGTTATTTTTTAAAAATTATGGGGTTAGGTTTTTAGTTTTTTCAACCATTTGAAATTACTCTAATATTTTGATCATTTATATAATAAACTTTAATTTGAAACATGAAGCACATAAAATGATCCAATATTTATATAAATACTATACTCTATTGATTATATGCTAATTAAGTATTTTCATAAATAAAAATTAATTGAAATTTTATTCAATTGATTCACTTAATTATCATATTAGATGCCAAATATTTCATAAATTGAAATAAATTAGTTCAAATTATAGTTTAAAATAATGGAAAAATTTAATAATTAATTGAGTCAATCGAATAATTTAGATAAAATTATAAATTTCAGGGACCAAAATGCATTTTTTTTTTTTGCCTTTTTCTTTTTCTTTGAAATTCGGGATAGTTTATACTGAAATTCGCATTTCATATTGCGAGCTTTAACTCTACGAATAAAAAGAAAACTACTTTGCAGATTCAGTAGCTCAAAGCATCTGACTGTAGTTGAAAATGGAAGCAAAGACTCTGCAAGCAAATATTTATGAGACAATTATTTGGGTCCCCTCTATTCAGTATGCTATATAGCAAAATTGCGAACCTTCTATAAAGTCTATGATCCATCATTAAACTGGAATAAGAATGTTAACATTTTCATCTCCCTGTGGGTCTAATTTATCTGCTGACAAAAACACAGTAACTCTTCCACTTAGCACTATCCACCTCCATCCTGGAATCTTCCTCAGTCCCTTCAAGCCCAGCTCCTGAATATGCTGCTCACTTACAGCATACATATTGCAGAGACTTACATGGGCAGGTCCATTTAGTGGGTCCAGGCTCAAGGAGTCTTGCTGCAGCTCTTTTAGCAATTTCAACATTTTGCTTACTATATAACCACACACGCCAAGCAATACCTCCCAAATAGCATGATTTGTTTCAACAGGCAATCCCAAAATGAATTCTTCTGCTTCTTTAACTTTTCCTGCTCGGCCTAAGAGGTTAATCATACAAATTTAATGTTCAATACCTGCCAGAATTGCATAAACATCATTCATTGCATTCAGTAATTCCCATCCTTCACTGACTAGTCCCACATTAGCGCATTCTGAGAGGAGGCTTAAAAAGGTAACAGAATATGGATATGTTCCAGAATTGACCATGGCTTCAAACAACTTGAGTGCTTCATTTGCAAGCCTGTGATGCGAAAATCCCATGATCACGGAAGTCCAGGAGATCAGGTCATGAGAAAGCATGTGTGAGAATACTCTGCAGGCACCGTCCATCTCCCCACATTGTGTATACATGTGATCAGAGAATTATCAAGAATCAAGTCCCCGCTAGATAGAGTTTTTATCAGCATACAGTGCAACTGCATCCCCTGATCAAGACAGGCCGTTGCACCTATAGATCCAAAAAGAACAGCATATGTTGAACTTAGGGGGCTGAATGTTCTCATCTCTGAAAACAAATAGATAGCTTCCATGAAAAGCTCATTTTGGACGTGCCCTGAAATCATTGTGGTCCACGCAACCTCATCCTTTTCCAGCATGTTTTGTAATAGATAGCATGCTTTGGATACATTTCCAATACTAAAATACCCATCAATCATTGAATTCCAAGAAATCTTGTCTCGGACAGGTTCAGCGTCAAACAAATTTTGAGCCTTTTCCACTTGGCCAATTTGAAAATAACCATTAATTATGCAGTTACAAGACTGAACAAAATAATTATTTAAGTTCTTGCCACAAAAAGTGTACATTTACCTACATTGCTTACATACAAGAGTTGCTCTCATACCTGATAAAAAAAGAAAATACTTTTCCTTTGGTGTCATTCATGTGACACGAGTCTGTTTTTTTTTTGGTATTTATATACAAGTTGAAATTTGTTTATATAGACATCATTTTGACCTTCCTCTTCTTGACAACCCTTCACAGCTTATAAACAAAACTCAATATCGGTTTCCCAAGACGACTATAATTGGATACGATCTGAAATGGGATGAAATAAATAGTATCATCACATGGAAAGCAATTAAAAACACACCTAATCGATGAATAAATCCAATTAAACATTATATGAGATCCAATTATTTTTTTTCCAAGGTTAATTTGAACATATGAAAAGAACTAATGTTCAAAGAAAGAAATTTGGGTCTTTACAACAAAATATATGTTCAAAGAAAGAACTAATGTTCTGACCATGACAAATGTGGCTCGTCTCAATAGACATCCGGCTTTAGATTCCATGTGCCCAGTGTGTCATCTCCATGAAGAAACATCTGTGCATGTGCTCAGAGACTGCATTTATGCTTTCCAATTTTGGACAATGACAGCTCATGGGACTGTCTCTTTTATTTGATGGTCCAGACAATGTGAACTTATGGATTTTTTGAAATGTCAAGGATGGGTCCCATTTAGTTGGAGGAGTGCCTTGGTCTACCATCTTTGGTGTCGGTTGCAGGTACTTGTGGAGAAGAAGGAACGAAACAGCAAGTTTATGCCGGTCATCTGGCTAGTTAGAGAGACTATGAATTATGCAAAACTCATTGACAAATTCTTCTCTAATCTGGCCGTGTCCCCAGAGCAGGGTGCTGTTCCAAGAGCCATTTCTTGGACTTGTCCTGCCCCGACTACTTTTAATGTTAACACAGATGCTTCTTTTGACCCCCAGCACTGGATTGGTCTTATGGATTTCTCAAGAGTCCCATATATAATTTGCCTTTGCCTTTCTTTCTCTCTCTCTCTCTCTATGTAAAATGCTTTTCCTTTTATTTAGTGGTGCAATTATACATATTAAATCCTCATATGGCATTCAATACATATGATGCAGTTAAGCATATAATGAAGAAATAAATTTTCATCAATATTTTATGCCCTCCAGGAAAATCAAATTTAGAGTTGTGTATCCAGATGAAATCTCCATCAACATTTATTTCAGAGAAAAGCTTTCAGAAACATCACCATACACAAGAAATTGCAAAAGAATTCACAAGCTACAATTACAGGACTTTGGCAACAGCCCTAGCCAAGTCGAATGCGCTTTGCTTTGTCTAAATAGATAAACGATTTATTTACTCATATAATCAAAGTATGCATTCAATGTCATGTTTAATACCCGATACTTACAGTTTCATTTTAGCAAGTGCCTCACTCAACCTTGTGATGGCTTCAAGCTGCCTTACTGTGATGGGTTCTGCAGCAGCCTTCCCTGTTTCATTAGCCTGCTTCCTCATGTCCTAGACCAACCACCATGGTTAGAACTAAATTATTTGGTAGATTATCAACCAACAACAGTCTTGGCAAATGTAAATGTTCATGTCTCTAATATGGTCTAAAGCAAATATTCAAAATAACTCATAAAAAATTTCAAAACTTGGATTGGCAACCAATGATGAGATTGAGTAATTGGGTAGATAAATTTACTCAACCAACATATCTGGAAAGGGAAGAAAATGGGACTGCAATAATGAAAGTTGAATTGCAAGAGAATCGAAATCGAGTGCAATGCCCAGGCAATTTAGAAAAGGAAAATGCAGGCTCAACTGAGCTTGTAGATAGAAAAATTGAATTTTGTTTTCATGAAAGCTTCCTTCCACTTTCCTTAATTTTTGTTAAAACAGAATCGTCCCTTTCTTCCCCTTCTTCCTCTTGTCCCTTCGAAGTCTGCTCTAGATTTGTTAGCCCTCGTCCATTCTCTTGATCCAAGCCCATGACAATGGAGAAGCTATTTGTACATATGATGATTAACTATTCGCTTCATCTCCCCTAATTGAATGTTTTGAACCTGGTCTTCTTGGGAGAGGATTTTCAATTTTTGATGGGTACACTTCTGATTGGTTCTCTTGCTTGGCGTATACTTTGGTCTGTATGGTAATTCACAAACCTTTGTTGCCGCGAAATTTCCTCAAGTCTTTGTTGACAATCAGTTGCAAGCACTAATAGACATTGATGTAGAGATTTTTCTTCATATTTTATTTTGTCAAGTTATTCCAAGTCTTTTATCCAATAAGATACTCCACAGCCTTGAATTTCTGGGCATTGACTGTTTCCATGTCCATGTGCGGAGACTTGTTGACTGCTAAACACTGTCCAATCCTTTTTTTCTCCATTATTACTGCTAAACACTGTCCAATCCTTTTTTTCTCCATTTGGAAGTCCACGTGTGCTTTGTTGTTACTGATTGAAGTGTTTGTTAGTTCCAGATTTTTAGGAAGCATTTTATTTTCTGTTGTGATCATGGCATGATCTACAGCCTATGATCTTAGTGATTTATTTCAGTTTTATATGTAACTTGCATTTGGAATTAATGAGTTGAGTTCATTTTTTTATTTTCTCTTTACATATTTTTTTGTTGTTCTTTTCTTTGTTCTTCGTTTTCTTTCTTTCAAAATATAACAGTGATATTAGAGTCCTCTTCTTTTAAGGGACCTGAACTTGCTTTAACTTCATGGAATCAAAAACCAATCTGACGACCATTGCTCCACAGGTGTTCGATGGCACCAATTACCAAATGTGGACAGTACACATGGAGACTAATTTGGAGGCCTTAGATCTTTTGGGAGACAATAGAAGAAGACTATGAGGTGTTTGCACTTCCAGCAAATCCAACCATGGCTTAAATGGAAACATATAAGGAAAGAAAAACAAGAAAATCAAAAGCTAAGGCTTGCTTGTTTGCAGCAGTCTCTCCTACCATAACAGTCTCCCGTACTATTTTCACTCGAATAAATGACTCTAAAATCATAAAAAAGAGATTTGGGACTATCTGAGAAGTGAATATGTTGAAAATAAAAGAGTAAAGAGTATGCATATACTGAACTTTATAGGAAAATTTGAGTTACAGAAGATGAAAGAGTCTGAGACTATTAAAGATTTTAGATTGCTTGAAGCTGAGTTCCAGACTAAGGATTATTGAAAAAATCCTTGTTACAATTCCTAAAAGATATAAGGCTACAATCATAGCATTTGAAAACACAAAAGATTTGTCAAGGCTCTCCTTAGAAGAACTTCTAAACTCTTTCTAGGCATAAGAGCAAATGAGACTGATGAGAAATGAGACAAAAACTAAATGAGCTTTGCTAATGAAGCATCCTGGTACAACAAGAAGCAAGTGAGAAAAAAAAAAAAAAAAAAGAAAAAGAAAAAAGGAGAGACCAATGGTAGCAATGGCACCAATATTACACCAGCAGATGCTAAGGGCAAATAAGAGACTCAAAAGATGGCATATCCTCCATTTCAGCACTGTGGGAAGAAAGTCACCTACCTTTCAAGTGCTGAAAAAGGTCAAATGCAAAATGCTTTAGGTGTAATCAGAAGGATCATCTGACTATTGTAATGCCTACTAATTATATTTTAATTAGAATAAGTATGTGATATATATAGAAAATACTTTATTGATATTAGAAAATTAAAATAAATTGAATAAATGATTAAATTAAAAATTAAAATGAATAAAATTGATTGATTAAGTGATTTGGTTAAATATATCCATAAATAAAAAAATAGAAAAAAATAGAGAAGAAATAATAAAAAGAAAAAAAATGGAAAAAAAAAAAGAAATGGACTGGAGAAAGGGGTGGAATTGGGGAAGAGAATTTTTTTGCCTTATAAAAAAGTCTAACTTCTATACAATTCTACCAATTTCATTTTTCATTTTCTCTTCTTCCTCTTATCAACAACCTCTCTTTTTGCATCTTTCCTCCTAAGATTTGCAGTAAAATCACTCAAAATAATTTTTTTTTTGGTAAGTAATATCTTCTTTATTAGTCTTGTGTTATTTAGAGTTATTAAGGTTAGATCACAACAGTATTTTACACCCTAATTTTAATAGCCTTATGAACCAAATTTGAAGAAGTGTCAAATATAAAAGTTATTCATTTATATCTTGTTTATATGTTTATCAAATAGTATTGAAGGATTTTGAGTATATGAAGAGAAATCATCATATAAGTAAGACTGATTCCTGTAAGAGTATTAACATGATACTCTACTGTATTTGCTTATTTTGATTATCCTAAATACCAAATTATAGGAAACTCAAAGCACAAAAGTTGTAGCCCTATGTATGATCTAGTGATATACCAAATTTTGTATAAATATATTTTATTTAGGTTGAGTTATAGTAAAATTAACTATAATTGTTCCTTAATTGAGTTATTTCTTTATAATTGTACAGTTCTAGCAATTTCGTCTTTATTTTTGAGTTGTTTGTAGAACAAATTAACCAAAGTGAAAAACATGAATATTTTATTTTATTGTCTTATCTAAATTTCTATGGAAGTTTTACCTTAATAGGTTATATATTTTTGTGAGTTATGATTATAAAAATAGACATGGGTCCAGTTGTCACTTCATATTAAACAAGTTATAGATTATCTATTGTTTGAATACTTTAGATACATAAATTGGAAAAGTAGGAAACATGAAAAATATTCCAAATTACCTTATCTAAATGTATAAAAGTTTTTATAATAATTAAATATACATATTAAAATATATAAATTTTTTAATATAGTACCTTAAAACTACCTAAGGGTAGAAAATAGATCAATAATTAAAATTGCACTAAAAATTGTGTAATACTCCAAAAATTCTGAAATTTTAGTATCTTATATTATTATATATTAAATTTAATTAGAAATGAGAATCACATAAATTAAATAAGTGTAGAAAAAATTATAGAGTCAATAGTGCTAAGAGGTTATGTTCCAATTTAATAGAAATTCTAGTTATTTACCTAAACTATATTAACAATAAGTATTTTAACAATTTATTAATTAATTATATTTTCAAATTAGGCTCTCAACAAGAGAAAAAATAAAAAAAGTGAATAAGCTCCGAGTTTATATTTTGGAAAAGGAAAACGCTATCGAGATTTGTAAATATATGTATTTTGGTTTACCCTAATGTATGATTGTGTGTGCTTGATATAAATTATGTACCAAAATGATGAAATGATATATTATGACATGCTTTAAAATTATAAAAATGTTATTAATTTAGAATTTAATACTATGATGATATTTGATGAAATATCATATTATTATATGGTTTTGAGATAATTGTAAACATGTAATTATGTTAATATGAAATGAGTATTGGTTATGAAAAATAAAGACATGATTAAAACCAATTAATTAATGATTTTAATTGTTTATTTTTCTACTTGAGAACTAACATAAGATAGACGATGCACTATTAAGAGGAAGTT
Organism: Triadica sebifera; assembly: GCA_023653625.1. Lineage (NCBI taxonomy): Eukaryota > Viridiplantae > Streptophyta > Magnoliopsida > Malpighiales > Euphorbiaceae > Triadica > Triadica sebifera. Next base: position 21,743,353 of record CM042904.1, read on the forward strand.
ACGGTACCGATATTGATATAATTTAGAGACAAGATGACAATAGCTCCGAGAGTGTCCCTAATTCTAATTACATGTATGATGTGGTTATATTCAATCAAGATGACTGAAGATCTGCGAGCGCCCTTTACTTGAGATTAATGTGAGTAGGGTGATTTAAGCTCTACGAGCGCCCCTATCTCACACCCCGTATCCAGACAGTCTGGGAACGAGATTTTAGGTTAATGAATTATGCAAATTTATTTATTTATATAAGTAACAAGTTATGAAATGCTTATACAATGTAGTGAGAATTTAATTATTGAATGAAGTTATTATGTTTATTTCTTTTTATGTCATGCACTTATTTCTTTTATATGTCAAATTTGAAATAAAATTTAATATGCCCTAATTTATTTGAGACATGCTTTCATGTGACTGCTTGAAAAAAATTTTAATACATATATATGCTACTTAGCTAAAGATAGTTTAACGTGAGTTCTTCTCACATAGATATTAGAGTTGTATAGTAGATCGTGAAACTGGTCAAGAAGAAATCCAAACCTATATTAGAGGAGGCACCAAAGACTTAGTTAGAGAGTTGGTTGTTTATCACTTTTCCTTTTGATTTTGACCATACATATGGATTTTAGTAGACATGTCATATATATTAATATTGTATATTAAACAGTTATGCATGAGCCTAGTATGTTACAAGTGATAAATTATGTAATATAATCAAGTACCATATTTGTATATAATATAATAATATATATATATTGATAATTAGAATGACATGTCTAACCCAATATAAATAAATGGTTTAAGTTATTAACTGAAAAAAATTAATTCAAATAGATTTATCTAGTTAATCTTATGACATTTTGTTTATATATATATATGAGATTATCCCTAATATATAAGTAAAACGTCACAACTATCATTTGCAAATCAAAAAAACAGTAGCATGAAGAAGAAGCTAAGGTTGTTGATCAAGAGGAGGAAAACCACCTCTTTGCTGCTACCAATTTCTTTGGCATTGAATAAAGTGAAAGTTGGTTGATAGACAACAGCTACACCAATCATATGACATACAACAAAGAACTCTTCACTGAATCGAAGGAGACTAGCTCATCAAAAGTTCAAGTGGGTGATGGCAAACATATTCGCAATCAAAAGAAAAGGTACAATTGCTATTACAACCAGCTTTTGCACTAAATTTATTTCTAATGTACTGTATGTTCTTGAAATAGACCAGAATTTGTTAAGTGTGGGCTAATTAGTTGAAAAAGGAAACAAAGTGTTATTTGAAGGTAAAACTTGTTTGATTCAAGATACATCTAGTAAAACATTATTTAGAGTACAAATGATTAGAAAAAGGTTTGTTTAAATCCATTGAAGAAGGAGAAAATTGCTTTTCAGTAAAAAATGATATCTATAAGCTGTGGCACAAGAGATTGTGGCACCTTAATTATCAAGGGTTGCTACAAATGAAGTCTAAGAAAGTTGTGACATGAGTTTTAGAAATAGTAACACAAGCTCCAACTTGAAAAGCTTGTCAAACAAGAAAACAAGTAAGAAAACCATTTCCTAAAGTAGCTTAGAGAGCAACTAAAAAGTTGCAACTTGTGCATACAAACATAGTTGGTCTTCAAAGAACTCCATCATTGAATGACAGTTTTTACTTTACCATTTTCATTAATGATTGCACAAGGATGTGTTGGATATACTTTCTGAAACACAAATCAGAAGTTGCACAAGTCTTTTGGAAGTTCAAGGCAATGGTTGAAAATGAAAGTGGGTTCAAGATTTAGATGCTCAAGTCAGATAATGGAAAGGAGTACACATCTAATGTATTTAATAAGTTTTGTGAAAATACTAACATTCGCCACCAGTTGAGAGCCCTACACACTCCACAACAAAATGGAGTAAGTGATAGAAGAAAAGGTACATACTAAAGATGACCATATGCATGTTGCATGAGAAAAATCTACCTAAAAAGTTCCGAGCAAAAGCTGTAAGTACATCAGTCTACCTACAAAACATAATTCTCTCAAAGGCAATAGGGCATATCACTTCATTTGAAGCCTGATATGGTTTTAAACCCTCTTTAAGTCATCTTAAAGTATTTGTTTGTTTATGTTTTTCTCTTGTTCCTCAAGTTAAAAAGGTTAAAATAGATGAGAGAGCATTGCGAGTAGTATTCATAGGTTATAGTATAGTTTCAAAGACTTATAAAATCTTTCAACCACAAAATGGAAAGCTTATTATAAGTAGGGATATTCACTTTATTGAAGATGAAGAGTGGAATTGGGAAAATGAGAAAGAAGTGAAACAGAAAGGACAAACTCCTAAGCTGTCTTATTTTATCTATGTAGATCAAAACCTTGAAGACCCTGATATAGATATAATAGATGATAGACCTGTCAGAGGAACTAGATCATTAGTTGAAGTATTTGAAAGACATAATGTGGCAGTGTGTGAACCAACTAATTATGAAGAAGTAAAGTTGGACCAAAGATGAAGGGTTGCAATGTAAGAGTTATGCATGATAAAAATAAAATGGTACATAGGAACTGGTGGACAGGCCTCAAAACTGGAAAGTAATTCGTATGAAATGGATTTTTAGGACCAAATTGAATGTTGATGGTTCTATTAATAAGCACAAAGCAAGATTGGTAGTGAAAAGTTTTGCACAAATTCCAAGTATTGATTACTCAAACACCTTTGCACCAGTGGTCAAATTGGATGTAATAAGGTTTTTGCTTGTTGTTGCTGGTTAAATGAAATGGAAGGTCTACCAACTTGATATGAAGTCAACCTTCTTGAATGGCTTCTTAAAAGAGAATATCTATGTAGAATAGCCAGAAGGTTATATAAAACAAGGGAAAGAAAATAAGGTGTATATGTTAAAAAAAGGTTTTTTATGGCATGAAGCAGACACCAAGAGCTTGGTATAGTAGGGTTGATGAACATTTAAAGAGTTTGGGATTCACCAAAAGTTATTCTAAAGCAACTTTTATATAAAATAGAATGGAGTTGATGTTCTAATTGTTTCACTTTATGTTGATGATTTATTAATGAGTGGAAATGAAGTGTATGCAATTGAGCAATTCAAGCAAGAGACCATGAAAGTTTTCGAAATGACTGATATGGGATTAATAACCTTCTTCCTTGGGATGGAAATCATGCATAAAAAGTATGAGGTTTTTGTATGCCTGAAGAAGTATGCTAAGGAGATTTTAAAGAAATTCAAACTATAAGAATACAAAAGTATGAGCACTCCTATGAATGTAAAAGAAAAACTCAACAAAGATGATGGTTCTAGAAAAGTGGATAAGGTTCAATTTAGGAGTGTTATTGGGTGTTTGATGTATTTCACTGTTACCAGACCAAACATCCTAAATGCAGTGAGTATATTGTCAAAATTTAATACATTGTGCAAGTGAAATGCATCTTAAGGCAGCAAAAGGGTGCTGAGATATGTTAAACAGACATATAATTTTGGTGTTAAATTTGTGAGATGCAAGGAGTTCAAGTTGATTGGCTTATCTGACAGTGACTAGAGAGGCTCAATTGATGATATGAAGTGTACTTTAGGCTACTGTTTTACTATAGAATCATATGCATTCTCATAGTGTTCAAGAAAACAAGAAATAGTGGTTCTCTACTGTTGAAGCTAAGTTTGAAGCTGTCACTGCTATTATGAATCAAGCATTATAGTTGAGAAAGATCTTAGTTGATTTAAGAATGCAACAAGGTGAAAGCATTGAGATATTAGTTTATAGCTAAGCAGCTATAGCAATCTCAAGGAATCCAGTATTCTATGGAAAAATTAAGCATTTTAACATCAAGTTATTCTTCCTAAGGGAAGTGTAGCAAAGTGGAGAAATAAAGCTTGTCTACTGCAAATTAGAAAATTAAGTTGCAGATATCCTAACTAAGCCCTTGCTAGCTAGCAAATTTGAAGATTTAAGAGAGAAACTTGGAATTTGCAACTCCTAAACAAGGAGTGTTGCTGAGGTATTTAGGACTGTCCATTTTTGTTAGTTCCAGATTTTTAGGAAGTATTTCATTTTCTGTTGTGATCATTGCATGATCTGTAGCTCATAATTTTAGTGATTCTATTTCAATTTTATATGTAACTCGTATTTGGAATTAATGAGTTGAGTTCATTTTTATTTTCTCTTTACACGTTTTCTACTGCTCCTTTTTTTGTTCTTTGTTTTCTCTATTTTTAGTTATTTGTCCCATTTAATTATAAATTGCTCCATTTTTATTTTTCCGGTCGAAGGTGGGATAGTTTTTTTCAACACTTGACTTAAGTGAAGTGAGTAAAACACATCAACTGCTACATTTTAATTGGCTTCTGTAGTCTATATATGATAATCGTATCCTTTCCATTGAAATTTAGGCCTCACTTACCTGCTTCCTGCTATCCATGGCTATGAGTTGCTATGTGCTTTCCTCTCCAAAGGTGTTAGAATGATAAAAATGAAAGAGAAAAGAACCAGAATAATGTAGCAATGTTTTTTACTGCTTAAAATGCAGTAATTCACTTCACTATTTAATTCATTTAGTTACAAACTTATATTAAAACTGAAAATAACCACAAAGATCATGGACCTACAAATATGCCATGATATGAACATGATCAAGAACAGAAAAGTTAACTACCTCCTATAAAACTGGAACTAATAGATTTACATTTCTAGTTTCAATAAAAGAAATACAAGTGGACAGCAGTCCTAAACACACATTCCAACACTCCTCCTTGTTTAGGAGTTGCAAACACCAAGCTTTTGTCTTAACTCATCAAATTTGCTAGTTGGTAGAGGCTTTGTAAGGATGTCAGCCACCTGATTCTCTGATTTACAGTACTCCAGCCTCACTTCTCCATTATGCTGAACTTCTCTGATGAAGAACAGCTTGATGTTGAAGTGTTTTGTTTTTCCATGAAACACTGGATTTCTTGCAATAGCTATGGCAGCTTGATTGTCTACAAAAATCACAGTGCTATCCCTTTGTTCTAAACTTAAATCAATAAGAACTTTTCTCAGCCATAGAGCTTGATTTACAGCTGCTGTAGCAGCAATAAATTCAGCCTCAGCAGTTGATTGTGCAACAATGTCTTGCTTTTTTGAACACCAGGAAAACATACCAGAACCAAGAGAAAAACAATACCCTGAAGTGCTCTTTAAGTCATCCACTGAGCCACCCCAATCACTGTCTGAATACCCCACTAGCTTGATCTCCTTGCACTTTTCAAATTTAATTCCAAAGTTGCAAGTCTCCTTAACATACCTTAACACTCTTTTGGCTGCTTTGAGATGACACTCACTTGGACAATGCATGAAACGTGAAAGAACACTTACTGCATTAAGAATATCAGGTCTGGTTGCTGTTAGGAACATCAGACAGCCAATCATGCTCCTGAACTGAAATTCATCAACTTTCTCTGTCCCATCATCCTTGCTGAGTTTCTCCTTTGAGTTCATGGGAGTATTCATGCCTTTGCAATCATCAAGCCTGAATTTCTTTAGAATTTCTCTAACATATTTTGTTTGACAGATGAAAATCTCAAAGTCATTCTGCTTCACCTCCATTCCCAAAAAGAAGGTCATCATGCCCAAGTCTGTCATCTCAAAGTGCTCCTTCATTTCTTGTTTAAACTTATCAACAAGACTTAATTTGCTTCCTGTTACCAACAAGTCATCGACATATAGTGATACTATGAGAATATCAGTTCCAACCTTTTTTATATACAAGGTTGACTCTGACAAACTCTTAGAGAAATCCAGACTCTTCAAATGTTCATCAATTCTGCTATACCAGGCTCTAGGAGCCTGCTTCAACCCATAGAGAGCCTTCTTTAGGAGATAAACCTTATCTTCTTCTCCCTTCTTCTCATAACCTTGTGGCTGATCTACATAGATTTCTTCTTGCAGGTAACCATTTAGAAAGGCAGACTTGACATCCAGCTGGTAGACCCTCCAATTTCTTTGTGCAGCAATAGCAAGAATGAGTCTGATGATTTCCAGCCTAGCCACAGGTGCAAAAGTGTCTGAGTAGTCAACTCCAGGTATTTGTGCATACCCTTTCACAACAAGTCTAGCTTTATGCTTATTGACAGTTCCATCAGGATTTAATTTAGTTCTGAATATCCATTTGACTCCAATTACCTTCCTAGCTTGAGGTCTATCAACAAGCTGCCATGTTTGATTTTTCTCAATCATAAACAGCTCCTCCTCCATTGCTGCTCTCCAAATCTGACTTTGCATGGCTTCATCACAGCTGGTAGGTTCACATACAGCCACATTGCACCTTTGATAAACATCTGAAAGTGACCTAGTTCCTCTAATAGGTCTGTCATCAGCTAAGTCAGTTTCACTATCTTCAAAGTCTTGGTCTGCTGGCCTTAACTCTGTAATCTCTAAATGCTGCCCTTTTTGCTTGACCAACTTCTCATCATTCCAGACCCATGCTTCTTCTTCCAAGAAGTGCACATCTCTACTCACAACAATCTTTCCATTTTGAGGATGAAAGATTTTGTAAGCTTTAGCATTAGTGCTGTAGCCAATGAAAATCCCTGGCATTGCCCTCTCATCAAGCTTATCTCTCTTGTTTTGTGGAACCAGTGAGAAACATACACAGCCAAACACTTTCAAAAACTTTAAAGAAGGTTTATAACCATACCAGGCTTGAAAAGGAGTCTGATCTCCTACTGACTTTGAGAGTAACCTGTTTTGCAAGAAGACTGATGTGCTTGCTGCCTCAGCCCAAAATTTTTTTGGCAAATTTCTTTCATGCAGCATACACCTTGTCATGTTTAGAATGGATCTGTTCCTCCTTTCACTTACTCCATTTTGCTGTGGAGTATAAGGAGCAGTCAATTGATGATGAATTCCTGCTGTCTCACAAAAATGATCAAAAACTTTTGAAGTATACTCCATGCCATTATCAGACCTGAGTGTTTGAATTTTACAGCCACTTTCAGTCTCCACTCTAGCTTTGAACTTCCAAAACACTTGAGCGACATCAGACTTGTGCTTTAAAAAGAAGATCCAACACATACGGGTTAGATCATCAATAAAAACAGCATAATACAAGCTACCATTTAGGGAAGGTGTTCTCTGAGGACCAGCAATGTCTGTGTGAACAAGTTGTAGCTTTTTAGATGCTCTCCATGTTGTTTTAGGGAAAGGCTTCCTAACTTGCTTTCCTGTCTGACAGGCTCTACAATGTGAGAGTTGACTTGCAAATTCAGGAAGTCCAATCACCATACCTTTGGACTGTAACTGCAATAATCCTTGGTAATGATAATGCCCTAACCTTTTGTGCCATAATTCAGTGTTAGTTTCTTTTACAGAGAAAGCAGTTTGCTCTTCCTCCAATGGATTTAGAGCAAAACTCTTTCCTTTCATTTTAACACTAAACATTAATCTTCCATTTGAATCTAGAATCTGACAACTTTCATTTTCAAAGACCAATTTATTTCCTTTTTCAATTAATTGGCCTACACTCAATAGATTCTGATCTATTTCAGGCACATACAAAACATCAGAAATGTACTTTGTACCAGAATAGGTTAGAATGGCAACAGTACCTTTTCCTTTTACTGCAATGTATTTTCCATTTCCCACTCTGACCTTTGATGAGCTTGCTCCATTTAACTCAGTGAACAGCTCCCTGTTGAAGGTCATATGGTTGGTGCAGCCACTATCAATCAACCAACTTTCACTTGATTCAATGCTAGTAAAGCATGTTGCTACAAACAATTGATCCTCCTCCTCTTGATCAGCAGTCTTGGCTTCTTCATTATGCTGCTCGTTCTTTGATTTGCAGATAATAGCCACATGACCTTTTTGGTTGCACTTAGAGCACTTTGCATCAGGTCTTCTCCAGCACTTGAAAGGTGAGTGGCCTTTCTTTCCACAATGCTGGCATGGTGGGTAGGACCTTTTCTGAGCCTCTTTTTTTCCTTTTGCATCTATTAGTACAGCATTTGTGCCACTACCTTCGCTTTCTTTTTTCTTACCCTTCCATTTGTTCTTAGCTGCACCATGATGTTTGACAAATAAAGCTCCTTCTACTTCTGTATCCTCCCTCATCAATCTCCTCTGCTCCTGCGCTTGTAGAGAATTCAAGAGTTCTGCAAATGTGATTTTTGACAGATCCTTGGTATTCTCTAAGGCAGTGATTGTGGCTTCATATCTTTCAGGCACTGTGACAAGGATTTTTTCAACAATGCGTGAGTCTAGAAACTCAGCTCCAAGCAGTCTTACCTTGTTAGCAATTGCAAGTAACTTTTCTGAATAATCCTTTATAGTTTCAGTGTCCTTCATTTTCTGCAACTCAAATTCCCTTATCAAATTCAAAATCTGCATACCCTTGATTCTTTCATCTCCTGCATACTCACTTCTGAGGTAGTCCCAAATCTGTTTTGCTGATTTCAGGGCCATAATTCGAGTGAAGATGGTGGGAGAGACTGCAGCAAAGAGACAAGCCTTTGCTTTTGATTTTTTTGTCTTCTTCTCTTTATGTGTCTTCATCTGAACCATTGTTGGATTTGCTGGGAGAACTGGAATTTCATAGTCTTCTTCCACAGCTTCCCAAAGATCCATGGCTTCAAGATAGGTCTCCATACGTACTGCCCACATTTGGTAGTTTGATCCATCAAACACTTGTGGTGCCATTGCTGTAAAATTAGCTTCTGTTTCCATGGAGTTGAAACAAATACAGATCCCTTAAAGATGAAGGCTCTGATACCACTGTTAGAATGATAAAAATGAAAGAGAAAAGAACCAGAATAATGTAGCAATGTTTTTTACTGCTTAAAATGCAGTAATTCACTTCACTATTTAATTCATTTAGTTACAAACTTATATTAAAACTGAAAATAACCACAAAGATCATGGACCTACAAATATGCCATGATATGAACATGATCAAGAACAGAAAAGTTAACTACCTCCTATAAAACTGGAACTAATAGATTTACATTTCTAGTTTCAATAAAAGAAATACAAGTGGACAGCAGTCCTAAACACACATTCCAACAAAAGGCATGGTATCGACTATCATGGCTTTGCAGTTCAACATTCATACTTACCATTTTATTTTACACAAATATTGTCTCTTGCTCCAATTCTGATGTCCCAAATTACCATGATAGATGCAGCTCGATTGTCCCCGGATCAACACCTACCGCTCCAGAATTCCAAACCATCCCTTTCCTCCAGACCAGGATGGTTACTACCTTGGTGGGGATGAACTACTGAATCATCAACACTCATCTCGGAGATTTCGCCGCTATTACTCATCAAATGACGGAAGAGCTCTTTTGTTTCGTACCCATAATGTCTATAGTACCCATGCTGATGGTGTCTACAAGGTCGTGGCCAGTTTGATCCTCCAACCCAGCCGTATTATACATGGTTTCTCAGATTCTTCCCTGTCCATTTCTACTTGGTCTCAACATGGTGCTTTGAGTTTTGAGATAGAAGGTTTCTGGTCAAAATCTAGTGGGAAACTTTGCATGGTTGGCTCATCTTCTACTTACTCCAATGAAGGTCAACATCATGGTCTATCTGCTCTTCTCACACTCAATTATGTTAGAAGTTGGAGCAATATTACTAGTTTGGTTAGAGGAAGACTGGAGAGTTTGAGTTCAGCAAATTATTCAAGCTATTTTCAGCCAATTTCTTTGTTGATGTTCCCTTTAATGAATTACACGTACACTGAAGTCGCAGAAGAAGCTGATTATGGATGTATTGGTGAGGTTGATGCTGCCAAGGGTTCAATAAGCTTACCTTTGAGTTTCCCTATATGTTCGGTGTTTTCACAGGCTGTGAATCGGTTTGAACTAAAATATTCAAATGATTGCAATTCTTCAAAGAATTGTAATCCTTTGGTAGAGGATGAAGGAAATTTGCCTCAAACCATGTATCTGAATTCATTTCAGTGTTCGAATGATAGGCAAAGTCTAAGATTTCTTGTAAATTTTCTTCCCAACAGCAGCTATTACAGCTATTACAGCCCCTTCAATCCAAACACAACATTGGTTGCAGAAGGATCATGGAATGCACAGAAGAATCAATTATGTGTTGTTGCTTGCCGACTCCAAACGCCCAATTCTTTGGATAGTTCTCAAGTTGAGGACTGTTCGATGAGGTTGAGCTTGAGATTTCCTTCAATTTTGTCAATCAGAAATACTAGTCGCATTGTGGGATATATTTGGAGCAATAAAACTGCCTTGCATAATATAACTTTTCATAGTTATACAAGGCATATAATTGAGATTCCAGGATTGAAGTACAAGTATACGATGGTTGACAGAGCAAGAAATTCATGCCCAAAGAAGCAGCCTAACAGAAGTGAAGGAAGGCAATATCCAGATGCGAATTCATATAATATGCAATTTGATATGTCAGTCAGGAATCGCAATGGGAGAGAATTCGGGTGGGGCTATGCTACCCTCTTCTCTGTGGGAGATAAAACTGCGCCGAGAAATACTTTTTTTGTGCCAGAAAACTCGAAAGTTGAAAAAAAACTCAAGCCACTGAACATAAGCTACGAAATGAGCTTGACATCATACAATGCTTCTTCAAAGGATTATAAATATATTTCAATTTCTGCTGAAGGGATTTATGATGGTGAAACAGGAGTTCTCTGTATGGCAGGCTGCAAATACTTGGAGTCTAACAGTCAGATATCAGCAAATGATTCAATGGACTGTGATATTCTTGTTAATATCCACTACCCTCCATTGAATTCGAGAGACTACATCAAAGGACGCATTGAAAGCACAAGAGAAAAGTCATCTCCTCTGTACTTCGAATCCCTTTCATTTTCAGCAGTTCCATTTTACAGTCACAGAGAATCAATATGGAGAATGGATTTGGAGATCATCATGGCTTTAATCTCTAATACCCTCGGATGTGTTTTTGTGGGATGTCAAATCTGGCATGTGAAGAAACATCCCAATGTGTTTCCTTTCATCTCACTTCTCATGCTTGCAGTACTTGCACTAGGACACATGATCCCTCTAGTACTGAACTTCGAAGCCTTGTTCTTTTCAAAGCAAAATAGCCAATTTTTCCTTCGCAGTGCCGGGGGACGGCTCGAAGTAAATGAAGTAATAGTGAGGGTGGTGACAATGGTAGCATTTCTGCTGCAAATTCGGCTTCTGCAGCTTGTATCATCTGCACGATTGAGCTATGAAAACCAGAAAGCAGCATGGATTGCTGAGAGGAAAACACTTTATGTTGCTCTGCCATTATATATAGTTGGTGGTTTGATTGTTTTGTCAGTAAATTGGAAGAATTACAAATTTGGAGACAGGATGAGTTATAGTCATGTCGACAGTCAAGAACACTCCATTTGGGTGGACTTAAAGTCTTATGCTGGATTGGTACTTGATGGTTTTCTGCTGCCTCAAATCCTGCTCAACATTTTCCACAACTCAAGAGAAAATGTCCTGTCTCGTTTCTTCTACATGGGAACTACATTTGTGCGGTTGCTACCACATGCATATGATCTTTGCAGGGCAAATTTCTATGTGGGAAATATTGATTGGTCATATATGTATGCAGATCCTTCAGCAGACTATTACTCTACTGCTTGGGATGTTATCATTCCTCTAGCTGGTCTGTTGTTTGCTGCAATCATATATCTGCAGCAGTGCAGTGGCGGTCGTTGTTTCTTCACCAAGAGATACGAGAAGGTGCCTGTGGCTTGTGACACTTGATTACTTACAACATAGCTGTTTGCTGTCTCGTGCTTACTACTATCAGCTTTTCCTTTTTATGCTGATCATGTTTAATGTAATTGTAATATTAGCCCTTGTTAATACCTAATCTGTATACATGTAAGTGAAGAATAATTCTCAAGTTTCTGCTGTAAATTAGGGAACAACTTTAATATTTACTAGCATCAATTTTGGCTTAAAGCCGCTTATAGTAAGAGATGGAGCAACCTATATTTACAGATGTGAGTTAAATATTGTTGGACAGTAATTTCCTTAATTCATTGTTCTTTTTTTTTTTTTTTTTTTTTTGCAAACAAGAGCATGGGAAGCAGAGAAGAAAACAGCAAATTTGGTTAAGGACTATATTAAAATAAGAATTGGTCTGCTCAATTATTTTTTAATATTTTTAAAAGCAAAAGTATTAAAATAGTAACTAGTGACCAATATTTATTTTATTTTGACCAATTAAAATTATTATAAAAGAAAAACCATTCCTTGGAATCCATTGTGGCAATACAATAAGCATATCTATGTCCGGCTTGAATAAATTTATAGGAAAACCCAAGTATAAGCAGAAGAAAACTGAACAATATATTTGTAAGACATCCATCAAACTGTTAGAGATTATGTCTCAAGGTTCAATTTTTATTTTTATTTTGATTCATATACTGATGATGGCTGTGTATATAATGAGGCTAAACTTAACCTCTCTGCTTTTTTCTGCAACTTTGATTGCCACTAATTCTTGATTCATTTTTAAATATAATTCAAAATGAATTAATTTGGGCAGTCTTATCATAGAATCTCATTTGGTTGGTTCTATTTTCCTTGGCGTGCATATACTTTTTGATTGGTGCGGAAATTTCCAATCTTTTTTGACAAAAATTTCTACAAGTCTTTGTGAACAATTTCCAGCACTAAATAGAATAACTAAGTATCTCTTCATTGACGAAGACTGATATGCAAATTGCAAAAACTTCCGTTGACGGCTGACTCTGTGCAAATCAATGGAGTTTTTTTCTCCATGGGGTCCCACTGTTAGAGATAGTCTATCCCATTTGAGTGAGGTTTGTATCATTTGGTTGGTTCTATTTTCCTTGGCGTGCATTTCCGATCTTTTTTTGTGGGAAATTTCTACGAGTCTTTGTTGACAACTTCCAGCATTAAATAGAATAACTCTTTAGTTTATGAATTTTCGTGGCTTTAGTATCTCTTCATTGATGAAGACTGATATGCAAATTGCAAAAACTTCTGTTGACTGCTGACTTTGTGCAAATCATTGGGACTATTTTTCTCCATGGGGTCCTAGAATTAGATATGGTTTATCCCATTTGAGTGAGATTCATCAACTGCTACAGTTAATTGGCTTCAATCTATGTATGGTTTGCCTCTTCTTCACATTGTAATTCAAACCTCATTTTCCATCTTCTCACTTTCAATGGCTCGCAGAAAATGGATTGACACTTCAATATTCTTACTTATAACCACCTTAGTCTCTTGCTGTCGAGCTGAGATCCCAAATTACCATGATCACTGCAACTTTATGGTGCCTGAATCAACTCCTACTGCTCCTGAATTTGCCACCATTCCTTTCGCTCCTGACCAAGATGGTTACTACCTTGGTGGGAATGGAATGTTCATTCACACAAACTCATCTGGCTATTCCTATTCATCAAATGACAGGCAGGTCCTCTTGTTTCGCACCCATCACGTTCATAGAACTACTGCTGATGATGTCTACAAGGTCGAAGCTAGTTTGATCCTCCGCCCTTCAAGTATGGCCTATTTTGTGGACGATGTCAGATACAGTTATTCGCACTCACCACAGGTCGTTTCTACTTGGTCGGATCGTGGTTATCTGAGTTTCAAAGTGGAAGGGTTCTGGTCTAAATCGACTGGGAAGCTTTGTATGGTGGGTTCAAGCTCTACTGACTTGCAAGAAGGTAAAGCTCGTATTCTTAATGCTCTTCTGAAGCTTCATGATGTTAAGAGCGTAAATAACATCACTAGTTTGATTGGAGGAACAATGGAGAGCTTGAATACGGCTGATGATTCCACCTATTTTGAACCAATTTCATTCTTGATGTTCCCTCGAATGAATTATGAATACACTGAGGTTTCAAAAGAACTTGATTCAGTGTGTACTGGTGAGACCGATGCAGCAAAAAGTTCACTCAGTTTACCACTGAGTAAATCCATTTGCTCAGTATTTTCACGATGGAGCAATTCGTTCCAGCTATTGTATTCAAAAGGCTGTGATTTTGCAAAGAATTGTAATCCTTTGGTTGAGGATGTTGGATATTTGCCTCAAATCATGTCCATGGTTTTACTTCAATGTGCAAATGATAGTCCAAGACTCAGATTTCTCTTGCAATTTTCTAATAGCAGCTATTATTACCTTCCCTTCAGTCCGAATACGACATTTGTTGCAGAAGGATCATGGAATGCCAAGAAAAATCAGCTATGTGCTGTTGGTTGTCGAATCTCTGCTGCTGATTCTTTCAATGGTTCAACAGTTAAGGACTGCTCAATAAGAATGAGTTTAAGCTTTCCTTCTGTTTGGTCAGTAAGAAATACCAGAGGCATCACCGGACATATTTGGAGCAATCAAGCTAAAAATGGTTCAGGTTATTTTGAAAGGATCAAGTTTCAGAGTTCAGGAAGTGAAATGCATGGGATTCCAGGGTTGAAGTATAACTATACCTTAGTTGGCACAGCAAGAAAATCATGCCCAGAGAAGCAGCCCAGGAGCAAGAAAAAAATCCAGTACCCAGATGCTAATTCATATGACATGCAATTTGATATGGCGGTCAAGAACTCAAGTGGAAAAAGAATTGGATGGGGCTATGCTACCCCCATCTTTGTGGGTGATCAAATTGCAAAATTGAACACGTACAGCCCAGCAAACTCTCCAAGTGAAGCAAAGACTCATCCCATCAAGCCTTTGAACATCAGCTACAAAATGAATTTCCCATCGCTTAATGCCTCTTTGAACGAGTACATTCAAGTTGAAATTTATGCAGAGGGGATATATGATCCTGAAACAGGAGAAATGTGCATGGTTGGCTGCAGATATCTCGACTCAAATGATCAGATTTCAAGAAGTGATTCGATGGATTGTCATATTCTTGTCAATATCCAGTTTCCTCCAACGGATTCTAACAGTTATATCCATGGAAATATAAAGAGCAAACGAGACAATTCTGATCCTCTATACTTGGAGCCTCTTTCCTTTTCTGCAGTTTCCTATTACAGTCGCCGTGCAAGGCAGTCAATATGGAGAATGGATTTGGAGACTGTCATGGTTTTGGTCTCTAATACCCTTGTATGTGTTTTTGTGGGATGTCAAATCCGGTATGTGAAGAAACATCCCAATGTGTTCCCACTCGTCTCACTTCTCATGCTTGTACTTCTTACGCTAGGACTCATGATTCCTCTGGTACTAAACTTCGAAGCCTTGTTCTTCTCAAAGCAAAATCGCCAATATTCCCTTCGCAGTGCTGGGGGATGGGTTGAAGTAGAGGAGGTGATAGTGAGGGTAGTGACAATGGTAGCATTTCTGCTGCAAGTCCGACTTCTGCAGCTTGTATCGTCTACACGATTCGCAGATGAAAACCAGAAGGCTGCATGGAGTGCTGAGAGGAAAACACTTTATGTTGCTCTGCCATTATATATAGTCGGGGCTTCAATTGCTTTGTCAGTAAATTGGAAGAACTACAAATTTGGTGACAGGATGAATTATACTTACAGTAACAATCAGCAACATTCCCTTTGGATGGATTTAAGATCTTATGCTGGATTGGTACTTGATGGTTTTCTTCTGCCTCAAATCCTCCTCAACATTTTCCACAATGCAAGAGAAAATGTTCTATCTCGTTTCTTCTACATGGGAATTACACTTGTGCGATTGGTACCACATGCATATGATCTCTACCGGGCACATTACTATGCAGATGATTTCGATTGGTCATACATGTATGCTGATCGTGCTGCAGACTATTACTCCACTACTTGGGATGTTATCATTCCTCTAGGTGGTCTGCTGTTTGCTGCAATCATATACTTGCAGCAGCACAATGGTGGTCGTTTTTTCTTGCAAAATAGATTTATGGAGCTGCAACAATATGAGAAGATTCCTGTGGCCAATGAACCGTAAAAGAATTGGGAAGAATAGATTCTCTTTCGTTTGAAAATCTATGCAAACTATTACAAGCGTTTTCCTTCTCTTGTATGTTTTTTGTTTTTACTCAGGTCCTGTTTGTAGTACTATTAGATGGTTCGACTGAAATAACTCCCAGTTTTATGACTTTCCATACGGGTTCTGAAAGCATAAAATAATTGTAATATTAGAAATGTTCATCTCTAGATTGCAAAGTAACAAAATATTTCTCAAGTTTCTGCTGCAAATCGACACCTCACTCTCCATCCTTTCCTGCTGCAAATTTTGCCGGAAAAGCTGATTCACGGTAACAAGTTGATTTCCCAGTATCTAGTACTGTAATAAAAATTGCAATAACTGTGTCGGTGAGACCTTAATAACAAATAATTATGATGATCTTCAGATATGCTGATGAACAAAACAGATGATGCAATAAATTAAGGATTCATTTGATCGAAGGGATTCAGTGGCACATCAAATCTATGCTTTTGTTGACTCCTGCCTAACTGAATAATTTCAGACTTACTATTTTTAGCTTCTCAAGCTTCCTTGAGCAAAATAACTAGAAAATAACAACTGCATATTTTAAACAGTTTTTATTACAATTCCTTTTTTAAATATTTGACCATTAGCATTATAACCCTGAAAGCGTATTGGATATACAAAAAGTTAAATTAGAATAAAAATAAGTTAATTATTTATTTTGGTAGTAGTCTAATGGTCTTGAGAAGGGATGTAAATCTGGTCCTTATATTATATTGGTCCAAAGGTAAGCACCAGAAGCACAGCTGCTATTCAGTGGTGACAAACTGCCCCAGCAGACACAGCACAGACTGAATTTCTTCACCCAGAAAAAAGGAAAAAGTAAAAAAAATCAAGAAACAAATACATCAACTGTCACCTTACAAGTAGAACAAATGCAGACTGTACACTTAGAAGTTATCTATGAAACTTGTAAAATCCAACACAAATATTCAAAACAAGTAAGATCCAATAATCCAAATAATAAAGACAAAAACAAATAAATGAATGCTTTATCTATTAATTCATTCTTGAGCAGTACAATTTGGCACAAAGGTCACATAATGTTACTTTACATGTTCGTTTTTTTCACAAGTTTCTATAGGAAATATAATGTCATTATGCACAAATAATCAAGCTCAACACGGGAAAAAAAATTGCTGACTTATTAAATACATAGGTAAGTCGAACCACCCTAAGAAGCAATCTTGT
The DNA here is from genome assembly GCA_023653625.1 of Triadica sebifera. Taxonomy (NCBI): domain Eukaryota; kingdom Viridiplantae; phylum Streptophyta; class Magnoliopsida; order Malpighiales; family Euphorbiaceae; genus Triadica; species Triadica sebifera. The sequence goes on from CM042904.1 coordinate 21,760,470, forward strand.
AATGGCACAAAGATCAGCATTTTTTTATAAGGAAATTGGCCATATTTCAGAACATGCTGTAACCATCATCATCATTTGTGCGTATGTAACACATTATGGCTATCACAAACACGAAAAATGAAGAAAGCTCCATTGCCATTGCTCCCCAGCTAATGACACCAGCATGCTTTAAGATTGCTGGTATTGCAATGCTTCCAACTGCTGAGGCCCCAGTCAAGAACTTGGTTGCATTGACCCAGCTGTTCCATTTCCAACAATCATCAGGAAACAATAACAAAAATTATTCTGATGCATAATCTTAAACAGATAGCCAGTTCTTTTTTTATTTTTTCTTATGTTCATTTTTCTGTAAGGAAAGTGATCAAATCTTAATCAGGAATCACTTGAAACAGTCTTACCTGTTATCAGATTCTGAAAAAAGAGACGAGCTATCAGAACCAGCAAAGAACAACAAAGGCATAGGAAGAAGCACGTACATTATTACTGCAAGAAAAATTGGGAAAACATTGCTGTCAGCATGCATCGTTTCAAGCCTGTAATTAAATTTCAAAAAAAGTATAAATATACTTTCTTTTTCCTTTAAGGGAAAACTCATTTATAGGCCCCTGAATAATTTGAGTATATTATTGAACCATTAGATTTCAATTGTGTTTGATTAAGACCTCATATTCTTGGTTTTATCAAATAATCTTTCAACACTACTCATGTGTGTGGTAGACAAGCAGCATGAACCACGAGAGAGGGTTCTGACAAAGAAAGCAAGTCATTTGTTTCAAACTTAGTATTTACCAAAAGGAAATGGGGGAAAAAAAGGAAATGTAAAACAACCTAAAAGATATTCCCTACCAAATCTCAAACCCCATAAAACAATTAGAAATTAAAATTTTCTCATCCAATTCCTAAATTTTTCTCATTGCAGATTTCCTTAACCTTCTCAAAAGAACTAGCAATCTAAAACAAACCTCAAAAAAGCAAGTCAAACCCATATCCATCTTGCCCAAAAATCATAACCAGGAACAAGACTGGATTAATTAATAAAAAAATTACTATATTCCAACAATTTCTCTCATTTACCTTCAAAACCTGTGGTTACATTTTTCATTATTTCATAACATGTGCCTATGCATTTGCTCAATCTCACATTCAGCTACTGGGAAACTTCTTTTTCCTTAACTTCCCTGAAAAAAGAAAGTGCCATTCCATGGATGATGCTGCTTTCAAGTGTGGCTCCTCAAGAAAAAATTTTCTTGCATCTCTCTGTGCTTTGATTTGTTTCCATTGAAATATGACTTAATTTTTTAATTGGGCAAATGATTTAAACAAGAAAAAAAAAGGATAAGGATGGAGAAACAGTAAAAATAATGGAGATTCTTGCTTCTCTAACTGGGCTACTCGTTTTTAGCTTGTGTTATGGTTGCAACTCAAGAACCCAACTGAACAAGTAAACCTGGGTTCATTACAGGCCTGGATGCCTACGGTAATTTCTTTTTTTCTTTTTTTTTTCAAAATTACAATTTTTATTGATTTATCTAGAACGAAATAATATTCTACAGTGGAATTTTTAATTATTTATTCAAACAGAATTAATCATACAAAAAAAGCTCAATGACAACAAAAATAATAGTATGAGGACTTAATCAAACACAATTGAAATATAAGGACTTGAAATGGCAAACTTTAATAATAAAACTATTCTAATAAAGTTAAACTACTCACAAATATACAAAATTTATAAATCATGTGCATAACAAAAGCAAAGCAGGGATGGACATGGGCGCCCCCCAAATTTTGTTTTAAGTTCATACCTGTGAAAGTTCAAATTTTTTAAATTTGGCCCCCCTTAAATATAACTTTTTTAAGCTTATGCATATAAAAAATTTGGCCCCTCTTAAATATAACTTTTTTAAGCTTACACATATAAAAATTCAAAATTTTAAATTTTGCTTATTTTAAAATTTGTCCCAAATTATATTATTCAACTCAAATAAAATCCTTAAATGATCCTATTTTTCTACTCCCTCTGATTTTTTTTACTAAAGTAACTTGCATTATGGTGTACAAAATTAAAATTTTAATTTCATGCACTAAAATTCCAAGAAAAATCAAATATCTTTCTACAATGATTCTTATACAAATATAAAAATCTTTGTTATTAATATATTAGTTCCACGATTTGGATTATTTGTATTGTTGTTGCAATTTTCAAATCCAATCTCATAATAGATTTCAAAATCTTACAAAAAGTACTATATTTTAATTAATTATTTCTTAGTAATCAACAACTGAAAAAAGTTTTTTGATATCAATGAAGTAATGGTAACGTGAATTCAATTTAGAAATTCTATAGTATATGGTTTCCTTTTTCTTGTTTTTTTTTTCTTTTGTTTGCATATAGAGTTGGATATTCAATTGGTTTGATCACTAAACCCTAAAATAAACATGATTTTATACAATTTAATGTTCTAGAAGAAATTTATTTCATAAATAAAGATGTGTAGTTGTGTCAGTGAGTCTAGTTAGTGGCTCTCATAAGTATGGGTGGTAGTTTATTTATATAAATGTTATATATACTTGTTGAATAAACGAGATTATTAGTTAGTTCTAATAAGATAACCTTTCACAAGATAACAAAATTTATGAATCGTGTGCAAAACAATAGAAAAATAACTAGGATACACACACACACTTAGTGATGACTTCTTGTCATGTCATCCTTCATCTATCTCTAGTTGTTTCAACCAATTTAAATTAATTGTTCTTCTCACTTTACTTAGTAATGCTAAAATCTCAATGCACATATTTCATTATTGCTTCCCACATGCCCATTAAGATCCCCTCCCATAGAGATTTATGGTTTTTGTGTATCCCTCGGATAAACACATGTTTTCCAGAAAGCTTCTTTTACTATCACAAGTCCACTTAGAAGCCATAAACGCTTACAATATTGCCTCCTAATATAGTATAAAACCTCATCTCTTAAGCTTTTATGGATCTAACTCAATTTTTTGTTCTTATAATTTGCCATGTATTGAAGTTGACATAGGACTGTTTGCATGGCTTGAATATTTTGACTTTGCTTCTTGTCTACATCAACAGTTTGACATTAATTCCAAGCACCTTACCTTTCTCTTCAATCTAGTTTGTCTGCAGTAAATTTCGGCTACATTAACTCTTATATCCATCATATTCACTAATTTCATCAATGCTCCCATTAACATCCCAATTTACCTACATGTGTGTGTGTATCATCCCTCTTCCAAGAAATACCTATTCTGTCTCCAGTTCTCTACACAGACAGCATAATCTTCTAAACGCAAATTGATTGCAGTCCATTTTTTGTTCTTATTATTCTATGTCTCAAAGTATATTACATTTGTTCCAATCTCCTAACCATATTCTCCCATCTATTCTGTTTACCAAATTGAGGCTTCATTAACTATTCTACCCGTCATACCCACTAAATGGATTAACTTTCTTACTGTGTGGGCATCATGTTTGCATATCTGGAAGTCCAAATCACTTACCAGTTAGCATAGGCCACCAATTATTGTATAGTGCACATGCCTGCCACATACAAAATGATAAATATATAAATTTAGTTGGGAAAGGCACATAAAATTCAGTAGACTTTTGGAAGGGAAGATGTAAAGGCAAATAACAGTAGAAAAAATGCAACAGACCAAAATTTGTAACACAATTCCGCCAGAGACCAAGATTGCCAAGGAAGCAAGTTTCCCTGTATGCAAACAGGCACGCATATAACCCGGTAAGTCTGCCATAACCTAATTTGTCTCACCTCATATATAGGAACAACTGCAAAGAAAGAAAAGAGTCAGTTTACAGGAAACATACAAAATATTGCAGGTAAAAAAAACATGAAAACATCATACAAACCAGATAGATTCTTTTAACAAAAACAAGTCAAAGAAGAAATTGAGAATACAATTGGTCTAGCAACATTGTACTTGAACATAATTGAAAAAAAAAGTAAAAAAGACAAGTCTAAGAAGACAGGAAAAGCAATGAGCAGTATTGATAGAGCAGTTTAAGATACTAGTTGCCACAGCCTTGCTAAAGAACAAAAGATAACCATACACAAGAAAAAGGGAAAATATAATAGTCCTGGTATGACCATACAGGTTATAGCAACGACAATACGAAAAAAAAAAATGGAAAACTGAACAATGAGTAGCAGAACAAGTCCCAATTCAAAAAAGAAAAAGAGAAAAGTACCAGCAAATTAAAGTTGATGCCAAAACAAAGGCATCAAAATATAGAACAGCCATTCATCACTTGGCAATTCTTCTTTCTTCGAGTGTAATCTGATTAGCTCAGGTTCTATAAAATCATTACCATCATTGTTTCAATCCCACTTATAACAAATTTCAGATCAAACTATCATTGTTTCAATCTACTTATAACAATTTCCAAATCAAACTACTGGTATTTCAAAGCCAAACTCTTCATTCTCTATAGGCATAAAGGAAAAAGAAAGGGGTGAATAGTGAAATTAATTAGACCTACTATCCAAAATTGGAAAAGGTACAGGTTTTTCAAATGAACTAGGTGGATCTAAAATTAAAAAAAAAATCTGAAAAAAACAATTATGAGGCAGCTGTCAGTTTAAGCAATTTCGTAGGCATCGTCTCACACTAAGAACCACAAATCTTAGCAAGTTCATCCAACCATTAACATTAGAGGAAAAGCAATCAAAGGTCAGATAAAATATTACTTTTGCCTAAAGGAATTAGAACCTAATAAGAAATAATCCATTAATATCGCAAAATTTTTGAGAGATACCTTTCCGGAGGCGGAGAAACGTGACTGGAATAATCACCGGAATGTCGTTGAAAAGTATATATCCGGCATGGAATTATTCCCAACGAGGTGAACAAGCCCTTGATGATCGATTTTGAGAGAGAGAGAGAGAGAGAGGAACCGAGTTAAAAGAATAAAAAAGTTAATTAATAACAATAATGAAAAAAAAAAAAAGAAACTTAGGTTTGCACTTTGCAATGCAACTACGCCGTTTGAGATAGACGATTACTAGACTAGAGTAGTAGAAATTGGGAAAGAAGCAAAATGCATCCCTTGGTCCCTGAATCACAGGATTGTTATCTATTGAATCCCTTAACCTTTTTTATTATTATTATTAAGTACGTTTTGTGAAAAACAAAAGAATTCCTCGTCCTCGTCCTCCTTGCCTTTGCCCTTCCCCTAGGTCTGTTGGGGGTCAATCTTCCTCCGAAAGGTAAAAACTGAAACAATCATCAAACTCCATATTGAATATATGTCTTCTGTTAGCAAAAAAGGGCAAAAACCAGATTCCAAGAGCTCCAAATCCCAACTTATGGAACCACCCGAGAGCTTGTTTCCTTCGAAGGGTGAGATCTTGAGAGTCATTGATGTACTAGCAATCGCCTCTTCCGTTGCTTTCACTTGTAATTTCATCGCCACTTATTTCAATTCCACCACAAAGCCCTTTTGTGATAGCAACACTGACTCTTTAGATTCTCTCTCTGGTATGTAATTTGGACTTCTGATTATTCGCTTCTGCTCTTTTTTAACTGCTTCCATTTTGTCCCTTTCTTTTCGTGTTTTCCTATGTCGGTTTCTTTTGTTGTTATGAGAATGTTATTCACACTCTAAATGATGTTAGTTTTTTTTTTCCTGTTGTGTTTTGTGCTTTGCAGATTGAAATTGGAGTTGAATTTATATCCACATGTAATAGCCTAGATTTTTAAGCTGGTTTCGTGTTGGATAAGTTAGTGTACGCTAGTATTCTAGTTGGGTTTCTTTTGGGATATGGTTGGACTTCAAAATAAGATTGGCTACGCCTCATTGCTATTTTTCATAAGATATGACTGCACAAAAAATCTAGCCTGGTTCATCTTGTTTCTTACAGTTTCTACTTATTGACATTGTTTATGTCTGGGATGCCTTATATTAAATTCTTTGCGGTGCATTGGTAGTATCTCAGTGTGCTAGGAATTGGTTGTTTTTTATTGCTAACTATTAACTGATTCAACCACGAAACTTCAGAGAATAGTTCCTTGTGTGATTTTGATCAATGAATTTATGTCTTACAACTAATGTGCATGTCAAGATAAAAGAAAGTATAGTTCTTTCCTTCAAAGTCGAAGCAAGTTTGCAAGGTGGAATTCCATTGAATGTACGATTTTGAAGTTGCATAGTACAAATTCTTAAAAAGACTGTAGAATTTCCTACCTATTTTAAATTCAGGAAATTTTTTGGGTTTGATGATTTCTGTGTAAAAATAATGTCTTGATAATTCACCTAATGTGTTGTTTTTACATTTCTTTATCAGCGGTTGTGTTTCATTTATACTCCATATGAAGAGGTGTCATCCCATTCTTATAAAATCATGTACATTGCAATTTTTTCTTTTTCCCTGGATTCGATCTCTGTTTTTTTAAAGCATATTTGTACTGTTCTTGTAAAATTATGTGTTTGATTTCTTCTCTGTGTGTGTTGTGTGTATCTAACTAATAGTATCATGTTCAAACCATTTTAGTTCCCTAGTTCTTTAGTTCTTAGCATTTGTTCTCAGCATGGTGTTTATTGTCTGTGCTGATATATCTCCTTGACGGACCAACACTGTTTCAGATTGCAACCCTTGTCCAAGAAATGGAGAAGGCAAGTTGGAATGTACTCATGGTTATAGAAAGCATAGAAACATATGTAGAGAAGATGAAGATGTCAATGAAAGAGCTAAGAAACTTGTCTGTTCTAAGAATCTTGTTCCTTATGGTAAACTAATTTTCTTAGAATGGAAAAAATACTTATTTTATCATGGAGTTTCTGTTACATGTTTTTCTTATATTTACATGCAATGCAACTGCAGTCAGAGTTGGTAGAAAATTGCCTGTGTAAAGCTTATGCTCAATTCTTATGCTATGGATCTGGGACAATTTGGGTTTGTCTCTGTTGCAACTCTCTAAACTTTTAAAGCTGTCGCTGTGAGACTACTACTGTGTTCAATTGACATGCAGCTAAGATATGTAATCTTATAGTAATTATTCATTTTTAGGTGCAAGAGGATGTCATTTGGAATGATTTAGATGGGCACCAACTGATCGAGAATTTTAGTCCAGATAATGCTGTGTATACATATACCAAAAAAAGGGCTATGGTGGTCATTGATAATTTGTTGGAGATAAGGATGAATCATGATGGGTAGGCTGTTCCAACTTCAGTTTATCTTAACATTTACTGAAAGCTTTTGAGGGTTCTCTGATAGAACACATCCTAAGAATTCTGATCATATAAAAATTTTGTTGCAGGAAGAAAGAGTTGAAATATCCAGACATGGTTGCTGAACATTACAAACCATTTACCTGTCACATTTCTCAATGGATCTCCAAGCATGCTGTTTTTATTGCGCCTCTTTGTGCATTGGTAATTGATGTTTTATGGACAGGCTTCCTGTGCTTTAGTTTAGGCACCAGGTGTTAAATTTTGTTTGCAACAATGAGAATGTGCAGGTCCTGGGATCTGTTACTACTTAGGAAAGTCCAACATAGATTGTATCTATCAAGTAGAGGCAACGAGCTTTACCAGCAGTTATTCAAACACTTTATTTCCATTTGCTGTATTTAGCTGTATGATTTGTTTCTCTTTTGCTACGTTTTGCTATTTGGGCTCCTATAGAGGTGATTCTGCAATATTTTTATTGTTGCTGGTTTAAGACAGGATTCTTGATCTTCAGAATTTGGTAAGTTTTATTTCACTTCTGGTTTAGTATAATATTTTTGGTCACAACCTAAATATCAGATTATACAGAAACTGGGGAAATTGATAGGAGAAACAATGATAGGTAGAATAGATGGAGAGGCAATTTCAAGACATGAGTTCCCCATTTAAGAATTTTGCTAGCTTTATTTCACTTACATTTTTGTGTCATCTTTTTGGTTATAAGCTATATGATTTTATAGGTAACTGAGGACATTGAAAGAATAGTATACTAGGTAGAATAGATGGAAAATAAAGTTTTATTATCTAAGCAAGTGATGCATTAGGGAATGATATTATTGCAGGATGATTGTGAACTACATGCATTATAAGCTTTTAAGTATAAAATTAATAAAGCATGGTAGGTAGAATACTTATTATCCTCGCCTTTAAATTGTACACATAGAAGAAGCAGGACTAATTGATCAACAGTGTCTCTTTATTGGTGGGGTTGAGCACTAACATCTGCTGTTATTTTGATATACTATCTAAAAGAAAAAGCCACTGACAGAGATGTTGCCTTTTTGTTAGGTCTGTGAAATACTTGAAGAAAATGCCTTGATATCAAAGCAATCAAATGGTGAATGTGAACCTTAGGTAGTTTGTTCTCAGTCATGAGATCATCTGCTTTTGCCCAAAGAAAGAAAGGATCCTGTTTTATGGAAAAGGGTATCTTTTGATGTCTTTGAATTGAGTTAAACTTTTGCTACAAATCAACTTGTTTTTCCAAGCAAAATGATATTGCATTTGAGTTGTTATACTGTTGACCTGCTTGAAAGATGTTATTGTTTATTTGCTTGTTTCTATCTTACATTTATGTCAATGATTCAACTTTTTTTTTTAAATTCCAGGTTGAGGAGTTGGTACAGGAAGATTCCCAAGTGGATCAATATCCTAAGCTAGTGAAGAGCGAATCAAAAGTTGTGTGGGAATGGCAAGGTATTGTTCTATTTTAACTATTAATTTAGTTAACTGATCTAAATTGAGATTAAAAAAAAAATTCTATTCAATCTAATGTTCTTGGAGCCAGTTCTTCTCTTAATCAGTTTTGCACCAAGTATAAAATATGGGGTAATTGGTTAGCCAGTTCTTTTATCTTCCTGGCGATTTGTTTAGCAGTCAAACCACATATTATGTATCGGAGCAAATTTATAATTGATTCTGAGTTAGGTGGCTTGCATATTTTTCTCTTCCCCACACACCCCAAAAGGAAAGAAAATAAAAAAAATAAATAGGATTGTAAATTATAGCGGTAGCATTGTAAAGATGACAAATAAGAGAATCTCAGCTATTGGCTGAAAAGTCTGCATTAATTTTTTGATTGATGTCGCATTAGTGGAGAGGAAAATGTTTCCTTGGAGTTGCCAAAATAGCATCAATGATTGACTCTATATAGTTCCCATGGTAAAAAATTGTTCAAGTGGGTACTATCGTTGTCATAGTTCTTTTTTTACAGCATTAATACTTCACCAACATATGAATTGCACTTATGATAGGCTGAAAATATATTTGGTAGGTGGTAAATCCCTTTAGCCTTTTCTTATTCAGGTTGACATGTGCTCTTTCTCAATTCCATAGTTGAAGGTTCATGGAGATCAGCAAGGAAGGGAAAAAAGGGAGAGGCAAGTAAATTGAAGTCCAGTGAAGATGTCAAAGAAAATTCTGAGCAACGAATCCATGCCATGAAGGCTGGTGAGAGCTTCTTGCAGTTAAGTATTTGCAATACATAAAAGATGTACTTTTACCACTCCACCCTTGAATCCTTCTGGGATTTGCTTTCTTGATGTGATGATCTTAAACCATTAATTTGTGTACATATCCACTGACGTTTTTGAAACGGAATGATCGTCCTTCTCCATTAAGCCGAAAAAGTTGCTGCCTTTCTGGCCAAGGGCGTTCTGTAGCTCTTATGTTTTGTATCCAGGTTGTCTGAGATGTCCTATGAATTGTAAGCAGCAAATACTTTTTCGGCTGAGGGAGGATTTTGAGAGAAGGTATTATGGAGCTTCCGAGAGTTTTATACATTTTTTCTTCATTTCCAACTAATATTTTGAATTAGGTGTTTCACTTTGGCATAGGCAGCCGAAAGCTGACATTTTAGGACCTGGGAATTGCTTGTACTTGAAATTCTGCTCAAAGATATACCTGCAATTAATGCGGGTCCTCTTCAGGGTTGGCAACACAGAAAATATAGTCATTCTTTTTCTAGACTTGATAAATCCAGTGAGCATGTTTAAAAAGCCAATTTAGTGTACATTGGTAATATATTGGTATTAATATACATTGGTAATAGATTGTTATTAATACTATCTGATGAATAGATGATCCGAATATCATTAAGCAGCTTAGAGGATTTTTTTCGTTATAAGATTAAATATTCTTTAGTACCCGCTTTCTGGGTCCAACTTGGGTACTGGTGCATACCCAACTTGAATCCGCACTCCATGAAGGAATCACTTATTAGGAGTTTTTCAAGCAACTTGGAATTCGTATTTCATTCTATCTCCCCCTCATTTGGACATGTATTTGATCAAAAAATTAATAAAATATGAACCTTCTATTTGTTAACAGGATATTTATAATGCAAGCCACCATTGTAGACCTGTCAAATCAGGCGAGTTTGGATCAAATTTATTTGGATTTCAGATTGAACCTGGTCTTGGGGTCAAAATTATTAACTTTTCAAATCCAACTTGGGTTGGATTTAAAAAACTGACCAAGCTACGATTTTGAAAAAAAAAAAAAAAAAAAAGGAGCCTAGCTACGATTTCGATCGGTTTGATTTTTTGTAATTCAAAAGGAATAATGGTCATCACTGAACAAGGAAATGAACCTGATTTGGAACAATAAATTGATGAATTACAAATAGTCCATTCCTGAAAATTAAGACACTCCTCCCGCTCCATGCTGGACCACGCACCCTTTGACATCTTCATACAGTTATGTGTTTATGTCGTTTCTTTTCCAAATGATAAATATATTTCAGCCAACTAATAAGCATGGAAATAACATACCACATTAAATATGTTTGTCTTATTTTAACATAATGTGTATCAATTTATTTTTTTTCTTTCAATTTTCATATAATTATTTTAAGATAATGTTTGTTTAGTGGTATATTGTTGAACTTAAATTGATGTTGGGTTCATGATATTTTTTTTAATTTCTTTAATATAAAATATTGTTTTCATGATAATTTGTATCCATTTATAGACTATTAATCATTAAAATAAATATAATATCAACAAAAAAATTTGATATTATACCTATAGCCTAACTCAAAATAAAATTTATATATATATATATATATATATGAAAGTTGAAACTAAGATTGTAATCGAATCAAGCCGAATTGAATATTGATGAGTTCGAACTCGATTTGTTTAGATCTATCATAAATTTGAGTTTAGCTTGAATTCGATTCGATATTTTATATTTAAATTTGAACATGACTCGTTTTAAAATTATTAAATTCATAAGTAATTCAAACTCAATTCATAAATAATTCGTTTATTATGCTTAATGAGTATAGTTTGAATTCGATTTATTAACTAATAATGACAAAAGTTTAAATTCGAGTTCAAACTTGATAATAAAATCAAATATAAATAAATTTTAAATGAATACGTTCCCGAACTAACAAACTAAACAGTATTAAGTTTAAGTGCGAAATGATTTTCGAAATACTCTAATTAATCAAATCGCATTATTTCCAAATATTAATTTTATAAAATATTGATTAAAAAATATAAAAATAATTTTGAAGATAATATCTTCTAATATATTGAAATTCAGGTATACTAAAATACTATACTAATTTATACGTTCAATTTCATTTTATATCTTTTTTATAAAAAAAAAAAATTGCAGTAATGCCCTTTATTCATTTGATAGTATGCCCTTCCTAGTTTCCTTTTTTTCCTGTAACTATTCCCTTTTAATTTTATTTTTTGAAATTGTGGACAAATAGATTTTTCAATTCGCAATCTCAACTGCTTGGGTTGAGAAGAGGAAGAGAAGCTATGGTTGCGATATATCGGTGACCCACATGCCATTGCTTAACTCATAATTGAAGAAAAACTGTCGGTGTTTATTTAATAATACAATTGAATTTCGTTCCATCCCAATTTAAAATTTCATTTTCAATTCCCATCATTCTAAAGTTGTCATTTTCTCAGTAATAAATGCTAACTGAAATTAAAGTTGATGGATCAACGAGTAGTTAGTTAGCTTATAAAGCTTAATTAGTTTAGCCTAATTACTTTTATTGTTAATTGATTTTAATAAACTTTATTGAGTTAGTTCTATTTTTTTTATTACCTTGAATGCCAATTTTGAGCATTTAAACTTTCATAACGAAAACGTTAAGAAAATAAATATAACTATATTATTTTAATATATTATAAAAATTTTGAAAATGTAAAATTTTAATTTTTATGATAGCAAAATTCACAATTTTATTTTCTAAATGTTTAATAATATTTTTTTAGCCAAAAATACATTAGTCAGAATGAAATAGTTTTTTTACAAAAAAAAATAATTATGCATTGACAGTGAGATATTTTGTAGGTTAATTCGGACTAATGAGAAATTGTTACATTTGATGTAAAACAAATTAATAAAAATAATATATAAATTATTTTATTTATATGATATTCTCTCGTAATACCCTCAAAAATCAAAGCATACGGATGCACTTAGCATTCACACTTACCACATTAATTTTAGATTTTTTGTGGGTGATAGCAACAGACACCTCACTTAGCATTTTCACTTTGTTTTTCTAATTAATATTTACATATTTTATTAAGAGAAGATGTTAACAGTTTTTTATTTTAATAAATATTTTAAAAATTATTGTGAAATTAAAATTTTTAAAATAAAAAAAATAACCAGCTGTTTTTTAAATTATTATAACTGGCACAGAGAGGAATAGGATGCCAATCTATTATGCTAGTTCTATAAATATCCATTTACCGCATGAATAAAATGGAAGTGTTTTTGAGTAAATGAGTTTGGAATCTACAAGCTCATTTTATGATAAATAATACAATAAATTGATTTAATGTATTAAAATCACACATTTAAGGATTTGTTTAGTTAAACAGTAGTGATGAGTTGTCAATAAGGGATTAGCAGAAAATGATAGCAATCAACTACTAAAATTTAATAAATTTATAATTAGTTTGAAAGTGTTTAATAGCATAAGGATAAAAAAATAAATCAAAATTTATAAAATAATTTATCAATAATCATGTTGTGCCATTTATGTGATATATATGCTTTTTTTTTTGTTTAGAATGCAAATCATATATAATATAAAAATAATTAATTAAATTAAAAATATAATAATAAAATATTTTTTAACCAATTAAAAATCATTATAAATTTCTTTTAAGTAAAAAAAATAAATTTTATTTTATATATTAAATATCTAAAAAAATTAATTTTTAATATGAAAAATTGAAAATTTTAATTTTCATAAAAAAATATAAATTCTAAAAATTGTTGGTTAAATTTTCTAATTGTCAACTTTTACTTTTATTTAACTAAATACCTAATTTAACTTTTTTTTATTAGACCAGAACTAAATATTTAATTTAACTTTTTGTTTATTAAACTGTTCAAAATAAAAACAAAACCAAAGGAATACTAAATTTCATTAAAAAATAAAAACTGATTGTGTTTCATCTGAAATTAATTAAATGCAAAGTTTTTGTTATCAATATTGAAGGAAGAAATGATAAAATTTGAATCTTAATTATTTGAAAGAGACCTAAATTCTTCAATCATTTAGGCAACAACTAATTTCCAATTATTAAGCTCGAATTTAGATTGTTTAGTAAAACTAGATAATATTAACTGATAATTTAATTGTAATTGATAATTTAGTTGATTCAATTAAAAGTGTTAGTTAAAATTAGTTGAAAATATAAAATAATATATTTATATTATTTAAATATATTATATAAATTTTATTTAAATATATAATAAAAATAAATTATATAATATATATATATACATATTAAATAATATAAAAATTATATTAAATATCTCATTCCAATATAATAAAATATCTCTATTTTTATTATATAATAATATTATTATTATATTAAATAATTTTATAATTTAATAATTATATTATTATTATAATAAAAAATATATATAATCTATTAATTTATTAAAAAAATAATTCGACTCAGGTTATAATCAAATTTGATAAGAGGAAGAGATAACTATGAAACACATGTCATAATCATCCTTAATTGCTGTTAAATACTTCTAACATACTTTAACAACCCCACTTCTGGTTTGTCATTCCACATACTTATATTATTTTATATAAAAATCTCTCCGTTTCCTTTTTTTTTTTTTTTTGGTACATAAAATCTCTCCGTTTTTTAATGCCTGTTTACTCTATTTCTTCACAGTTACCCCTGTGGATCAGTGGATGTATATGTAAATGTAGAAGCAGCTTAACTCATGCTGGGACTGTACACACTGTGCTCATTTCTTCTACCTGTTAACTAATCAAAAGTTAAAACTCGAGATCTACTCATCACTTAATAAGCTCAGGTTTCATCCATTTTTCTTTTTCTTTTTCTTTTTTAAGCTTTTAATTGTTTATTTTCTTCTGCTTTCTTAATATGCCATTCCATTTGTCTGATCTTCGCCCCCTGTTAACAAGTTTTGATCTTTTTTCAAACCCCATTCAAGTGTGGCTGATTTTCTTGATTGGTATGTTGCATTCTTGATTAACTGACTTCGTAATGGTGTTTAATTTGTGAATCCAGGTCCCTTAGTTGTTTTAGTGACTCTATGGACTATTCATACTGCCTCTTAGTAATTCCCAGAATTGATATTTGTCAGTTGATTTTAGCAATTTTATTTTATAGGCATTTTCACTCAAGATTTGTCGTTCCACAGTCATATATTTGCTTTATCGCATATATATTTCGATGATTTATTATATATTACTTTCAGAATTACATTGAAGATTCCTAATATTAAAATATTATTTTAGTTTTCAATTGATATGTCAAACCACCTGCTAAATAATTAGCTACAAAATTGTTTCTTGAATTATGCCTAAAGTTAAAAATGACTTAATGCAGAAAGGCTTTCTATTTATAGTATTTTATATAGATTGATTTTATTGAAATCCATACTACTTATTTTCTCCCTTATACTTTAATTAAACATCTTGATTATTACTCACAAAGTAGAAAATGAAATCTAATCTTTTATTATGGATAGTTTCTAACTTCACGAAGAGTGCTTGCTGCCTTCTTCTTGCCAGCATGCTTGTAATTATACTGCATCTTACAGTTTGGTGACCCAGCAACATCATCATGAGCTTGAAACATAACCCCGCTGGCAGCAGAACGAGAAATCCTTTGTCAATATTTATTGTGTTCTGTTTGTGCTGTTTCTTTTACGTCTTGGGGGCATGGCAGAGGAGTGGTTTTGGAAAAGGGGACAGCATAGCTTTGGAGGTGACAAAACAAAGCAATTGCAATATATTCACCGATCTGAACTTTGAACCCCAGCACAAGATTGTTGAGATTAAAGAATCATCTAAGACAAAAGCTGTAGTATTTAAGCCATGTGATGTTAAAAATACTGATTATACCCCTTGCCAAGAACAAGACCGAGCAATGAGATTTCCACGTGAGAATATGATATATAGGGAAAGACATTGTCCACCTGAAGAAGAAAAATTGCATTGTCTTATTCCAGCACCAAAAGGGTATAAGACCCCTTTTCCATGGCCAAAAGGCCGCGACTATGTCCACTATGCTAATGTTCCATATAAAAATCTGACTGTGGAGAAAGCTGTTCAGAACTGGGTACAGTTTCAAGGTGATGTGTTCAAATTTCCAGGTGGAGGAACCATGTTCCCTCAGGGTGCAGATAAATACATTGATGAACTTGCATCAGTGATCCCTATAGCAGATGGCTCTATCAGAACTGCTCTTGATACTGGTTGTGGGGTATGATTTAAAGTATTCTAATTTTTTCCTAATCAGAACACTACCTAGAACTTAATTAAAGTGACCAATACTTCTCTGTTGTTTAAGGTATGACATTCAGTGGTGTTGGTGCATAGTCATGCTCTCAATGTTGTCCTTATGTTTTAATGTATTGGATTATATCCTGTGTTTCTTTTGTCCTGTTTCATTAAGCATTAGTCTATAGCATGGTAATTATTTTCCAATTGATGTAATGTGGCTTTTGGCTGTTACTAGAATAATAGGAATCCATTTTTGTAGGATTTTATTTGTATAGGAATTACATGACAGCCTTGACATGGATTGCATTCTTTATTTTTCCTATGATTATAATATAAATCTTCCCTTCTTCTTCCCCTTCTACTCTTAATCCAAGGAACCTTCTTATTCCAGCTTGGTGGTTGCTTTATTTAGTTATAATTGCTGAACTGATGAAGCCAATACTTTCTTTTAGGTAGCAAGCTGGGGTGCGTACCTCATGAAAAGAAATGTATTGACTATGTCCTTTGCACCAAGGGACAATCATGAGGCACAAGTGCAATTTGCATTGGAACGGGGAGTACCTGCTGTTATTGGTGTTCTTGGATCAATTCGTCTTCCATACCCATCAAGAGCTTTCGATATGGCTCAATGCTCTCGATGTCTAATTCCATGGACAGCCAATAGTACGTAGTTCTAATTCTTTCATAGATGACATGGAATTCATTTTTTTTTCTTTTAATGCATTGCAATGTAAGATAAGCTTTAGTTTTTTTTTTTCTTTAATTTAAAAGAAAAAACGAAATTCAAAATTGCATATTAAACTTTCCTACCATTTGATTGTTTATGAGAATAACAATCCTTTTTGCAGACATAGAAGTGCGAAAAACACAAGATTCATGACCAAACAATTCATGATATTAACAATAGATGATCCTAACTGACAATATGAAGTTCCAATTACATTGGAATTTCATATTCACTGCAGCAAGGTGCAGGTTGCATGTATAAAATATTCATGAAAAGTACATAGTTAGCTTGAAATAAAAGCAATTAGCTTCATAGATCAATACTCACATATAAAAGCCGGATCCATTCATACACATGCAGCTGGTGTTCGACTAATTTGCATAGGACATATAATTTTAGCTTATCTAAGTGATTTATCCAATTAAGTAGAGTCTTTCTTATTGAAAGTGCTTGCCATGTCAATCCCAAGTCATCATAAACTAGCAATATAAGTTGATTTGGCATCAATGTGTTAATGGAAATGTCACAAGAAAACTGGAGGTCCCAAAATGTAAAAGCACAATACATGTATTTCTTTTTCTGAATGGTATCCTTTTTATTTTGAGTGGATTCATTTCATTTATTGACTTTATTTTTTGTAATATCGCAAGTAACTTCAGAATTACTGATATATGTGACTGTTTTCTTTTTTTTTTCTGTTTTTTTCCTTGTCGCTATTACAGAAATCTGACACAATGCAACAAATATTGTGAACAAATTTCTTGTGATTACATGACTTGAAAAATTGGGTTAAAATTTTGAATTCCTTTCTTAATTAATTCTATTGATTAAGTCTCTGTTTGTTTGGTGGAAGTTTTATAATTTTACTTCCGTATGCAGGTGGTATGTATTTAATGGAAGTTGATCGAGTACTCAGACCTGGAGGATACTGGATCCTGTCTGGTCCTCCAATAAATTGGAAGACCTATTATCAGACCTGGAAGCGGTCTAAGAAGGATCTCCAGGCTGAACAAAAAGAGATTGAAGAGCTTGCTGAAAGCCTTTGCTGGGAGAAAAAATATGAGAATGGAGATATTGCTATCTGGAGAAAAAAGATAAATGACAAAAACTGCCCAACAAAGTCTACCAGTATATGTGAATCAGTCACTGATGATGTCTGGTGAGTTTGCATATATCTTGTTTTGATTATGATATATATAATATCTAGTAATGTAATGATTGATAGTAAAATCCATAGCAATGACAGTAAAATGATTGAATTTTTTTGCAAGCAAAATTGTTTTCTATGCATGCTGTTTCCTGTCATTGAGCTTCCTTTTTCCTATTTTAATCCATGCCTACAGGGCGGTAGAAATAGAAAATGATAGTTTTCCTCTGTATTACTTTCTCTCCAGAGAATTAAATATTTATCTATTCATAAATTATTTTAAGTGGGTCAATGCTAATTTTTCTGCATCACCCTGCTATTTGCTAGTCACTGGGAAAATAGCCTTTACTCTAGTTTCTTTTCAGAGGTAATGGCTGTAACAACAGAAAAAGAAGATGCCTAATACAATGGGACTGGCTGCTGGAGACTTTTTTCTTGTCCTTTTTTTTGCTGCTTGTTCATTTGATTCTTTTAATTCCTTTAACAACCCTGGTGTCTAGTGGAGATTCTTCTCTTTCCTTGAACCCTTGTATCTGGCGGGCCTTCTTTTTTTTTTTCAAAAAAGAAAAATGAAAATCTATTGGTTTACTTTAACAGCTCATATATATATTTTCTGAAATTTCTTTAGAATTATTATTTCTTTTATTTCATGATATTTAAAAAAAAAATTGTGTCATGTAGGCTTAGTAGTCAAACCCAATCTTCATTACTACCACTGTAAATTTTAGCTAACAAATTATATATTTTTCAATTACATAGACAATTTAGTTGTTGGAGACTTGGAGTATGAATGATTTCACAAGTGTTTGAAAAATTGATGGTAGTCCTATCAATCCAGCCTGGTTCTGCAACATGAAACCATTTATTATATGAAACCCTGCTGTTCTCCCAACTTCTGTACCTGAGACTGACTTCTTAAAAGGGAAACTACTGCTATCTACAACAGCTTCCACTAATTCTAAGAGTTGCTCTTGTTTCCTGTAATATTTGCATTTTTAATCTTTCTGGTGTGATTTATTATAGGTACAAGGAAATGGAAACGTGTGTCACCCCCTTCCCTAAGGTGACCAGTGCAAAAGAAGAAGCTGGCGGGAAGTTAAAGAAGTTTCCAGAAAGGCTATTTGCAGTGCCTCCACGAATAGCTAAAGGACTTGTTGATGACATCACGGCAGAATCTTACCAAGAGGTTAATAATCTGTGGAAAAAGCATGTAAAGGAATACAAAAGGATCAATAGAATGATTGGCACTACAAGATATCGGAATGTGATGGATATGAATGCAGAGCTAGGGGGATTTGCAGCCGCACTTGAATCACCAAAATCTTGGGTGATGAATGTCGTGCCTACAATTGCTAAGAACACTTTAGGTGTTATATATGAGAGAGGTCTAATTGGCATTTATCATGACTGGTATGTCCTTGTTAATCTTCTCTTTACTGCCTATGTCAATAGTCGTCTGATATCTTGTAGGTTTACATTTAGTTTGTAATATTCTTGTTTTTGCATCACTAGATGGACAACAAAATGGAAGTGATTTCTAAAGTCTTCTAAGCTGTGGCGTGTAAGGGCTTAATACCATTTGACTTCACCAAATGAACCAAGTAAACTAGGAAACACCTATGGCTAACTTCACATTTGCTGACAAAATACTGGTGCAGCTTGTCAATCATATTGAGCTTTACTAAATTATAGATATCCTATTTACAGTATTAACTGAATTAGCTTGGCTTATTGATCAGGTTTGTGCAGCTTGCCTGCTTGAAAGTTAGAATTTCCTCTCCCCCACTGAACTGTCAATGCATTTTCTGAGGAATTTCGTTATTTTTTGCACTGCCAAATCTGGAGTCTTCTTTGTCATAGTGCTGGACCATTTGTTTGGAAATATAAACTATAGGACCCTTGTTAATTTCATCCTTTCATTAGAACATATTTTGTAGAGCACTTGAAATCTCACTGTTGTTAGACAGAAGTCCTTTTTTTTTCTTTTTTCTGTTAAGCTGAAATTCAGAAGTCAGTGTTGAAATCTGAATGGCATTTTCGTTTACTGTCTGCTTTCAGGTGTGAAGGGTTCTCAACCTACCCGAGGACATATGACCTTATTCATGCCAATGGTGTATTTAGCATGTATCAGAATAAGTATGTTTCTTATCTTCGTTTTCCTGTATCCTGAAGTTGCTAATAATTCTGCGCCATGAAAAAGTCTTTTCATTTTACCATCAGGGAATTTTAAGTTTACAGAAAACTTATTTCACGCAACACTTTTATGTTTATGATAATATTTTCCTTTCTGGATTTGGTATCATGGATTTTGATGGACATCACCAACCAAAACTATATTACCTCTAATTTCTGATCAACAGAAGTGAATGTCTGACAGGTGTAAATTTGAGGACATCCTTCTTGAAATGGATCGTATTTTGCGTCCTGAAGGGTTGGTAATATTCAGAGACGAGGTCGATGCTCTCAACGAAGTCAAGAAAATTGCTCGAGGCATGAGATGGGACTTAAAAATGATAGATCATGAGGATGGCCCCCTTGTACCTGAGAAGATTTTAGTTGCTGTCAAACAGTATTGGGTTGGCAGTGCAGGAAACAGCACATCAAGTTGATAAATAAACCTCAAAAAGAAAAAAGAAAATGAAAATTTTACTGCAGTGGACAGGTGATCAAGTTGTTCCAAATGGGATGACATTGAAGGATTCTGATGTTCACTGTTGGCAGAGGTAAGTTATCCATACAGACAAAGCAAATGAACTCCAAGCTAAACACTTTGGATGTGATTTTGGATGGCACAGCATAATTTTATGTAGCTGTGAAAAAAATTAGGTTTTTGATTCAAGATTGTAATAACCATGCCACTTTCAATCATGACTTGTATTGGGTCAACTTATCATATATCCAATGTTTATTTTATTGATTTATGTGAATCAATAGTATATCTTTTTTCCTTTTTAACCCAATATTCATGGTTATCATACATAATATTTATGAAGTGGAAAGGGTTTGAGGTTTTCTTTTGAGATAATTTTGTTGTGGTACCTCATAATCAACTATTTAATGTAATACTGTGTATTGTTGTTCTTGGTTATATTTAAGAAATTTTATTTAATTTGTAACATTTAATTTCTGATATATTCAGCTAATTTTTTGCTTGGAGACTTATAGCTATTAGTAATATTTTTCGTTATAATTAATAACTTTATAGAATTTTATTTTATTTTTAATTCATTAGAGAAATTTTTTATATTCTTAATTTTCAATTTTGATGATAAAGTAACATAAAATGATTAATGAATTCATTTTTTTATATATATAATTGAATTTTTATTTTATTTTTTTATCTGCTTTTAATAATGTTTATAATTTTATTATAGCTTTTAGTTCTTTTATATTGCATCAATCCAAATTATTGATTTAAAAAAAATATACTTTTTGTATTTTATATATTTTTATTATAACTCAATCCAAAATGATTTAAAAATATAATGACTAAATCTAATCTTAAAATAAGAGCCTGATTATCTAGTCTAATTATAATGTTTTAGGGTTTAGCTCTTATACTTTTATTTTGATATATTCAGTCAGTTTGCTCTTTATGATATGTGTTGAATCCTTTTTAACAGCATATTAATATAATAATAGAAAAATATTTTCATAAATCCATCAATAATTATATATAAATATATATATATATATATATATATTGAAAATTTTTAATTTTTTTCAAGACTATTAAATAATTAGGAATGAATTTATGATTTATGTTGTTAAAAAAAGGGCACGAAAGTGTTCGTGATGGCTGACAACTAGAAAATACTAACTTATTGAGAAAACATAGAGCAGCGTAAACAAATTAAACATGTATCGAATTTAGAATAGAAGTGGCGGTATGGTGATAGTGATTTACTTACTGATAAACGTTCAAATGCATATCCACAGTCTTTAGGTCACTCCACGCAGAGTTGGTCTTTATGCACAAATCCTTACCAGCTCATATGCTGACCCACACGAAAGCCTTTGGTCTCTTTTCATGCCAGATGTATACGCCATTAAATCCCAATTTTCAATTTCTCATTAACTATCTTATCTATCTGTCTATCCACCTTCTCTTTTCTTTTTCTTCCTTAACAAAATTTCACAGAATGAATTTCATAAACTTTCCTTCGATTTTAAAATTTTCACGGGATTGGGAGGTGTTTGGGACAGAAGTTTGTAACAGTTGATCACTGTTTGTCGCAATAGTTATTTTAAAGGTATTTATTAAGATATCTTAATTAATAATTAATAGTTGATTATTATCTTAATAATTTAAACTATATATGTGTGTGTGTGTGTGTGTGTTGTATTTCTAACTATTATATATATTATTTTTTTTGGATTGCAAGGGAGAGAAAAATCTAAAGAACAACACAAGAAGAACTAAATGGGTATAATTCTAGAACACAACACTCCAACCAGATCATCTGGCAGAAACGAGGCAACCCTTTCAGATGGCATCATAAATTTCGTGACCCCTCCATCAAATCTCAATGGCTCATTAATTGACGAGTCGATCCGCAACCTTATTTCCCTCTCGATAGATATGCTGAATTTTAGTTTAAGGAATCAAAGACAAGAGATCCTTGCAAGTCTGCACTGGATTAAATTGCCCATCATAGGATCCTACCTTAGCAAATCATTAAGCCACTGGTTGGAATCAATTTCAATGACCTTTCAAATCCCTCCAAAGTTTTGCTTCAATAGCCCACAGTCTTAGGGCCTATTTAGCATTGAGTTTATCAAAAGTGCTTTTGGAGAAAAAAAATTTATTTTTACGTTTTTTAAGTTTTGAAAACTGATTTTGAAGAAAAGCAGGAAAATAGATGTTTTTCCCAAAATTATGTTCGGAAAAAACAGTTTATAAAAAATTAAAAAAATCAGCCAATTAAATCAAAAAAATTTTAAACCTGCTTTTTGCATACCTAACAGTAATTTCAAACACTCATTTACAATGTTTTTGTAACCAGTTCTTAGTATTTGCTATAAAATATCAGCTAATAGTTATCAACTATTAACTATTTGAAACTACTGAACTACCAAGTCCTTAATATATTTCAAAAATCATCCTTTAATGATAATTAATTACTAAATATCTAAATTATTGAATCAAAGATCCTAAAATTTCATATTCCTGAAAATGTCAATTAAGCCGCAACAGCGTAACAGAGATTGATTTTTGTTGTGATTTCAACATCAAAAGTTTAGGACTTTATAACAAATAAATACAGGAAAAATCTCGAGTCACATATTCGCTCTCGTTAACAACACAGATTCGGACAATAATTTTAATTTGATGAGACCTAAGCTAAATACCATACATACTTATCAATAAATCTGTGGGCTGTGTGGACCAATGCTCATGCACTTACCAAAAATATATTAACTACTGACTTGTATGATCCAAAACTATTACCAAACAAAAATTTCTTCCTCATGCTTCTAGTTGGGACTATTCAATGTCTCCCACCATAAGCTTGACTGCAAGCTTTTCTTTTGATGAGGATGGTTTCTACGCCCCACAAAGACATTGATGAAATCTGGATCAAAATTTGTAAACACAGTAGGGTAAAAAGCTCCATTGTTATATCTATCTTTTGATCTCTGTATTAATTTGATACCAATTCTTTTATTTTTTTTTTATTTTGGTACCAATTATTTTAATTTTTATTTCAGATCATAACACCCAAATATTATCCGGTGAAAATATGACATCATGGTTTGTCAGTTCAATGGACATGTCAAATTATCACCGCATACATGTTTGTTGATCTAGCAAACCGGCCTCCAAGTCAGCCAATTTTCACTTGATAATAGTTGGATATTATGATCTAAAATGAAAATTGAAATAATTAGTACCAAAATGAAATAGATAAAAGGATCGGTATTAAATTGATATGAAGAATTGATACGGGTGAAACTTTTTACCCAAACACAATAAGAGAAAAAAAAAAAAAAAAAAGAAGAATCGATTCAAAAATATTCAACTCTATTAATGAGTCCGGTCCAAAAAAAAAATACTATAATAATAACATTATGAATAAATATTATCATAATATATAAAAAGTGGTATATAAAATACTGTTTCAAGTAGGATAATATTATATTTATTTTAGAAAAAAAAAAAGACAAATTCTTTCTTGATCAGAAGTTAAATATGTACCAGGATCCAATTTTCTGTATTTTTTTCAAATATATAGTATTTTATTAACTTAATCTCTAATAGAAAAACATATTATTAAAAAATAATATTTATTTGATTCTACTTTAAAATGGCAGGAAATTAACATTTCAAAATTTTGTAGTCGATGATTTGAATGTTCATATATTTATATTAAATATAGATGACTACTAGTTACATTATTCTTGTTACTTTAATCTTTTCTATTTTTTCTAGTTTTTGAGTGATATGTATTTTTATTTTTTCTGGTATGAGGTTTATAATATTAAGACTGCAAGTATGTATCATTAAAATAATATAAAAGGTAATAGAATATATATATATATATTGTTTTTTCAACTATTAAATAAAAAATATAATAGTTTTAATGAGTTATATAATAATTATGAATATTAAATACTACAATATTTAATATTATTTAAAATTAAAGATTACGATGGTTACCAATGAAAAATCACTTATATATAAACTTCTCCCCATTAGTTTTTTTTTTTTTATTATCTTTTTCATCTTAATGAGTGACATAAATTTTCATTTTTAATATTATAAAAACTCAGAGAATAACATATGGGTCGATTGGTTAAAACTTTAGAAGTCACTCAAAAAATATTATATAATCCATATAAGGTGTCTCTTAAAAATAAAAAAATAATAAAAAAAATATAAAAAAGCTAATAATTAAGCACTGTATATATATATATATATTGGAAGGGGTGATGTTGGTTGAGGTTAATCTCAAATAATTGTTGCAAGAATCGGTTAATATAGAGACGTAGTGAATTAATTACGTGGGTGATTACAAGCCAATGACTTATTTAACTAATAATTTGCAGTTTTACATTTAGGAGATACTTGAGATTACCGTTGCGCTGAATGTTCAAAAAATATATTTAAAATTTTTTTAATTTAATTGACTAATTTTTTTAATTTTTTATAAATTATTTTTCTTAAGTCTATTTTTTTGAAAAAATAATGTATATATTCTTTCCAAAAATCAATATTCAAATTTCAAAAAAATTAAAAATAAATTTTTTTTTCTAAAAACATGTTTTCTAAACTCAACCTCAAACGGATAATCAGGGAAGAAGAAGTAAGAAGAAGTTTTTTGAATTGAATTCTCAAAATTTTATCTTCACATCAATTAATCTTAACATCTGCTTCAAAATCAAAAACAATCCAAAGGATGAAACTAAAAGAGTTGAGTGTTTCAACAAAAGACATTTAGGACTTTTTGTGTATATATGATTGAGAATTAGAAAGAGACAACATCAAGAGTAAATTAATAAGTTAATTAATTAATGAGAAAGCCAGAAGAAAGAAAAGAAGAGAAAAGAAAACATGACCCGTAATTATAATCTGTAAATGAAGAAATTGTGGCTATCAAGTAATTAAAGAAAGATATGAAATGAAAGAGTGAATAGTAATTAAATTTGCAATCAAATAAAGCCACAATTATAATATATAGTTTAGATATACAATAATGAAGTTTTGATTGAATCCCTCATATATTGACAAAGAGAGCACACACATGGTTGAAAAATGATTGAACCCTTTGAAATTTTTGAATGATATTGAGAGAAGATCAGGACATAGATAGCAGGCAAGGATCTAACAAGATGATAATGTGGGGCTTACACACTTACAAAAGGGTTTTCTTTTTTCTATAAAAACAAAAATCAACTGAAATTAAATTTGAATTCAGAAATACACAATTCTGAAAATAATGAAAACTTTTTTTTTTAATGTTAAAACTGGTAATATCAAGCTATTGGTTGAATTTTTTTTTTTCTTTTAATTGACTTACAATAAAAAGAAATTTTTACCATTTCATTTCCCCCTACTTGATTTTATTCTACTACAATTAATTAAAATCTCTACTACCCATTTGTGTAGTTGAAATTTTGAAAAGTATTATTTGGTCTTAAACCTATATATCCTTTGATTTTTTATGATTTGAAACATCATGATTGAGGTTTGTGATGCTATTTTTCTCTCATATTTGTGAGAATTATTCCTAATTAATCAGGATTTGCTACTATCCAGATCATACTTTATTATTAAAGTAAAGTTTGTTAGTAGGAGTTATTTATTATGTTAGCTTGATGTTAGAATATTATACCAAAATTCAAGCTTCCGCCATAGCCAACAAGCTCAAGCAACAATGATCAACTCCATTCAAAACTTAGCATCTTCTCAACCTTATTTTAAGTTAATAAATTAGCTTAAGTTAGTCAATTATTACAAAATTTAAATAATTAGTTATAACTAACTTTTTTCACGTGTTGTACTACAAAAAGTTCCGTGTCTAATAATTTTTTCATTGTTCTAAAACATTTATAAAATTTATAATTAGACCTCTCTATTTTTTTATTTATCAAAAATAAATATAATTTTAATATGGTACGTAGTACCATACTTACTCTATATATATATATATATATATATATTTTTTTTTTTTTTTTTTGAAATTAGATAGATAAAATTCATTGTAAATTGCAATTTTCTAATAATATGAATAAATATAACAAAGTAAATTTTGAAATGAATGATACGTTAAGAATTTATATATATATATATATATATATATATATATATATATATACTGTTAAAAGGCTTTACATATTGTTTTTATTGATACTGAATACAATTACAGTTTCTCTCATATATTTTATTATTATTATTTTTCTTTGAGGAATTTTTTAAAAAAATTATTAACTATGAGGATTTTAATTTAATGAAAATTTTAAAAGCAATAAAAATCCTACTAAAAATGTGTATCGAGTTTAGATTTTGAGTCCGATTATTCAAGTTTTAAAAATCATTTTCTAAATTTGCTTATTATTTACATTTGGATTAATCTTTTCAAACAAATCGAATTAATTTTATGTGGTGGAGATTAAAAATAAAAATTGACTAACCCTAGTATTTAATATATTAAAAGAAGTATATTAATGAAAATGGGTTATGCATGTGGTCTCGTGACTAAGAAGACTGGCACAGATGGCACGTGACTTGTAGCCTTTCTTATATCTATCCCAAGTCCAAACATTGAACGCGACTTATCAATCCGTACATTTTATAAAATAAAATAAAAAACTAAACCGCCAAACTTTTTTTCTATTTTTTTTAAAGATTTTGTAGGGCATATACATGATGAATTTTTTACTTTATATAATTAGAATTGAAATTTTTCTCGAGTAAAATATAATAGGTTATATTCATTTTAATTTTTACTGTTTGATATCAACGAATGATCTATATTAAATATTACAATAACACAATTGAAAGGAAATTATTTATTTTTAAAAATAAATATTTGATATTTAATTTGAACCATTCATTAATAATCAACGGTAAAAATTAAATGAAGGAGATAATCTGTTCAATCCAACTTGAGAGGATTTAAATTATATAATTAAGGGCTATAGATATAATTTATTAGGAAATTTATTGGAGGCAAATATTAATTATTGATTTCAGGGCAAGAAAATTAGGTAATTGTCGGAAGATTGGTCCAAAAGCAAAATGACCGACTAGAGAGACGAGCATTCATTCTAATGCAAATAATCTATCCACATCGTATTCCGTAGGCTGTTGTAATTTGAAAATTTTTGTTGAAAGATTGTTACATAAAAAAAAAAAAAATATATATATATATATATATATATATATATATATGAATTTTTGTATTTTTTAAAAATATTCATTTTTCAGAATTTTCGAAGAAAACTCTATTTATATTTTTAGATTGAATGAAATTCAGTCGCCCATATAATGTGTAAAATTATTGTTGGCACCAATTCGTTAATCAACAAATTAATTTCTGTAGCTTTTTTAAAAAAATACTGCTCAGTATATTTATCCTAACCATGGAATTTCTCCGCAGAATATTAGCAACGGAAAAAAATGGTCGTTCAATTTTTTTTTCAACTATCGACTAGTGGTAAAAAAAATTTAAAATTTTCCAAGTGTTTTATTTTCAGCATTTGAATTCAAAATTTTTAATTGAAAGATAAAAGACAGTTATTATCTCATTTCACATTTTAAAAGATATGTCGCCCAATTTTCTATTTCTAATTCGAAAACTCAGGCTTCAATTAATTTATCCATCAAAACTTTAAAGACACAAAAAGCAAGCTAATTTTATGAATTTTTATTTAATTGCTCTATTGATTATTAGTATTTTCAAAATTATTTTTATCGTGAAAGTTAGATATTTACCAAAGATTGGAAATTTTCGCATCATTATAAAACAAACTCAACAGAATGAAGTCATGAAAATGTATAAAAATGTAGTGCACAAGTTACCAATTGTATTGTAGCACAAGATAAGTGGAAGTATAGTGGAATATTAAAATTGAAGAAACATATATTATTTAAATTTTAATTAATTAACTTACTTGGCTTATTTTTATTTGAAAAATACTTATTAATTTCTCTTTATTATCTTTTTCATTCTAATACACACATCTATTTTTAATATTATGGGATTCATATAAAAAAAATATATAAAGATGATGTATCCCTCAAAATTTAGAAAAAATTATAAACATTACTCTTTGTTTTTTGTTATTAATTTCCTGATGTACTACTATTTTTTTATTTATTTTATTTTATTTTTATGGATGATGTCTTTGTAATTTATAGAGCATAGATTTCAATCAATGATAACTTAACACAAAGGGAATAGACAGCAATGATATATTTAGACTTGAAGATATGAAACCCATAATGACACTTTGACACACAAAAATATATTTTTTAATTAATTTATTTATTTTAACAAAGGCAAGACTTTTTAATATTGGCAATTGGGTTACGATTGCTCAAAATAGCATAAGGCAATGCAAAAGCACACCTAACATCTAAGTTTAAAAATATATATATATATATATATATTGTAAATATTGGTAAAGTAATCGATTATTTACAGGAAATAAAAATGAAAAATATCAGTTGACTGCTACAAATAAAATAAAATAAAAACATCCTTGCAAGTGTTCTTTTTTTTTTTTAAAAAAAAAGAGTGCATTTTAATAAAAACAAACATAATTCAAAAACTGAATTGATTAAAGCCGATGAACCAAATAAAATTTAAATATTAAGCATAACTTAGTAGTAATATTCAATTTGATTTAGTTTGGTTTAGATTTTTTTTAAAAAAAAAAATTGTAAGCTGGGCTTAAAAATTGCTTATTTTTCAATTAAGACTATTTGTTTGAGCAGTTTGGAGAGAAAAATCTATAATCATCCATCAATAAAAACAAAAGATTTAAATTCATTACAAAATGGTGCAGATAAACCTGTCAATAATTTCGATGGTCGGGTTTAAATTTCGAATAAGTTATTTAGATTGACACAATTTTTAAAATCCTTTTCAGTTATTTATTTAAGATTTATCAAATTTTTAAAATTTGTTATTTTTTTTAAATTATTGAATTTTTACTAATGGATTTTTTTTTTGTAAAAATCCATCCCATAAAATTTTAAATTGTTAAACGTTAGATTTTGAAGGAAGAAGTAGACAGAAGTATCCAATTGAAAAAAAATTATTTTTAAAAAGTTAGATATACAATTAACATAAAAAAAGGGTTAGAAGTCCAATTAAAAAAAGTAATTTTAATTTTTTCTTAAATAATTATAATAGAATTGATAATTACAAAAGCAAGGGTAATTATGAAAACATTTCCAACTACATCTACTAATTAAATTGAAAACCAAACAAAATGAAATGGATTGGTCCAAAATCAACATTATTTAGTTGTACATTGGTGAGCTGCTTGAAACAGTAAGCTAAATCAATTAAAGCAAAATCAAACTAACAAAATAAAATAAATAAATAAATAAACAGGCTGGTAGATGTAAAGGAAAGCTACTGCTTTGCATTGAGAATCCATAGAAAACAAGTAAAATCGACCCATTTGTCAAGCCAAAAATAGAAAAAACTTATACTAAGTCATCCAATTTGAATATAAAATCTCATCGAAATCAACTGTATCAATCAAAACCCAGAAGGGATTCCAATCGGATCAACCTCCAACTATGTTATCACCAAAACTGGCAGCCATTTAATCGTGCAATAGGCCAGCATAGAATTGAGCCGAAATCGATTTGATCGGTTTGGTTTAGATAAAAATTTCAGTCTATGTAATTTGGTTCAATTATAAATATTAAAAAACTGTTGATTGGGAATCCACAATTAGATAGATATGGCTTTGAAGATAATAACACATTTGGATGTGGAGAAAAAAGTTAGTAGATTTTATACACAGGGTTTATTATTATTAGGTGCGATTTATAAATTTAGATTTGTTATTCTTAAAATCAAATCGAAAATGTCAATATTGTACCAGATAAATTTTGATTAACTCGAAAAAATGAAATGAAATTTCTCATTGATTAGATTAGGCAATTCAATTCCAACCCACCTCATCCCCGCTAGAAGGAAAATGAAATGGGGTTAAACTAGGAAAAGATCATTCTTTTTCGACATTAAACAAAAGAAGTACAACAAATCCAATGCACAAGGTACAAGTAAAAAAGAGCAATTGTTGAAATTAAAAATTGATTAAAATATTAAGATTAGGGAGTTTTAAGAATACTCAGTTAAAAAGTAGTTGAAAAAGAAGATTTTGACCTTTTAGAAAGCTTTTTATTTTTTATTTTTATTGCATATTCTGTGGTGTTTAGGCATCCTGCTGCGTTACAGAAAGTCACAGTGATCCCTTTGGCCCTTGCACTAAGCGTACTTAACTTAAACAACTCTTTGTCATTTAAAATCTGAAAACTCCATAGTTTCAAAAAAAAAAAAAAAATCTGAAAACTCCATCTCTCTCTCTCTCTTCACAGCTTTGTGGGTCTGTATGTGCAGAATCTGCAAGTAAAGAGAAAGAAAGAAAAAGACTTCGGCTTAAAGAAGAGAAAATTTTCTCTTTTTATGTAAGTAAAAATGTCTTTCTTCTCTAGTCTTTACGTTGCATTTGATTTTATGAATATTTTTTATCAGAATTTTTGTGGGTTGCACTTGTTTTGGGTGATCTTGTTCATCATTTATTTGTTTGCATGCATGTACTGGACTTTTTACAGCATTTCCGTTTTTTCTTTTCTTTTTACTTTTCGCTTTGCTTTGAATTAAAGCATTATTCCCATTTTTGGTTTTGCACTTGTTTTTCTCTTCTTCCTTTTTCTCCTTCATTTTTCCTCCATTTAAATCCATATGTGATAGGGAGTTTCCTATCTTTCTTCTGTTCATATGATGGAGATCTTCCATGGGTTTTTGTCTATTTTTTGTCTTGTACAACTGGGGAGAGCAATTTAATCTTTAGACTTTGAACAAGATCTTTCTCCTTGTTTTTTCAGTTTATGTAGTTGCATCTATAAGTTCAACTGATTAAGAGTCATCCAGCATTAGAATCACTTTATCTTGAGGGATAAAAAATTGAAGACGGAAAAAAAAGGCTTGACTTTAGAGCAGAAAGTCTGCTGATGTATATTTGAAGATCAGTCATATCTTGCCATTAACATGTAAACATTTCTAATCACGCATTGCAGAGTTCCTTAAGATTTTGTGTTAAGTATGAAATTCAAGTTTTTTTTTTCATTTAATTTTTTCAATGAAAGAAAATTTCTCTTACTTTGTCCTTGTTTGGTTTAAATATATGGGACATTGGAATAATTACTGAGGAATTTTTGATGTGAAAATCATGTTCATCTGGGTCGGACAGAGTTGGTTTGGATTCTATCAAGCAGTGATCTTGGAAATTCGTCGGTGGCCTGAGAAACGATGCCAAGCCAGCTATGGTTTGCACTGCTAATGATTTATCAGCATGGAAGGACTTTCCAAAGGGCCTCAGTGTCCTTCTCCTTGAGGGGGATAGCTGTTCTGCTGCAGAGATAAAATCAAAGCTTGAAGCAATGGATTATATTGGTTAGAGATCTTGATTTTCTTTTTCCTTCTTCACCATTAGCTTAAAAATGGCTTTCCTGAATCCTAAGATTTGATTGCATTATTAGATCTGTTATGCCTAACTGCTGTCTGTACTTGCCCTCTAAATGGCAAATTTTGAGCCCCATTCTTTTCCCCAGTCCACATGTGATTCATTATTCTAATTTAGGTTTGGAATTTTAAATATCTGAAGCGTAGAAATGATATTGACTAAGTCTATGGACAGGATGCAATGTCAATGCCCAAATGTCCTTAGATAGAATTTCTCTAAGATGATCAACAACAACGATAAAAAAAAAATGACATCTACCATGAATAGTGTTTCCAGATAGTGAACAAAAATGATAAAATGCAAGTTGCATTTGTGTTCCAAAAATGTTCTTTTCGGTTCAATTGTGAGGCTGGCAAAATTTTACCATTTTCTTGATGTTCTATAATTCATTTTACAATTTGGCTAACTTCTAGTGCCATTTCAACATGTTTTTGGCAACATTTTGTCCTTATTGATCTCGAACTTTTTATTCATGAAATAAGAAAGTAGGTAAAAATCTGATGATAGGTTACTAAATTTGCATTAGGAAATGTTGATGCAATGTAATGGTTTACTTTTTCCACTGTGAACAAAGCTCTTTGTTTCTTGCCTTATTTGGTGCTTTATTCTCTTCCATTAGACTTTCCTGTAGCATGTATCCTGACCCTACCATGCTCTTTCTAGTTTCTATCTTCTGCAATGAGAATGAAGCTTTATCAGCAATTTCAGATAGACCTGAAAGTTTCCATGTTGCTATTGTAGAGGTAATTACTTTAAACAAACCGCAACTTCAATATTTTGGCAGACTTTATACGTTTGGATTTTCTACTTGCTAGTACTTAGTTTGAGAATATTTTGAACTTTGAAATGATTAACTGCTCCTGCTTTTTTCATTTCATATTATGTATTCTGTTCATTTTATAATACCCTACCATAAATGCACCATTGCAATTTCCAGTCATCCAGCTGCATTGATTTGGATATAATTTTGACTAATGAAGCTCGACTCTTCATTATATTGTTATTGTGGACCTAGGTGGGTACAAGCAACAGCGTTGGGAGCTTCAAGTTCCTTGAAACTGCCAAAGACTTGCCTACAATCAGTAAGTTCAGATGCAACCTATGTACCTAATTTTAATTTGTTGTTGATTTCCTTTTGAGGCTTTGTTAAATCAATTCTCGTAGAGAATCTTGTCAGTGTTGATAATAAAATATTACAATGTAATAAAGATTTGTACTGAAAAGTTCAATAATCTTTCTGCAAATTGATGTTCTGTTTCAGTGACCTCAAACATTGACTGCCTGAGCACCATGATGAAGTGCATAGCGGTAAGAATTTTACATCTAGTTAAAATGACATTACTTGCAAAGTTCAATTGAACTTTGAGCAGGACTTGATGGCACATTATAGCAACTAAGCCCTGGAAATTACTTGCTCCCAATTTTAGATCCTTATGTGTTTTTAGTGATTTATTTCAGCTTGGTGCTGTTGAGTTCCTTCGGAAGCCTCTCTCCGAAGATAAACTGAAGAATATATGGCAGCATGTTGTCCATAAGGTTTGTTGAGGTTCTGTACTTCCGCAAACATTGTGAAAAGAATAGATTATATAATCCCATTGCTATGAAATAGAACTTCCTGATTTGACTAGTCTTGGTCAGGCATTTAATGCAGGTGGAAGTGTCCTCTCTGAATCACTAAAGCCTGTCAAAGATTCTGTATCTTCCAGGTTGCTGCTCGAAGTGGAAACTGAAGAGCTCAAGAATGAAACCTTGGAGGAAGTAGAAATTGCGTCTCCAGCTCATGAAAATGATCACCAGCAGGTGCTAGGTTGTGATAGGTACCCGGCTCCTTCAACCCCACAATTAAAACAAGGAGCAAGGTTACTGGATGATGGGGATTGCCAAGATCATACTAATTCGTTAACAGAGAAAGAGAGTGGAGAGCAAGAGGGAGAATCTAAATTTGCCGAAACTACTTGTGCAATGACTGAAGTAACTCAGCAGATTAGCCATACTCAAGGCATAAGTGAGGCTGTGATCAAAGAAGAGGATGACATGGTTGATGGTGTCAAGAGTGCAAGTAATGCGTCTAGTCGTCCTCAAGTCGAAGACGGTCTCAACAATCCCAATGGAACTGCTGAAAACCCAATAAAAGCTTCTGGTCTTCATAATTCCTGCTCAACCAGAGTTAGTCGAAAGAAAATGAAGGTAATTTAGTTTATCTGAGCGTGAAATATTACTTAAAGTTTCCTTGATTCTCCTCTAAATGATAACCCACGTCGACTTCTCTAATCTTCTTGCAGCTGTTAAATGTCTTTCAACTCAGCACATGAAACTTTGGGATACTCTATGGTTGATAATCTGGCATTCGTTAATTTTGTATTATATATACATTAATTAGCCAAATCTGTTGGTTATTTTTAAACATTTTCAGAATGAGCACATTCTCCCCAATTTTTAACATTAATTACTGGACTTATCTTTTCTTTTTGTTAACACTATCGTTTCATCATTTATCCTTCAGGGATGATAGTAACCGCAATGTGATGGCGTCGTCTATTTTTGTTTCTATATCTTCAGAGGTGGATTTCCTAATTCAAATGATTTCAGTGCACTAAAATGATTGTTCTGTTGTATGGGCTTCAGGTAGATTGGACGCCTGAACTGCACAAAAAGTTTGTTCAGGCGGTGGAGCAACTAGGTGTAGATCAAGCCATTCCTTCAAGAATACTAGAGGTGATGAAAGAGGAAGGCTTGACAAGGCATAATGTAGCAAGTCATCTCCAGGTCAGTAATAAAACTGTGCTTTTCTCCAACTGCCTTTTTAGCTTCTGTTGCTACAGAAATCATTTCTTTGATGAAAGGCTCATGATATGCTGTTTCTTCCCCAAGTCCACATGATGACAGTTGTTGGCTTGTAAAATTGTGTTGCTTATCACCTTGGCCCCTGAAGGAAGGACCATGTTATTTGATCTCTTGAATATAATTTTGTTAAATAGTTTGGTGGAAATTGATTCCATTAGTTTTTCATATTTTCTTTTGAATTGAAGCCTTAGGGTTATGCTTGTAGCTAATTTGTTTACGAGCTTTGCTTCTTTTCGAGCAGAAATATCGAATGCACAGGAGGCATATTCTTCCCAAGGAAGACGATAGCAGATGGCCGCAACAAAGAGATCAAATGCAAAGGAGTTATTATCCACATAAACCCATAATGGCCTACCCTCCATATCACTCAAATCACACTTACCCACTCGGTGCAGTCTATCCTGTGTGGGGAGCAACTGGTACTCACCCAGCTAGTGTCCAAATGTGGGGCGCACCCAACTATCCTTCATGGTCACCAACAGAAAGCTGGCATTGGAAGCCTTATCCAGGGGTAACTCCTGCTAATATTAAAACAAAATGAAAAAAATGGCCTTAGCATTTCATTGGAAATTTCGGTATGCATGTGGTTGATACGTTTCACATTTTCATGTTTCAGATGCATGCAGACGCATGGGGTTGTCCTGTGATGCCACAGCTGCAAAATCCTTATTCTCCCTCACCTCAAGTAAGCTTACTTGCAAAATTCCATTGCGTCTTCATAACCTGAACGGATGAATGTTCTCTCTTTGGATCACTAAAATGTGTATCATTGGAAAATGCAGAATGCAACGGGGTTTCACAATACCGGCACACTGGATCCTGTTTGCAATGCACTACAAAATTCTTTTGACCAACATCCGGTAACAAACCATGTTGAACTGTGTCCTAGAATTTGTCTGCATCATGATATATAGTATTCATCTAAGTCTAGAAGTTATAGAACTTGATCATAATATACATTGTGGTATTAAAAATACACATTATGATGTTAAAGGAGGCAAAATTCAAAGATGGGTTTTCTTGTGTTTGATACAGGCACAGGAGGTAATTGACAAGGTGGTAAAAGAAGCAATAAGTAGGCCGTGGTTACCCTTGCCATTAGGACTAAAGCCTCCATCGACTGATAGTGTACTAGCTGAACTCTCTAAGCAAGGCATCTCTAGAATTCCTCCAAAAATCAACGGCTCAAAATCAGTGACATGGCATCATTTCACCGGATCATGCTGATGCTGATGCTGACTTAGTCACAAATCAATAAAAGGAGTGGGACCCCATTTCAAGGATGAGGACACAGACCAGAAAAATCTTCGGATACCTTTCTGCCTCCCACACGACGGATGTTAAGGGTTGTTGAGGAAGATATACGGGCATCAGAGAGCCACGTAGGTAGAGGAAGCACCTCATGTGAAAGTTGTGGTTGTAAATAGAGATCCAGACCATGTGTTGGCATTTTGGGTTGTTTTGAGATTTGTGCAAGGAAGATTGGTGTTGGTGTCTAAATAATGGGATGAAAATGGTGGTGGCGGTTGGTGGGCAGCTTTGTGAATAAAGTGACAGAATCTTATTGAATGCTGACTCCTTTTCTATCCTTAATAGTACTGTCTTTGTGACATTAACTATCAAGCGTCAATCCTCCTTTTTATCAAATATCTTTCTTTTCTACAGTAGAAAAAGAATATTTTGGTCCTTCAACTTTATGAATTTATGCAATTAAATATCTCAAGTTAAAAATTTATTCATTTTACTCCTTTAATGATCAAATTTGTTCACTTCATTCTCTTAATTATTAAATTTGAAATAATTTACTTTCTACTTATGAAAAGAATTAGCATGAATTAATTGAGTAAATTCCATTCATTTTTTATAAAATAATTAAGATCTAAAAATAATAGTTAGTTAATTTTATTTTCAATTGAAAAATCAATTAATTCACAATTTACAGATAAGAGAATAAGGGAATAAATTGAATAATTTTTCGGATGATGGATTTATTTGGGCAAGTTTGTAAGCCCAAGAATTAAAATGTTTTTGCCCATTATTATATTATGTGGTTAACGGTTAACACTTCCATGATATAATTTGCTTTTTTCAAATATTATTATATTATCAATTTGGGTACTTAAGAAAATGATAAGTTTAGGATATTATACTTTTATTATTTAAAAATTAAAATTGCAAGGTTTTTTCATTGTTTCTTTCATATTTAAGTTGGATTAGATTGGAACTGGGAAGTATGGAAGTAGTAGGTGTGTAAAATAAATTGTAGCCATCTAAGATGGAGACTACACTAAAACAAACACATGCATTTCTCATTTTAGGCTTAAAAAAAGGCAACTCCATTAGAGATTCCTTTATGAGATATCATGTGAAGTGTTATTATTAGGTCAAACAATGTTCTATTTTTACTTCATTTTGACGCTCACATCAAAATTTGAATTCATAATTTTATAGTGCTAAAACTATTTTTAGCAATTTCAAAATTCTTTTTTATTTTTTTTTAAAAAAATCGATTTCTCATTTTCTCATATTAGCAAAAGGAAATTTCTTTTGGAGAAAAAGGTTAGACCTTTTTTCATGATAAGTTTGCCATTCTACATTAACCTACCAATTGCTGGCTGGTTCATGAGTATACGAGCTCATAAACCCAAACCCAATTGCAAAATTTACTTGCACTTCTCATTAGCGTACACTATCTCTTTTTTTTTTTTAATCTCTTTCAAGATTATTGATAATTTATGCTTACATTTTTATGTTAATGGATGCTTATCATTATACTTCTTTTGGGTGACTTAAGGTATATATGTATGGCTGCTTTCTTTGATAACTCAGGTTCATATTGTATTATAAACTAAATCTTTATTATAAGTAAAAGAGTGTCTTTATTTTTTTATATTTTAAAAAATAAATTTATTTATCATTTAAATAAATGATACACAATATATCATAAATACGGATTTATAATATAATTTCTGCTAATATAGCAAATGAGCTTAATGGATTTGGGCCTAATTTAAAGAAGGCAACATGGAAGCCCAAAACTCAAAAATTAAGGGTCTTCAAGTCTATTAAAATGGCATTTCCCCTCAAATACTGACTGTCCTTTCCTTATAAATTAGTCTTGACCGGTAGTTACTGTCTTGATTTGAACGGCCGTTACGTTAGGGTTCTCTCCTACTCCCACAGTCCCACTAGCCTACTACAACGCAGCGCAGCATATTCTCCCGCCATTTTTCATTTTCTTTTTGTCGTTGGCTCCCACAGCTTTTTTTAACAAATAATTACGGTTTTTCTTTTTCTGACGTGGCAAGTAGGATGTCGTACTTCATCACCATCATCACCCTGGCCCCTCCGCATTCTAATGCCGCCAAGTGGGCTGGCCATGACCCAGCTCTGAGTTCTGACTCTGAATCGGACCTGTTGAAACTTGCACCAGATCGAAACCAGTCAAATTGATTTTTTTTTTTAAATTTATTTACAACAGGGAAAGTGAATTTGGATCTCAGTCTCATAATTGTCATCTCTATCATCAACATATAAAGAATTCCACCGCCCAAATTTCTTGCAAAATCTGGGCCATTGGCTTTACCGACATGATAGAATTGAATTATCCTGAGAAGATTATCAAGTCAAATGGTTCACAGTTTCAAATTTATTTTCTTGGTTTGGCATATTTTT
Source organism: Triadica sebifera (assembly GCA_023653625.1). NCBI lineage: Eukaryota > Viridiplantae > Streptophyta > Magnoliopsida > Malpighiales > Euphorbiaceae > Triadica > Triadica sebifera. The sequence continues at coordinate 21,798,843 of CM042904.1, forward strand.
CCAATCTTTGTTGTAATCTGTCACCTTTGAAATTATTTCTTTTTTTTTTTTACATAAAAAGGACTTATGATTTAAATTTAGGAAAAAAATTAAAAAATTTAATAATCCATGATTTTTTAGCCAAAATCCTAATTTCTTTTTAACAATTATTTTTTTAAAATTAGACTCACTCATCCAATTTTTCATCTAAAACTAACGTTTTTAGGGATATGGTGCACTTTTATGGATCTCAATGAGCCAACATAGAATTCATGTTGCCTCATATCATGACTCATTTTACTCTTAAAATTTAGATAAATTGCACTTATGACTCATGAATTTTGATATTTACAATATTTTAGCTTTAAAAAGTATCTGAATTTAGCATAAATATAATGTTAACATATTACAAACAATAATATTATCTGAATTTGACATTATAATTTTTTTTCTTTCTCATATTGACATGATAACTTTTTTTTTAATTTTTTCCTCTCTATTTTATTTCTTAAATTTAGCCAATTAATTAATATTAAAAAGTAAATAAATTTTTATTTTCTCTTAATAAATAAAAATATTTCCACATTCTCTATTGAATTAGAGAGTTAAAAAATATTTAAGATTTTTTTTTATTTTAAATAACCCAAGAAATATATATTATTAATGAAGTTAATTTACAAAAATATTTTTTTTCTTCTTTTTATTTATTTGATTTTTCTCTATACTAGTTTTTTTCTTTTAGTAAACTATATTAAATTTTATAACTTCATTTTTCGGGAAGAGAGAAAATTAAAAAAAAATATTGACATGTCAATATATAATAGAAAAAAATTATCATATCATATCCAAATAACAATTTTATCTATAATATATTAATAAAATTTTTAAATTATATTTATATTAGATTTAAGGATTTTTTAACTGAAATTTAAAAACTAAAATATTACAAAAAATCAGAATTAAGGGGCCAAAAATGCAATTTACCCCTTAAAATCTCTATATTTCCATCGAAGATAATTTAAAAGTCAGAAAGGGGCGATGATACGGCAAGCGTGGTGAAATCTATGACTTAAGGGACGTTAATTTTAGTTGAAAAATTAGATTGAGCGGTCCAATTAATTTTTTTTAAAAAAACTTTAGGTGTCCAAATCATATAAAAAAGTGTTTAAAGGATCTAATTAAAGGCCTTATATGTAAATTTTAATTTTAAATTAATTAAACTGTATATTTTTATCAATAAATAAAAGAGAAATTAATCCCAATTTACCATTTTGGATACCTGACACGTCCCTTAGGTAAAAGAATGGAGAGGATATAAAAAGGAAAAAAAAATGCCAACTCACCCGCGGTAGCAAAACAAGGAAAGTTGTCCTAATTTCTCTTCACGTTTGAATTTCCGGATTCATCCCTCGTTCAGAACCGCTAAACGACAGGAAAAAAGAAAAAAGAAGAAAGCTCCGAACCGTGATCAAGATAAATATCAAAAATTTGCGAGTAAAGTTTCTTCGATTCTTCACTTGGTTTATATTTATATATATTTATAGTTTTCAGTTTCCTAATCATCTTTATGTGATTTACACCTCTATTGCTGTAAGATTCTTCTTCGATTGTATTTTTATATTTTCATATGACTTTTTCCCCAATTTTTTTTAATTTTTTCATTTAATTGGTGATAGCTTAAGTTCTTGAGTTAATTAAATAAATTTTATTGAACCTGATGCGATCGAGAGCTGCCTATACTTTGATTTCTGTTTGATTATCTCGTGATTTTTTATATCGTTCAATGGCATATTTTTGTTTGCTTGCTGAGGAAAGGATAGGAAAGTTCAATTATTATTTATGAATTGGATTTGAACTTAATTTATTTTCGTGGATTACATGCCCCGCTTAATTTTCTTTGTTTCTTTCTTTTTTTTTTCTCTTTTGTTATTTCCCCTCGTAATAGCAATTTATTTTTGAAACTGGATCCTCAGCAGTGAACAGTCTAAAAAATTCAAATAATGGATTGACCCCAAAAATAATTTTCTGAGAAGTCTTCTCATTTCTTTTCTCTCCTCTTCATAATCTATTATTAGATTTTTGACTAGTGAAAACATGATGTTTTAAATTATTGCATTGTAAAAATATTAATGTGGGTTTCTAATGAATGTAGTAGGTGAGCGAGTTGATGAAATAGGACTGTGCTGAAATTCAAGGGATTTTTAGAAGCTGTACTGATTATGGCTTGTAGAGGATGCTTGGAGTGCATACTGAAACTCCTCAACCTGTTGCTGACCCTTGCGGGTCTGACCATGGTTGGGTATGGGATCTACTTGTTTATTGAGTATAAACGAGCAGCTGATGATGCGTCATTGGCATCTGTGAGCGATGTTGCGGATTTGATACAGCTTGGCCGTCCAATGCTTATGACTGTGTCACTTTCAGAAAGTATCCTGGATAAGCTGCCAAAAGCTTGGTATGTACCCTTCAATATAATGCATTTGGGTGGTAACTTCATATTTGTACTAGCTCAATTTTGCTCATTTTTGTTGTTGTATGGATGCTCTGATTATTTCTCCTACCAGATGGTTCAATGACATTGTTGCAGACGTACTACAGTATGGGGTGGGTACGTTATTAGGGCCCTCCATTTGCAAGTTATGAGGATAAATTGATGTGGGGATTTGGTAATTGAAAAAAAAAAAGAATTGAATGAACATTAGTTACAATATTTGGGTGGAGCATTACTCTTGCAAAGGAGGCTACTTGCTCTATTCTTAAGTATTCTTCTGAAGCCTGTAGCTCGAATATATGACCGATTGCTGGAATTCAGATGTGGATGAAGGAAAAGTATTTAGAAACTAGGGCAAGATGAATTTTAGACTTAGGTGTCCTAACTAATCGCATATAGGAAAGAACAGTCACTCTTTCCCAGAAGTTCCTCATGGCTGCTGATAACTTTAATATAAATTGGTCGATCAGTTGTATATATACCCGAACCTAGATTCTGGAGCTTTTGTGATTGATTAGATAGATATTTACCAAAACCTAGGTTCAGGAACTTTCTGATTGATTAGATAGATATTTACCAAAACCTAGGTTCAGGAGCTTTTCTGATAATACATAATCATTATGAGGATGTTTTCAATATGTTATCTTTTTAATTTTAAATTCTTAACAGATTTTTTGTCAAATTTAAATCCTTTCTTTTGGTAATATTAGACTAATAGCATCCAGGCTTATCATTTAACTTCTAATGAGAAAATTAGAGTGTTCATGAAATTAGAAAGCTATGAACTAGGAACTAGAATTTCAGTAAAAAAAATATAACTTTGTATTAGGAATTTATCACTGAAAAAAGGAATTTGTGTTTCAGTATTTGCTAGTTCTTAATAGAGTTACTTTCCTTAGGAAAATATGGTCAAATTTTAAATGTTAGGGATGAATCTGGTAGCTTTGTTTGTTGGAAATATATATATATTAGTTTTCATGTAATAGCTTGAACAACACAATGGTCCCTTGTTGGACTTGTTGCTTTGAGAATCATTAGCAGTGAAGTGGTTAAGTAAGCACAATGTGTTGCTGCTGCATGGAGTATGGTGTGGCTAAGTTGCTTATAACTTTCTAGTGGGACCAGTGCTTAAATAAAATAAAAGCTCTCTTTTTATTTTATTTTTATTTTTAAACTTATAGACCATCCTTTAACTACTGAATACTAATTTTGCATCATTTTCTTCTGCAGGTTCATATTCTTATTTATTGGTGTAGGAGTGGTTCTCTTCGTCATCTCGTGTTTTGGTTGTGTTGGATCTGTAACGCGGAATGGATGCTGCCTGAGTTGTGTATCCTAATCACAAGTGTAGTCTAGAACATAAACAGTTGATATTTGAAAACTTGTGTCTACACCACATGTTGATGATGCTCTGAATTGCCTTGTACAATTTGTCATCTTTACCATTAATTCTCTCTTGGTCCTTTGAAGAATCGTTTCCCTCTATTCACATATTTCAAAATGTGTGTTTACTATGGAAAAGTTCAAGCATAAGAAACTTTCCCTACCTTACCATCATTATTTCAGTTAAAAAAATTTATGCATTGTTTTTTTCTTCTAGAACATGTTAATATGTTTTTATTTGATAAATTGACTCTTAAGCTTAACCAGGTGGGAAGCAAAAGGTAGTATTTGGTGCACTGTACTTGCATATACATCCTATTTGGTTTCCTTAAGCAAACATAGTATTCAGTATTGGTTATCTTGTTGATATTGGTAGAACTCGGATGTGCAGCTTTCATTTTCTTTGACAAAAGTTGGAAAAAAGTGTGTTCTCTATTTCCTCTTTTTGCTGCCCCTCATTCCTTTTTTTTTTTAATATTCTTGAAGTCTAATATGTTTGTTGGTCATCTAAATAGTGCTATAATTTTGTTCATCAGGAAATTCCGATTGATAAAACTGGAGATTTTGGCATGATTTATGATTTTCTGAAAGAAAACTGGAAAATAGTGAAATGGGTTGCTCTTGCAGTAGTTATTTTGGAGGTAAGGACAAAATATCCATATTTGCTTTTGTTAGGTTCTTGTATTACTGGGTTTGTAGAGGCTTAAACTTAGCAGATTGTTTGTCCTGTTTATCATTATCAAATCTTGTGAAGTCAAAAAGCAAAATTTTATGAAAGAAGACCATCTAAATGAACCGTGTACTGTTACTCATTAGCCATATATGAAGCATCCTTTTTTTTTTTTTTTCTGTGGTTGGGATAAGCTTCATTTTCTTTAAGTGAAAGCATAATTGACCTCTTGTGTACCATAGACAAAGAACAACTGAATTTAATTTGGTGAAAGGGAAAAAGATTGCGATAAGAAATAGTGAATGGGGAGAATTTGCAAGTATGACGTGGAGTTTTTATTAGAAGCTTAAATGGAAGTTGATTTTGAGTCCTGATCTTGTTGAAAATCACCTTGGGAATTGCTGGTATCCAAGTCATTGAATTTTCGAAATCTTATTCTTATAATTCTGTAGACACGGTTGATTTCTTAGCTGAACAGTGTTGGTTGTCAGGGACGAGTTCCATCCGAAGTAACCAATGATGCTCTTTTGAGGGTTTTTTTTTTTAAGGAAAAAAAAAGAGAAATAAAGATATAAAGAGCTTAGCTATAATGGTGGAACAATTTTGTTTTGTTTTCAATGTGCATATTTAGGGTGGAAAAATATACACCTCAGATGAGGATATATCTCTTCTACTCTTTCTTCTCCTTGAGTTAATGAATTGCTTGCTTATGTAAATTTGTGGGTCAAATTGTAAAACTTAGAGCATTCGCAAATTTAGATCATTGCCTTTCATTGAATATTTTTTCAACAAGGAATAATATATTTTTTAATATGTGATTTGACTTTTAGATTGTAGATAATAAAAAATTTCCCATTAGGTGTAGACAAGCTTTTGTAAATGTTTAGATTACAATTTAAAATTAAAGAGATCACAAAAACTGTGGGCTAACTTATAAAACCTCCAACCTTTGTCCACTTGAATGTCCTTCGTTTTTCAAACATGAATTAAATAGTGTTCAACTTTTTATGAAGTCATTACATGTAGTTCTATTAAATTTTAAATAATATTCTATAGTCCCTAAGTTATTGCCCTCAAAAAACAATTTGGTCTCAGTTTTCACATAATATAACTTGTTAATTCCAAACAAGTGTGGACTGAAGTGTTATTTTATTAAAAATTTGATGGTCTAAAAAGTTTGCCTACTTAAATTGTGAGGAACTAAAATGTAATTGGAGGACCAAAGAGTACATTTTTTAAAAAATTTAAGGACTCTCTGCTTCATTTTTTTAAAAGAGGAAGGATCTCTGTAAATCAATGGCAGAATTTTGAGGGATTTTTATAATTACCACTATTGTAATTACTGATAAAATAGAAAGTTGATGATTTTGCAACTTTTATTATTAACAATATACTTATACTGACTCTTTTGGTAAAAATGGATGAATCATAGCTCGACTTGTGAATCTTCTTATGAAAAATGCTATAGTTTGATAACAAGGTATTGCAAGGTGTTCATTGCAAGAGAGAGTTAGGTGTGCCTTTTTTCGCTCCAAAGGGGCACATGTAGCTTTGATCTACAAGTTGAGAACTTGAGGATATATTTGGTAGGAGGGGAAAGCAGGACGGAATGTATTTGTCAATAATATGGAACGAGGTATTTTGTCCATATTATTAGCAAAATACATCTCCTTCCTATTTCCATCCTTTGAAACAAATGTAGCCTAAACTTTGATGCAAATGGATTGGGTTGACTGGCCCAGATGCCATATAATTATGCTATATAATGTCAATGTTTTTGTTTTTAATTTGCAAAAAGCATCAATTTGAAGCTATCACTTGAGATGCTCAATGACTTTTGACTATTTGATTGCAGTTGATAGCTTCACCAATCTAAGAGCTTTTTCTGGTTAATTTTATTGATTCTGTTCACTTATCTAACAGTGAAACTGTATAGATCTGCATTTCGGTCCTATTTACTGATCTAGTGATGAAACTGTGTGGTCTGAGTGGGTTTTAAGGCTAGGTTAATTTCAATCTGGGCCAGATGTTCCTAACTGTTTAATCATCAGTTCAAATTTGTCCAACCAAGTGAGCGTCACTAAGACCAGTTGTTATGTGCTTCCCTCAAAACTGCATAATGCATATTGCTGAGTCAGATTGCGTTGAAATATTCACGGATGAAGTAGTTATACCAAGTTATGATGTTGATTTGGCTAGCTGAATGACCTGGAAAATTAAATGTTTCTGCAAAGAAATTGAGAATCTTATAAAAAAGAAAGAACATAATAACTAAAAATAACTTTAAGGAATTATCTATTGAATATTGAAATTCAAAAGTTCTGGTGGAGCTTTGCCCTTTATCTATATAAATATGGAGGAATTTTTCCATAAATAATAGTAGAACCACTGACAGAAAGAACTGATAGATTCTATGCAATACATCAGTGAAACAATCAATTACCTAATCTTTTTTGTACATAATATTTCTTTATGCATTTGGCATATAAGTGGAAATGAAAGGAGCCAATTCCAGTTTCCATGGCCTTTTTACACGTGTTGATTTGAGTTGTTACAGCAACATAGAGTTGTTGCTGAGCTGGACTTGTTTGAAATCTGTGATTTCTCTCTTTATGTGTCATTACAGCAACATACAGTTATTTCTGAGATGGGGCGGACTCATTGTTGATATGTGATCTCGCTCAAAGTCTTAAATATTAATCAAAGAATTATTTCGTTCATGAGCTCCTAAATATTTTATTTACAATGAATTGTCACGCAACCACAGGCACTACTCTTTGTGTTAGCTCTCATGGTTAGGGCAGCAAACAGGCCAGCAGATTATGATAGTGATGATGAGCTCATCGCACCAAGGCAACAAATCCGTCAACCCTTGATCAATAGGCCACCTGTTCCAGCAACAGGTGTACCTGTTGCTGGCAACCTTGATCAGCGTCCTGGCAGAAATGATGCTTGGAGTACACGCATGAGAGAAAAGGTACGATATGTAGTGAACACCCCTTCCTTAAGTTAGAACATATATTGCTCTAGTCAGTGATGTTGCATATTTCCTTGAGTCATTCTGTCAAAAATTTAAAGTTTGACAATGTGGATACAAGCTATACACCTTAAGTGAATTCTAATGGGCAGTCTTGTAAAATTAGCCTAATACTATAATGATTTACTAACTATTCATATTGACTGAAGTGAAAATTTGTCCCTGATATTTTTGAATCATGCTTTTTTAGTATTGCAATTTATGAAGTTCATTGTATGTTGTAACATGCTTTTGTTGGCTTTTCTTTTTCCAACTCATGTTCAGAATTATCCTGGCTAACAATGGATATTAATCTGTATTTTTCAATTCATGTTTTTTTTAATTATCTGTAAAATTTTGTTTAATCTGTATTTTAAGTTACTTCAGTACTGTTTAGAACTTAGTCCTGTATTTTATTGCTTAACGTAAGGCTAATAAATTTTGTACCTTAGTCAAATTCTGGAATGAGTTGTGAGAAGAATATCTCAGGCTAAAGTTTTACTGCATTGTGTCGTGGTGCCCAGGGCATTTATCTCACAATCCGGTAGGCCGAGCTTTGCCATTGGACCAATTACATACAAACAATTTCATTAGTATTTTCTTCCGACACAGAATCTTCGTTGTTGAGAATTCTTTTTTACCTCTACTGCTTGAAGACAATTTGATAGTTTTATATATTCTGATATGATCTAGTTCCTAACTTCTGTTCTTTGCTGCATGAAATCCAGTACGGGCTTGATACTTCTGAGTTCTCGTACAATCCATCTGAATCGCACAGGTTCCAGCAAGTATCCTCACAGCCGGCAGAAGAAAGGAGCAGATGCACCATATTGTGATGATTTTGTGAGGTTGATTTCTTCCATGGACCCTTTTCTTGGACAAGGGGTGTGAGGCTTTTGTTGTTCTAGTTTGTGTACAATAGACATTATTCAGGAGTTGACATATTCCCACCTTTCTTCGTTTTCTTCTCAGAAGAAACAACTTTTTCTGTATGCACTGTGATTAAATATTCAAAATCATTGTCCTGTTCTGTTTTTGGTACTTGATTAATTTTCTCTTTCTCCGGCCTTTTTTTTTAATGGTTGCATGTAGGGGGCATATACGGTTTAGTCCAATTCGGAAATTAGAAAGTTCGCACTATTGTCTTGGAAAATTGAAGATTTATAAATCTTCTGCTGTATTAAAAAAGAAAAAAAAAAGATTTTGTATTGTATTGACTGAATAATTCGAAACAATTCAGTTTGATTCTTTGGATCATTCAGTACTATTTGGTATTTTGAACTAAAAAAAGTACTCAATTGAGTTATACTTAATAATATTATAAGAAACTCATAATAATTACATAAAAATGCTCTCGATAAATTATTAATATTTAAATAACGAAAAAAAATTATGAGAGTATTTTTTTTTGAAATATTAAATTAAAGTCTTTGCGAAAAGAATTGATATAAAAGACAAACCAAAACTTAATACGGAAATATTTGGTATCAATACATTATAAAGTTACCAAAATCACAAATCATTTTAAATCTAGTAAATGATTTAAATTTGGTGAAGGATTTGATAGTTTAGTCAGCATCCCGCCATGTGTATCAAATCTTTAATCTGGAAGTAGGTCTTGCTAGAGGAAATGAATAACAGATGAATATCCTAGATGAGTGTCTATCTTCAAAGAAAATGCAAAAGAGTTAAAAGCAAACGAGACAAGTCCGAATGAGTTTAAGGTCAGGTCTAGTGCTATAGTAACTGAAGTATTGAGGATGATTGCTAACCAGAGAAAAGGAGAAGGGTAGAGGGTTGTGTGTGTATCATGGAGAAGAAATGAGAAACATGGAAAATTGGACACTACGGTTTAAGAAGCATATTCCACGTCCTATACACTTAGGGTTTTTTTTTTATAATAATATTAGATATATTATAATTTTATAATTTAAAATCATAAATAATTAATAATTATATATATATATATATATATATATATTCAAGTCCTTAATTAATTATATTTCAAATTAATCAATTGAAATTCTATTTAATCCAATTTAAACTTAATTTAATCAATTTAAATTCAGTTTTTCAATTAAATCTCAATTTGATTCAATTAAGTTCAATTAATTAATCGAACCCAATGTAATAATTAAAGTTTAATTTGAGGCGCATTTTATTAGTTAGAGTTCATTAATTGAATCTCAATTTAATCCAATTAAATTCAATTAATTAATTTCAATATAATCAATTGAAATTTAATTTAAGTTCAAACTAATCAATTTAATAATTAAACTTCAATTTAATCTCAAATCAATAAATTTAAGTTAATCAATTGAAAATCTCAATTTAACAATTGAGAAGTTCAAGTTGAGCTTAATGAATTTGATTTTAATTGTTCTACTGAATCACAATTTAATTCAGTTAAGTTTAATTAATCATTTGAATATTAATTTAATGTTAATTTAATCAATTAAGTACATTCAATTAATTAATCAAACCTCAATTAATCAATTAAAGATCAATTTAAACTCAATATAATCAACTTAAATTTAATTAATTAATTGAACCATAATTTATCAAATTAAGTTCAATTAATCAATTATATTTAATCAATTGAAGTTAAATTTTGTTAATTAGAGTTCAATTAAATTAATTCAATTGAACTTCGTCTATTGATTAAACTGGGCTCAATTGATTAAATTAATTAAATTGAAATTATTAATTAAATCTAAATTGATTAAACTTAAATTCAATTGATTGATTGAACAATTTTACTCTAATTTGTAAAATTATTAATTGCTTTAATTGGAATTTGATTTAACAATTTAACTTAAATTGAATTTCAATTGATTACATTAACCAATTCAACCAATTAATTAGTTAAATCCTAATTAATTTTAATTTAATCAGTAAAAGTTATATTTAAATTAAATTAAGTTCAATTTAAATTTAATTAAATTTAATTAATTAAATTAATTAATTTTAATTAATCAATTAACTTCTAATTGATATATATGTCTGTATTGATTTATTATATAATTATAATACACTTATTATAAGTTAGATTATTTTATAATATATTACATTTAAATTGGTTTATCAACATAAATATAATTTAGATTTATTATATGATACAATTAGAATAAATTATAAATGTTAAAAAAATATAATTAGCCATAGAAAAAACTAGAGCCAAAAATGAAAACTACCAATATTTTACAAATATTTTTTAGTTTGCATAGTAATAATAAAAATTTTAACTTATAAAATTATTTTTAACATTTAAAAAACTTTAATTAATTATTTTTTAATGTGGAATTTTTTTTCAATTATTTGAATTCATCATTATTATAAATGTCATATTAATTTTGTTAATTAATTAATATATTTAGAATTTTAATTTTATCAATTTAAATTTATATATTTATAAGTTTAAATTATATTATAATTGTATAATAAAAGTATAACAGTTATAAATAATGTTTTATATAAATTACTTTATTTTTACTTATAAATATTTAAATACATATTCTTTCCATTTCGGTTTCTGAACAGTTCAATACAATTCAAAAAAAAATCTGTATACAGTATCTGCTAGTTTATCTCAGTGAAAGGATAATGGAGAACTGACAATCAAATATTTTTATTAGCAACTTTTCTTTTGTTCTCTTTTTAATTGTAATTTTTGCGCAGGCATTGCTGCATAGTAATATCTATTTGCTAGGAGAGAGGTTTTGGGTTGAAACTGTACCGTTTGTGGAAAAAAAAAATGGAAATTTTGTAGACTGAAGCTCGGAGCTAACCACTTGCTGCTAAAGGACGTAATTATATTTCATCTTTGGTATTATATTAATTTCCAAGGGGAGATAACACTTCAATTTTTTTTTTTTTTTTTCCATAGGTCTTTGGTTTGGGTTAGAAGTTCATTATCAAAAGAGTATTTAAAGACCACTTGTTCTTCAATTGTGTGTTTTTTTTTTAAAGTTTCTCAACCATTATTTTCATATATACATATATATATATTGAGCCTTTAAAAAATTTGTAAATTTTCATATCAGTGGGACTATTATACGTCACTTACATCATTTACAGATAAATAGATAATTAAAAGCACGCTAATTACTTTTGCCAAAAAGAACCATTTAAAAAAAATTAAAATAAAGAGTTTAATAGATAAAAAAAATACATGATAAAATAAGTCCTGTTGATTTAAGATTCTGGACTTAGTATTTTTTTCATTGTTATTAATTTCTTAAAATAAACGCAAAAAATAATCCAACTTCTATTTGCATTCCCAGTTGATATAGAAAAGAATACGTACGGTGCATGTCATTTTCAATGTTGCTTGGGGTTTTTATCTCCATCAATTTCCTAAGCTAACTAATCTAACACTCCCTACTTGTGGTCCATAGCAATACAAATACTAACAGGACACTTCAGCCATCATTTTTTTATTGGTTGGTGAGAATGATAAATAAATTTTTAAAAATAGTTTTTTTCTCTTTATTTTTAGATTTTTCTCAATTATCACCAATATATAAAAAATAAAAGTGTTGTTAACATTCTTAAAATCAGAAAGGGAGTGCACGATTGAATTGTTTTTCCAAACTACGAGCTGGACATGTTCATTTAGGATGTCTTTTATTATTAATTACTCACTTTGGATGTATTGGTTAGTGATGAGGTAGTGGGTAGCTCTTTCAAAAAATGCAACTTAATTGTTACTCTCTTCGTGAGTGTTAAGCGACAAACCGCCATGACAACATCCACAACTCAATCCCATGTTTTATTGCTCATTCTCCAATTGTTAATTGTCTTTTTTTTTCCCCCATAATGCATTGAATTGAGATAAAAACTCAAAAAAACTCATAATGCTAATCACCAATTATGTATCACTTTCGAGGTTATTGATTTAAATTTATTTCTTTTATAATATAATGTATTTTCGGAAATTCCACATAACAATTTAAGCCGACATTAGGAATAAAAATAGAATAGAATAGAATGCTTAGGCCCATTATTTATGAAAACATTTTTTATATTTGCACCTAAGATAAGACATTGTGAGGTTTGATGTAAGAAAATATCAATAAAGCCTTACGCGCAAAGCCAAAACAAAAGCTAAGAACTACTATTAATTACTAGTTTATGGCAACTTGTAATAATTTTTTAATAGACTTTTTGCTGGTTTGTCCAATAGAGATGATAACTCATTTTTTCTTTTCTTTCTTTATTGATCAGTCAATTATAAATTTTAGATTTTTTTGAAAATAAGTGTATAAAAAAGTTTTTTTTTAGAAAAAAAAAAACATTAGATGAAAGAGGAGTACATATTTTTATGATGGGGAGATTCAAAACAGAAACTTCCTTTGGGTAAGGACGCTTTACCACCATGAGAGTGTCCTCTTAGAAACAATGAGAAGGGATAATGAAAACAGGGCGGATTTATATTATGGTTAAGGGGACACTTATTCCATTATCCAATCAAATTTTGGAAGTGATTATATATTATATATATTTCTTGTCTTCATACTAAAATTTATCTTTATCCCCACGTATTTAATATATTTAATATTTTATTCAATTAATAAAATTTAACCAAAGTTTATTCTTATTAAAGTTAATTTCTGGATTCGCTATCGGTTAAAGAGATAAAATTTACAAATTTTAATAGGTATCGAGTAGTGATATATATAAAAATCAATAGAGAGGAATCAGAAAATTTTATGGTAATTAAGATGAGAGGAAAGAGATATATAAACAAGTCAATATAAACTTGTTGACAAGGTTCTAAGAATACCAATTTCTGCTGTTATTAACAAATGTTGGGCAGGAAAAAGTGCACCTACAATCGCAGTATAGACTAAAGATTGTTAATAATCATTCAAAGCTGCCAAATGCAGGTCCAAGTATTATGCCACACCGCTAGTGTACTCCAGCAAATCTTTGATATATATATTTAAGTGGCAATAAAAAAATCTAATAAGATTAATACCAATTGTAATGTTGATTTCATTATTTTAATTTCAATTACAGTTTGGATGTGAAATAAAAATTATAAGAATATATATAAAATTATATAAAAAAAGAAAGAATAGACAAGGACTGTAAAGGCAGGAATCTAATGTTGTGATTGTGAGACAGTGAAAGAAAAAGGTCATTTCAATCAATGCTTATCTCCTAACTTCATAACATTTTTCTATTTTTCTAATACATTTTACACTCGCCCAACAAGAGTATATGCTCATAATTTTAAGTAATTTCAGAGTTAACTTCCTATGGGGTCTGCATAAACATAATAACAAGCTCATCACTCTTGAAAATATTGTGGCATTTTGGTGAATAGTAGTGCTTGTGTTTATATTTTATTGAAAATTAATTTGATTTGTTAGGAGAACCATTCAATCAAGGTATGATTGGTTGCATATGGCCCCCATATAATACTATAAATAAATAAATAAATAGGGGTGTATTTATTAGCAGATGATTCTTTGGTCCACTTTAGCATCTAGCTTTTTACTTTTTATAAGTAAGTTATTTTATATTCTTTAGTGATAATTGTTTTTTTTTTTCTTTCTGTCATTTTAGCATTAATTTCTTTAAAGTCATTGTCCTGTGACCCATTTTCGCTTGACCAAACGTTTTGCTGTCTCAGCATTTAGATGTGCTTACTTTGCTGATAGATAAATTTAAAATTTTTTTGATTTAATTGACTGATTTTTATCTATTTATCTGTTTATTTTTTAAAACAGTTTTAAAATTTAAAAAAAATTTATTTTTTTAAAAATACTTTTAACAAATACAATGATAAACGGACCTACAACTTTCATATCCGATAAAATCAATCCGAATCAATCGTTTATTTAAACAAACTCTCGTTATGGCAAACATATAATTTATTTTTCTAAAATATATTTTTAGTCGGACTTCATCTTCTGACAGTTAACAATTACAATGAAGATAATTTCTTCTCTATATTTGTTGGGTGATTTATATAATCAACAAAATTTAATTTGATCTAAACTTATTTTTATAATTCATTAATTTCAAACAAATCCCTTTCAAATTGCCATTTTAAAGCTATATATATAAACACAGTAATTATAATTAAATACTGAGTTTATGCTAATTATTCAGAAAAAAATGATTGATTATCAAAACCGTGCTAAAATTTTGAAAAATAAAATCTAATATACGGCCAAACCCACCCACCGCATAAAAAAAAAAAAAAAAAAAGGATTCTTCAAATGGGATTTTGGCATTTTGCAACCTCAGGGGGCCACGGAGGACTATAACCAGTTGGCCACTACTTTTCCAAACCAGTTTACCAAATCATGCATGCATACCCTATAAATATTAAATAAACATTGCTTTAATATTTAGGAATAAAAAATATTTTAGTTTTTAAATTATATGAAACTGTATAGTTAGGTCTTCTAATTGAAAATTTATGCAATCGATTTTTTAATTTATTAAATTTATTTCATTAATTCTTTTAAATTTTATATTTGTTCAATTGACTGACTTAATTATTAATTTTGAATTAATTACTTATCATTTATCATTGATGGTAATTGAATGAATATTTAAAATTAAATTAACTAATTTCAATCGAAGGACTTAATTAATTGAAAGAATAAATTTTCTCCAGTAACATTTATAGTTATTTACCAGCAAATAAACATGGCATTACGCACACATATATAATTGGCAATAGTTACTTTATGTCTCTAAATTGCATACCAACTAATTTATTTATGTTTTATGATAATATTTAGAATTCATTTGTAAAATTAAACTTCCCACTTAACATAATAATAATAGATGTCTTTCAAATAAAATCATCCATATGACCATATTGATCAATGACTAATAAGTTTGAGCATGTTAATTTTGGGATTTTTTTTAAGATTGAATTTAATTAAAATTATATAAAATTTGTCAATAGTAACAATCACAATAATAAATTTTTTAGTTATATGCAAACTAGCTAGTCTAAAGGGCAGTTTTGTTTGTATTCCACCAATTTCATTTATATTTGCTTTCCACACAGGCTTTTCTGCTTTTTCTCAATTATATAGTTAGCCTTGAGTTTAGTTTCAAAGAGAATGCGAAGTTTCTGTTTGATTTAGCTGATAATTAGTTGCTAGCAATCAAACTGTGGCAGTCATAATATACCTAATTCAACTTGTTAAAATGCTAAAAACTGAATTTAGTAAATATTGAATTTGGCTTTTAGTTTATTGAGAGTTAAAGGTGAACCAAATGGGCTCCTAAATGCCCTTAGATAATTTAATATTGAATGATTCATAAAGATTTGACTTCTTTGATTTAATTTTGTGTTTTCCTTGTTTAGCAACTAGATGATAATATAGATAAATTTTCACATATACCAAATCAAATTCATCTTTTCCACGCAATTAAAAATAAATTAGGTGCACAACTTTATATATATATATAGTTATTACTTTATTTATCCATCTATAAATACTATTTTTCAACTATTAGATAAAAAAATCTAATAATCCTAATTAATTCTATGAAAATTTAATATTATAACATTTAATACTATTTAATGTTAATCAACATTAAAATTTATGATGATTATCTATGAAATCGTGACTATTAAAAACTATATATATATATATATATATATATATATATATATATATATATATGCTAAGTTTCCATGAATTTAAGTTTTAATAATTTTTATGAATTTATCACGACCTAAAAATTAAAGAAAAATGACACAAAATTATATATATTTTTATGTATTTAATTCATTTTTTAATCTCTTGTTAATTATTAGATATGACAAAATATGTAATTTAAATTATTATTTCCAAAATTAAATCTATGTTTTACTTTAAATTTTTATTAGATTGAAAAATATTTAATTAAAAAATATTGTATATAATTTTACTTTTAGATTAAATCAGTAAAAATATTAACATAAAACAAGACTCAACCTAAATCCAATCAATCCGAACAAGTTTGATACATAGGCTAACAAAATAATATTCTTTCTACCCCATTTTGATAGATTAATTTATGTTTTTAATTATTTCAAAAAGATAGTCCATTTTTATTTTTTTAAAATATAGTTATGGATTCATTTTTTTTATTACATTTCTATTTAATATGGCTTATTATCAACAAATATGAATTATTATCTAAATTTTTTAAAAATAATATAAGATTATATTAGACAAAATATGTATTTTTTAATTATATTAACTATACAAATAAATCTATCAATCACAAAGCGTAGAAAATATCTCTTTGATAAAATTTTCTCATGTTTACCAACATGTCACAAAATTGATTATATATATACTGGGTCTGGCTCAAGAATTTGTGTGGCTCTAGGCAAGACTTAATTGGGGCTCTTTTAATATTTTGAACAAAATTTTTAAAGTTATTCATAATTTATTTTTCTTATTGTTTTTAATTTGCAAGATCATTAATTAAAATTTTATATTCAAATTTAGAATGTAATTTTTTTCAATAGACAATATGTTCAAATTACTCAATTTTTCTTATGCAATGTTTGATAATACTTTACAATATGATATTATTACCTACATTAAAAATCATGAAAAAAATTAAATTCATATGTTGCAATTACACAAAATACATTTAGAAAATAAAAAAGAAAAGAAGAAATTAACCTTAAATAAATGAATTACACAAAATTAAAAAAAATGTAAAAAAAATTATTTTTATATGTAAATTGAGAGATATATAAATTGTTCAAAGAGAAAAATAGAGACAAAAACTGAAAAAATAGCATAAGAAAAAATATTTAGGGTTAGTTTATTATATGAAGACAAATACAACTATATTTTATCAATATATTAGTTAATCATTTAACTAATAAAAGCTAAATTTACTCATAAAATTAAATTAATTTTTAATATAATTATTTAAATCAACTAATTATAAATAATTATTCATTTTAATTGAATGATATACGTTGAAATCTAATAAAATAGTAATTTTATTTTTTATATAATTAATAACAAATTTAAGAGGTAAAAAATACTTATATAATTCATGAAAAAAATTAGAGACTCCTCAAAAATTGGGCCCTAGGCACTAATGGCTTTAATGGCCTATGCCTTAAACTGCCCTATATATATACATTAATAATGAATAGGCAGAAGGAAAAAATGAAAAAAGAAATCAAAATAGACAAAATTCACTTGGTTTGAAGTAGTGACGAAACACATTTATTTGAGAGTGAACAATTGCATTTAATTTTTTTTTAAAAAAAATTAAAAATAAATAAATTTATAGTATTTTTTAAGATTTATTTCCTCGAAATATATTTAAAATCTGGTATATAAATTTTTGCACACTTAGAATAATTTTTGCACTCTGACGTAGAGTCATGGCTCTGCCATTGTGTAAGTCATTATAGTCATTTATAGATCATTTATAGATCATGATTTGCTGTGTTCAACTATAGCACTTGGTGATCGTCCCACCACCATCACACCCTCTACATTACAGATGCCATACCTACACACCTCTGGTTCCACATGTTCTCTTTGTATATTTATGGCAAATTATTAAACCAAGTTAACAAATTTCATTCATTAACTCCCTAAGCTATCAATAACACTCAAACTATTATATTAACGCACTAATGAATTTTATTTTAATAATATTAATTTAATAATTAAAGTTGTGGGATATGGAATTGAATTCCCAATTAGATCCCTTATTGAAAGAAAAAAAAATATTATATTATTATTTGATAACTCTAACTTAAAATCTAGGCTATACAGTTTTCAAACAAAAAAATTGAGGTTTTACAGAATAATTAATAAAAATGATGGGTTGACCTTCTTTCTTATCTAGATCCTGTGGCTGTTAACAGGAAAGTGAGTTTGCAGAATGAAGTGACTTATCTTCATTAATAAGTTAAAAACTAACTAATATTACTAACTCTTCTAACCATCTAACTAACTACTGTGATAGAGAATAATACTGCTACGGATCTAAAGATTTGCCCAAATTCATTCATGGAAATCAATGCCCAAAAATACCCGAGCAGGGAAGAGTTTTCAAAAGCCAAATACCTATATTATGCTATATTGAGAAGAACACATAATTATTATTGTTTAATTTAATCTGCCTAATTGATGATTATAGATTTTTCTATCATGTCATCATCACCTGTCCAATGGACGTTTGCATGGATATCCACATATGACCATCAAAGTTGGCAGAGTTTGATTACAAACTTAAAAATCTAATATTGATTTATGGTTTTTGTTTTATTAGGGCAAATTCATTTTTTAAATTAATCCTACTTGCATTGTTTGGTTGGCAAGTAGTTGTCTAACACATTACAAACCACCAGTTTTATTATTAGATATTTTCCCCAGTTTGAATGTTTGAATTTTTTTTTTTTGATTTGTTTCTTTTTTTTTTAATTAATTGGAACTGAAGTGTATGTAAGGGGATTGTTATTTGTTTAGTAATTTTTGTTAGAGTAGACTAAAGTGAACGTAAAATAGTTGGGAGTTCTACATTTAGAAAGTTGAACAAAAAGGAGAGAGCTTCGTCTTCACATATAGTGCGATGAACCATCATTGTGGTCCCTTGTAGATCAGTTTGAGCCTTAAGGATCATTTTTCATGCATATTTTAAGTATATAATCATTCGACATTAATTAAATTAATTAAAGATTCACCGTCCTACCAATGCCCCACCAGCTGTCCTTTAATCTAATCATATCTTTAATTTCCTCATTGATTTGTGATTACCCATTTGACTTAAACTTCCATTTTCTTATGTCAACCCAATTATTTCTTTATTAGGTTTTCACAGGTCCCAGCCACTGTTTTTTAATGGTGGGGTCTATTGAAAATCTTGGCTGTGAAGG
Source organism: Triadica sebifera (assembly GCA_023653625.1). Classification (NCBI taxonomy): domain Eukaryota; kingdom Viridiplantae; phylum Streptophyta; class Magnoliopsida; order Malpighiales; family Euphorbiaceae; genus Triadica; species Triadica sebifera. Next base: position 21,818,266 of record CM042904.1, read on the forward strand.
TATGGTCGGTTTTCTTTTATATATCTCTTCGTTCAGGTTTTGTCTTTGATTTATAATTTTATTGTTATTAGTCTTAATTCAGTTGTTAAAAAACTTCTGGTGATGCTTAGTAAGTTTGATAGATTTGTTTAGACAATGGCCCACTTTAATTTTCAGAGCTTGATTTGGAGTTCTGAAGTGATTAAGAGTCAGTAATTTATATAATGGTAAATACCCAGCCAGAATTTTTATTATTATTATTTTATCTTCTGTTATTATTAGTTTATGGGTTTCATTTATTAACAGAATTTTTCCCTTTTTAAATGCTTTTTTGTTGATTAATGTCAATGATAAACTTTCGCTTTCAATGCTGAAATGGTAGCATCTATTTATTTTTAGTACTGTTCATGACTATTGGTTTGTTCATATGAAAGTGACATTTTGATTTGCAAGGAAATAGAAATAATATTTGTGGAATTTTCAATAATATCATGCTATACTGTTTTTTTGTTATGAGAAAAAGAAGTTGGAAGAGGACCATTTACTTATTCCTCTTTTGCAAGTTGAGGTTGTGGATGTGTGTGAAAATATGTCCATGCCTTTTCTGTCCTTTCTATTTGTTCTTTAACATGAATCTTCGTTGTGTTTGGCATCTGATAATCAGCCTACTCTTAACCTCTTATTTAAATACTAATCTCCGAGTATAGTGACAATCCAGTGTCTGTGCCTAGTATTGGAAGTCTTCTATATTATTATTCACAGAACTTCCATTCTAAACCTTTGATCTTAAGATAATGAGGACACAGAGAGGAAAACGTTCTGAGGTACGCTTATATACTCCGTGGTCCTGCTTTAATTTGATTTTCTGTTGCTTTATGAATACTTATTGTTCATTGATGCTTATTTTGGAGAGTTGCATTTGATTGCAGGCCTTTTGGCCTTCTCTTGTCATGAAGAAATGGTTGAACATAAAGCCAAAAGTGTATGATTTTAGTGAAGATGAGTACACCGAGACTGAGAGCGAAGATGATGGTATGGTTGCAGTGCATTTACTTGGTCAACTTTTGTTCTTAATGCTTTCTGTGATTGATCATGTTCTGTGCTGTTCATAATCAGCTTGCTCTCTTAAAGATGAAAGAGTTGATGAGGGTGAGGACCATGCTCATAGGACACAAGTGAATCCGTCTTCATTCCTGAGTCAAAGTTCAGGCAATTATCTTTTCTATATCTGCTTTCCAAACGTACTTTTACTAATAGCATTTGTATTCGATAGCATATTTTAGGGCTGCACAAAAATGAACTAAGCTCACCTAACTGAATTGATTCAATTTAATCCAAACTAAAAATTATGGTTTAAATGGTTTAATAAATGAATATAGTTTTAAAATTTTTATAAATTGATTTTTTTGTATTAGATTAAAAAAATATAATTCCAATAAAATCAAACCGAAATATTAATATAAAATCTCTTTTAATATATATTATCTATTTTAATTATTTTCTTTTGTTTAAAGAATTTTCAGAATCTAAGTGTTAAATATAATTTGGAGCAAACTATTTTTTATGGATGAATGCTTTGGAACATCATAATTGAGCAAAATTTTATTTTTTCAATATACAAATCATATTTTGAATTTTCTAAAAATTAAGGTGGTGTGCTGAATTTTTATCTTTTGAATGATTTTTATGTTGATATTTTGATCATAATTTTAAGTTAATTTTTGTTGAATTTTTGCGATAATTTAAATTTTTTTATATTGTTAATTCATTTATTAGTTTGTTAAAAAATTGAAGAATTTCAACTTAATTAGTTTGGTTATAAATTTTTATTTAAACTGAGCAAATCCAACCAGCATATTTTATCTCAGTTGCTCAAAAAGTGCATTTCTAGATTAATTCTTATTCCATTTACTTGTTCTTCTGCAAAGATCATTTTGGGATTAAACCTGGTGACTTAAATTCTGCAACTTCTCTTTATGATGTTCCTAGGTTGTCGTTTTATGCCTTTGTCGCAACTTGTGATTGGTGATTCAGTTTCCTATTTCTTGGAGAGAACATAATGATATTACTGATTTTTGCTCTCTCCATGTGAATCTTGAGAACGCAAGAAAACTTAGAGGAGCTTTTTTACTTGTTTGCCTTGATAAATTTGAAAGATCATCTTCTACTCCTCTCTATTATTTTTGAATATCAAATTTTAATTCTGTTGGATTTTGATATCTAGATGCTCCTTCTAAGGGCTATTCAGTAAGACACAAGCGAGGAAAATCCGAAACTCTGCGCAGTCAGTACATAAATACTAAGGAAGTGAGGTTTGGCTGTAATCTGTATATTCTTGAAAAGATAGTCTAAAGGTACCATTATGTTGATTCTTAAGTAAAATTATTGGACATTCGGCGGTTTGCAGGATGACAATAGGCACTTGGAATGTTGCTGGAAGACATCCATATGAGGATCTTGAGGTTGATGATTGGCTTTCTACAGAGGAACCGGCAGATATTTATATTATTGGGCAAGTATTTCCTTGCATGGTTATTTTAAGTTGTGTTTTGATATGGTTTCTTAAGAAAATTTATGTTCATGCGCCAATCTATTTACTGCATGGATAGATCTTTATCTTTGTCTTTGCGCGTCTGTCTACCCGGACGCCTTTGCTTTGCCTTGCCTTCTTGGGATGCGGTGTGGCTACTTCCATGTGTTTTTATCTATCTAATGTGATGTTTTTTGAATATTGAACTTGGCTGGTATTTCAATCGAGTTAGAAAGGAGTGGAAACCTTACATAACAAGCTTAGGTCAAACTCATTATGTGATAGCTTTTCATATCTTTTTTTTAACAGTTTCCAAGAGGTAGTTCCTTTGAATGCTGGAAATGTACTGGGAGCAGAAAGTACCCGACCAATTCCAAAATGGGAGGCAATCATTAGAAGAACTCTGAACAAATTTTTACAACCTGAAAGGAAACACAAATGTTACAGTGCTCCACCCTCTCCTGTATTAAGGACTTCTTCTGTTGCTGATGAACTTGCAGATGAGGGTAATGCTTTGCCTTTCGAGATGTTGAATAAAGAATATGCAGAAATTGCTGATGGTTGTGATATTGAAAGATATGAATTCAGCAAAGCAGATTGTCTTGGAAAAAATTTGAACTTGAAAAGAATTTATGGGATCGACTGTGACAGTAGATTAGATTGGCCTGAATATTCATTAGACGCACCCCTTCAAGTTATCTCTTCCAATTCCAAGCTGCGGAGAGTACTGAGCAGTTCTGCACGGATGGGCTCTAGTTGGATAGATAATCCTTTAGTATTCAGTCCTCAAAATTTTGAAGTAAACAGCAAAGGACTGAGAAGATCTCACTACAGTTCAGGCAATCTATGCTCAACGTGGGCAGAGCAGCAAGAGAAGCCTGAAATTTCAGAAGTTATTGAAGCTCTAGATTCTCCTTCTGATGCATTATCTGAAGAGGAAGATGATATGTTCTCAGAAGTGCCAATAGAAGAGAATAACAATGGATATGCCTTGGATAGTCGGAAGTCACGTTCCAAGTATGTGCGCATTGTTAGCAAGCAAATGGTTGGGATATATGTATCAGTTTGGATTCGAAAGAGGTTGAGGAGACATATAAACAATCTGAGTGTCTCTCCTGTTGGAGTTGGTCTTATGGGCTACATGGGAAACAAGGTATGCTTTTCCTCAGCAACTCATTCACAAAAATAATCCACTTACCAGTATAATTGATGTTGGTGAAAAAGGGGGCGCTACATATTTTGGCACTAAAATAAATGTTAAAAAGTGATATAAAATGAATAGTGATAAAACAATGCAATATTTGTGTGACATCTCGTGAATTATTTGTAAATGCAATTATTGCAGCAGTACCAATGAAATGCCTTCATTTTACAGTTACGATGGAGAACTGATTTACAGGCTATCCTTCATAATGTAACTGTTGCAATACTATTGGATGGAGGCTACAGATCACGTAGAATTTAGAGAAGATAACACATCCACATATGTATGATTAATGAGTAACTGAATGCACTTGCCTTTGCATTACCATGTCTGACTAAAGGTTGCTGATGCAGGGTTCTGTTTCTGTGAGTATGTCTCTCTTCCAGTCAAGGATGTGCTTTGTTTGCTCTCATCTGACCTCAGGTCAGAAAGATGGTGCTGAACAAAGAAGAAATGCTGATGTCTATGAAATCAAACGACGCACACAATTCTCATCTGTCTTTGACACGGATCAACCACGGACAATTCCATCTCATGAGTAAGCATCCTTTGAACGTTAAATTTCAATGTGCATAATTTGCATTTAAACTGGGTTTGCAGCTTTATGCTTTTTTTTCCTCTCTGACTGCATGTTTGAGCTAAATTTGTGTCAATGCATCTATAGGTGTAATAAATTCATAAAAGGCCTTGTAGACTTCTAATGAATTAATGTCACATGAATAGGAAATAGGAAGAGTGCTTGACAGTACAGTAGAAAATAACTACAGAACCATGTTCTTTTGTAGTTTCCTTGAGCACAAAAAGTTAATCATGGTTGTGCTCCCATGAAACTGAACTACCTTTACTTCAAGATTAAATATTTCCAAATGCGAGCATGAGAGGTCACTTAGCAAATGAAAAAGGCAGCTAGAAACATAAATTTTCAAAGTATTATCGTGTAATATTAAGATGCTTTGAGTTACTGATGAATTCTGGATGCCTGCTGATTATTTTTGGATGTATTCCCTCTCATTGTCTCATCTCTGTAGTATACCTGGCACATAAATTGGTGATCAGATGGTTTCTGTATGCAGTCAGGTATTCTGGTTTGGAGATTTGAATTATCGTCTCAATATGTTGGACACAGAGATAAAGAAACTTGTTGCTCAGAAGCAATGGGACGAACTAATAAACAGTGATCAGGTGAGTTCAGTTCAATCTCGACTAGCTGCTTAATCTTTGACATAATTTACTTTTCATGACATGTTTTTTCCCTCAGTGTTGGAGATGTGTAAAATCCACATCGGTAATCAACAAATAAAATGGGCAACTTATAATACTAAAGGGGTCAAACCAAAATGATTTAGGGCATTTTGGTGAAAAGTTTTCCTCAACAATTTTCAAGTTCACAAAATCCACACTTTTCTCATTTGCAATGGACTAGACCCATCAATTTTAACACTCAACATTTTATCTAGGAGTATATTTTATCTTGGAATCACCACATCCAAGTCTGGTTCTGATTTGTATTTGATCATTAACATTGTTGCATAATTTTGCATCACTACTATAATAATGCAGTAATTGCCATTGGAAGAAAAACTAGTTTCTTCAGAAATTATTGCATGCATGCATTTCCTGTGATGGAGGTAACAGTAAATAGAATGGTCTTATTTGCAGTTGGTTAAAGAGCTCCGCAGTGGGCATGTATTTGATGGATGGAAAGAGGGAGCAATAAACTTTCCTCCCACTTACAAATATGAGATAAACTCTGATAGATATGTTGGTGAGAACCCAATAGAAGGGGAGAAGAAAAGATCTCCGGCATGGTAAGTACACAAAACTTGGAAAATAACAGGATAAGAATATCTGGCTTTGTGACAATGATATTAGAAGGAAGAAGGTTAAAATTATTTGCTGCCCTACTAGAATTCTGCAAGAATTATATAGGACAAGTTTAGTATATTCTGAATATTTATTGGCTGGCGGTTATGTGTTTGACATCGTGTGCAGGTGTGACCGAATACTTTGGTTAGGAAAAGGTATTAAGCAACTTTCTTACAAGCGGGCAGAATTCAGGCTCTCAGATCATAGACCAGTAAGTTCGACTTTTTTGGTTGAAGTTGAAGTCCTAGATCATCGGAAGCTGCAAAAAGCACTCAATGTCAATAGTGCAGCAGTACATCCAATTTTCCTAGTTGAAGATGGGGAATGATATCTTAGCTGATATACAAGGTAATTAACTTACTTTTACTGTAGTACTGTGCACTCAGTTTTTCACTGAAATCCATTTATATCAAGTGATTAATTCAAAAAACTTTTTCAAGTTGGTGATCATGTATCATGCAAAATTGTGTATACTTCAGTTCACATATACTTCGTGTTGTGCTTGGAGAACATTATGCATCGCCTAACGTGTAACCTCTAATTTCTTTAGCTTGTTATTGATGCTTTTAACAGGACGCATTTATCTTTCAAGCAGGGAATTACAGGCAACTAGACAAGGTAGAAATACTGGTAACTTATTTGACAAATAACCCTTGAAATGCTGTCCCGAAACTGTAATAATAAGGGGTCAGTGATTCAAGAAACATGCAAGGCTGATTGCATCTTTTAGATGAAAGCAGGAGCAGGAAAACATATGCAAAATCTTGGGAAACGCTACATATTCTTTCTTTCTTTTCCTTACCCTTTTTTTCTTCTTTCCCCCCTTCTTTGTAAATGCAGTTTAAATCGATATAGCAGTGTGGGTTTTGCTTGTTACCAATGAAGGTATAAAGCTTAAAATGGTGAATTTCCCATTTTTCTAGAGAACCTCTACAAAACTATTTTCTTTGTATTTCATACAGGTTTTTGAAGTTAGTGGACATTTAAACATTCTTAATGAATACATGATACAAGTTACCTCCCCACTTTCAAATTTTAGCTTTCCTCTCTCCCTTTCTTCAAGATCTGAATATGCTACAGCCAATTGCACATGGAAAAATGGATTAAAAGAGAGTTTGCCTTTTAATTAAGTACTAAATTAGTCACTAGTTATAAATTCAAAGTAGGCCTTAATTGAATCATAAAGTTAATTTTAATTTTACTCTCAATAGTAGACCTGACAATCATGCCGGATACACATATTTAGACCTGATTATTTCAAGAAGAAATTACGTCATTTCTCCTATTTTTCTTCTCTCTCTCCACCGTCTACCTCCAAATCCCTTCCTCTGTTCTCTCTCTCTCTTCTCTTCCCACTGTTATCACCGCCTCAATTTTTGCGTCTCTCCTCCAGCTGCGCATCTCTTTATCGCCGCATTCAATCTCTCTCCGCCATTGCCACTATGACCTGCATATCTGAAAACGAAACCCAAAATCCAACTGCAATGTGTCCCTCTGATTTCCACCTGCTCAAAATAGGCAATTCCTTGCTAAGAGAATGGAGATTGATAAAGAAGCCAAGTGAAACTCTCCCTGAACTTCTCAGGTTGTTTGTTTTGTGTTGTAGGTGACTAGCTACTCCTCTTCCTTCGAATTTTATATTTTCGGCGTATGTAACAGGAAACAGAGAAAAAATATAGTGAAACGGTTGGAATTGAAGAAGAGGAAGAAGAAATCAATTTCCAATTTCTCGCAGGGAACATAAATCGCCGGAGAGAGACTTGATTCTTGAAGCAATCAGGTGGATTATGTTATTAAAGTTGCTTATATCTTAATAGATCTTATTTTTGAAGTTGGCCCACCTAAAACCCCAGTCTACTTTTTCTACGTAGACCTTTAAAAAAAATGTATTTTTGGAAAGAAAGTAAGTGTGTGTATATTTATATACAGAGCCCTTATTATGTTTGTCAAAATCGGTTTTAGAAAAAAAAAAATTATTTTTAAATTTTTGAATTTTGAAAAATATTTTTGAAAATAAATAGATATTTTTTAAAAAATTAAATTTGAAAAAATCAGTTTATAAAAAATTTAAAAAATTAATTAATTAAATTAAAAAAATTCTAAATATATTTTTGGACACCTAACAGCAATTTCAAATACTACCTTATAGTATGTGTAGTTTCCCTTAATTCAAATGGTTGCTTTTGGGTAGGATTAGTTGGATGGATTATCCATTAACCCTTCTTTTAAAATACTAAATTTAAATAATTGTCGAATTCATATTAATATATTTATCAAATTTTGAGTCACGCTAGGATCGAATTTTTCTAATGAAATCGAGTCAGGTTTGGGGCACAAAAATTGTCAAGTCTACTCAATAATCATAAATTGAAAGTCGGCTTTAATTGAGTCATAAAATTATTTTTTATTTAGGGGAAATTATTTGGGTATTAATTCAAGGAAAATTTTATACTATGTTAAATAAAATTTTGGCAAACGTTGCCATAAAAAAGGGTTAACAGCGGCCCAAAAGTTGAGCCCAATAACATAATGGGAAAGAAATCAGCTCGGCAAGAGTAGATCTCTGGCAGTGGCGTTGACGAAGATACAGGAACTGGCATCTAGTTTAGTTGCAATGTTTATCATTATATGAATGCCATAGCAAAGTTTATAAATGTTTTGAAAATTTTCTGTTTAATTTTTTTTTCTATTTTCTTTTCAATATAATACTGTGATTATAAAACAGGATTATTTTTTATCAATTACACTTTCTCTTTTCATCTTTTCCGCTATAATTAAGCACTTACAAAATGAATTTTGCCTTTATTTGCTATGTCAAATTGTTATTATTATAATATAAAATCTCTCACTCTCATACTTTGCTTTCTGTAGGGATATCCCAATTATACAAGCTACTTATTTTTGAGTTAACTTTATATGTTTGACTACCATTTTTGAGATTCAATACAGTTAGCACCCAATATGTTAAGATGGGATTCTCCTTTTTTAATAAAAATGTAATGTAATTAAAAAAAAAGTGTAAAAATACATAAATTCTTATTAATTTTAGTTAACATTTGCATCACTATTTAAAATTTACCCCTTCTTCATTTTGGTTCATTAGGAGGTCCAGCGGATTACATTGTCATCCCCTTGCACATTAGTAGATAGTAGCAAGGAGACTTAAACCTATAAATTTACCCCTTCTACATTTGATCCTACATCCACTTGCTTGAAATTTTTCATATCTAACAACAACGTAACAAAAACATGTCTTCCTTCTCATATAAACTAAAATTATGAATATATATGTCAATTTCAGTTTAATTAATTATTGAAAGTGAATATTTCTTGCTTAGGTTAAATACGGACTTATCCAATTATAACTTGCTTTATTTTTTAAATGATAATATATATATATATATATATATATATATATATATATATATATATATATATATATATAAAGTTATAATTAAACTGATTTGTAAACTTTTTTATATATATAAAGTTATAATTAAACTGATTTGTAAACTTTTTTATAAATTTGATCTAGGTGAGTATATTTCCCGTCAAGAATGTGAATATCAATTTCATTTTTCCTTTACTCACCAAAGTATTTGTTTTCTTCCCCGGCCAAAATGTACATTAAAATAATGATAAATTCAATTTTAAAATAAAATATATTTACATGAGTTAAATGTACACACAAAAAAAAAGTTTCATATGATATTGAAGTTTTTCCACCTAAAATTTAGACTTTGGGGTGAAAAAAATAATTCTCAAATGGTATTAGTTTCAACTTTACATCTCAACCCAATCTTTCTAGCTATATTATTATTATTATTATTGATATAAAATATATTTTTTACTTTGTGCAGTAAGAAATATACATATATAGTCAAAACGGTCTAGTGCCTATGCAAGTTTTGTCATAGATTAATAATATTTAACCCAAACTCATGAAGTTAGGTTAAATTAGTTGTATCAGTTTTGATTAAGATGTCCCAAAAGGGAATATTTTTAAGGAAAAGTTGGTGTGAAAACATGTAAAAGGGACATGAAAAACAGAAATATCATTGTCAACTGAAATACTTATATAGGACCCTATAGATAAGACTATGTATATTGTACCAGAAGAATGTTTTTTTGCCTTATATACATACATGCAAATGAAAATGAATTCAATCATCTTGTTTCTTGATTTTTCTAAAATGAAAATAATCTTGATTTTACTAGCTTTGGTTATTAATGTCAGAAGAAGTATTTCAGGGAATGGGTATGGTGAACAACTTCTAGTAGTGGATTATTATAAAGAAAGCTGTCCCTTAGCAGAAGAGATTGTAAGATATAATGTTGAAGTTGCTGTTCTGAAAAATCCAAGAATGGCTGCATCGCTGCTTCGCTTGCATTTTCATGATTGTTTTGTTATGGTTAAGCCTTCCTAATTACAATATTCTCTTCTTCTTCTTCTTCTTCTTCTTCTTCTTCTTCTTCACCAATTTCAGATTTTTTTTTATAGGGTTGTGATGGATCTGTTCTTCTGGACAGCCATGGTGATATAGTGAGTGAAAAGGAAGCAGGGCCTAATATTAACTCATTACGTGGATTTGAAGTGATTGATAAGATAAAGAATGATATGGAAGAAGCATGCCCACTTACTGTGTCATGTGCTGATATTCTAGCTATGGCTGCTCGTGATGCTGTTGCTTCTGTATGTTTATATCTCTTCATATCTTATCTCAGAAAATACTTGTATAAATAAATTACTAACCATTTTAATGCTAATTAATTTTGATAATTTGATGAAAGAGAGGAGGACCAAGATGGGAAGTTTGGCTAGGCAGGAAGGACTCTTTAAAAGCTAGTTTTGATGGTGCCAATAAGTTTTTACCTGCTCCTAATTCCTCTTTGGAGACCCTCATTGCCAATTTTAACCACCAGGGCCTGGACATATCTGATTTGGTTGCGTTATCAGGTAATTAGTTTGTAAAACAATAATCTAAAACAACTCTTAACCTTTCTTGATTTTTCATTAGCTCTTTCAGTTTGTCAATTTTATTCTATATTTCAATTGTCACAATATGTATCAAAATCATTATCATTGCTCTATGACAAAAGATTGGTGGCCACTCCATCGATCTACTCCCACTATCGTAGGTTATTATATTTGAGCATGGTTAGAGTTTTAAACCGTTGTTGAGCATGACAATATGACAACAGTTTTAATTCACATTCACTGCTAACAATTTATTGCATAATCCTAAGAAGTGAGGATGACAAAATAACAAATCAAAGTGGTATTTGATCAGGAAGCCACACAATGGGAAAGGCAAGATGCTTAAGCTTTAGACAAAGGGTATATCAAGAAAGCCCTCATGAAAATTATGATAAATACAAGAGACATACTACATTTCGAAAAATCCTACGGTCGATATGTCCAAGATCAGGAAGAGACAATCAATTAGCACCACTTGATTTTAATACTCCAGCAAGATTTGATAACCATTATTACTTTAACATCCTTGAAGGAAAAGGGCTGTTAGGGTCTGATAATGTGTTAGTGAACGAAGATCATGAGGGTGAGATTATAAAGCAAGTGTGGGTTTATGCCTCTAATCAAGATCTCTTCTTTGACTCCTTTGTAAAATCTGTGGTGAAGATGGGAAATATAAATATACTCACTGGAAGTGAAGGAGAGATCAGGAAGAATTGCAGGTTTCCCAATGCTTAAAACTGTAACTTTCATGGGATTATTGGAATATTTTACATGATATATATATATATATATATATATATATATATATATATTTATATACATTTTTTTTTACATGATATATTTTATTTCTTCTGTAAATTACTTTTCTAACTGACATTTTAATAGAATTATTAACTTATAAAAATCATCGTGGGAATGTGGAAACCCGCACGGCTTAGCACAAAACAAATACGGTGATATAAAAAGCTACAAAATTCAAAATATTTTTTGCCATTTTGATGGAGATTGCCCAACCACGATGAGATGTATCAGAAAAAAAATTGCCTATATCACTTTATTGATGGATAAAATAGGATGTAATATATTTTATAGCATTGAATTAATCTATAAAACATATATTCATAGTTATTTGACCAGATAGGTTTTATATGTTTTCACTTAATTTAAAGAGTATAACACTATTCTTATGCTATACGAATTATACCATGTAACATTGTTGCATAACATATTATGCTCAGATTTTATGTATACACATGTAATATGACCTAGTTTTAGTAACTTGACTATTGGGATTTCAAAAAAAAAAAAAAAAAGAACTTAGACTGTTGCTTTAATTTATTTTAAAAAAAAAGTAACTTGGATTATCAATTTTTGTTTGGTTCAATTTTTATGAGTTTTTAAACGTTTTAATCAATCCAAATCTATATAATCAATTTTTTAAAGAAATATTAACCAAATCCAACTAAAATTTCATCAAATTTTGAAGAGAAAAATAAAATTATATGAATTTTGATTCTCGATTATAACCAAATAATGATCACCCCTAATTTCAAACAATAGAACTTGGATTTTTTTTGTCTTTTTTCTTTCTTTGGTAAAATAAATTTGGATACTTTTTGTCCTCCTTCAACACTTAGTATATAAATAATAAAAAAATCGCGTATGGGACTTGCTGGATTGAATACATGATCAATTTCGTGGGAATTGTCATCTGTCATAATATTTCTCGTCTGTGCATATAAACCATGTAGTTGAACCATTCTAATTCTAAATAAAAAAATTGACTTGAATTGTTCTTCTAATGGAGACAAACTCATTGGATACCAAACTGCTGTTCAATTAAAAAAAGAATCTTAAGTGCAGACGCCAACAAAATGAAAATATCAATTAGTATACATGTGCAATTAGCAAAAATTAAGAAGGCAAAGGAAAAATGGGGGAAGGAGGAGAAAGGATAAAGGATTTAGGCGGTTCTTTGCCGGTTGAAAATGTGCAACAACTTGCTTCCAAGAAGCTCAAAGACATACCACTCAGATATATTCGGCCTGAGCTTGAATTAGATCAAGTTTCTGTTGATGAATCTCTTCAAATTCGGGTCATCGATATGGGCAAGCTAGCACAGGAGAACGAATCGGCTCTGCTTCATATGGCATGTCAAGAATGGGGCTTCTTTCAGGTATATTACCACTTTTTGTGGTTAACCCTTTAATCACCTTCCATAATTAAGTAAATTTTGAATGGTTTAAGTAGTTGATCAATCATGGGATACCAGAAGAAGTCGTTGAAAATATGAAGATAGATATTCAAGAGTTCTTCAAGCTACCATTAAAGGAAAAGATGGCTTGTGCTCAGCTACCGAATAATATTGAAGGCTATGACCAAGCTTTTGTTGTTTCTCAAGAGCAAAAGCTTGATTGGGGTGACATGCTCTTTCTTCTTCCTCAACCTTCCTCCCAAAGAGATTACAGATTTTGGCCCACCACTCCCACTTCTTTTAGGTAATTAATACCCCTCAACTCACAATGACACCAGTGAAATCATGTTCAAAACAATGAAATAAAACTAATGGATTTTCCTTGTTTATTGTATTAGAGAAACCTTGGACAGATACTCAACAGAACTGCAAAGAATTACAGTGAGCTTGTTGAGGCTGATGGCCAGAAATTTAGGAGTTGAGCCAGGCAAGGTTGCAAGCATGTTTGAAGATGGGATGCAAGGAATAAGAATGAACTATTATCCACCTTGTATGCAAGAAAAAAGAGTCATGGGCCTCACACCGCACTCTGATTCCACTGGGTTGACCTTATTACTACAAGTAAATGAAGTACAAGGATTACAAATCAAGAAAAATGGTAAATGGATTCCCATCAAACCCATGGCAGGGGCATTCATAATCAACATTGGCGATGTTATTGAGGTAACTAACCAGAATTAACTCCATTCTCCACCTAAATGAGTGTTCTGACTTCGGTCAACAATTTTGAAACAGATAATGAGCAATGGGCAATATAAAAGCATAGAACACAGAGCTGTTGTAAACCCAGAAAGAGAACGTCTTTCAATTGCTGCATTCCACAGTCCAAATATGAAGATCATAATCGGTCCTTTATCAGAACTTGTCAAGGACAACAAACCGAATTACAAGACCCTAGATCATGTGGATTACGTTAAGCTTGTGCTCACCAGCAAACTTAACGGTAAAAGCTTGTTGGGTCATATGAAATCAGAGCAGTGAAGTAGCTTTCCTCAATTCAATCACAATGTAATGCCTTGATGCAAAAATTCCAACTTTCCCTTTAAATCCTTCCTCCATTAATTTCCCACGAGTGAGAAAAAAAAAACATGCAATATGAAAACATGTTTTTGAAATAAAAACTTCAGATTGACATACCTATTCGTTAAACTATCAACGTTTAGATAGAAAATAGAAAGAAATAATAGAATGTTGACGGTACAAAACAAATATTAAAAATCAAGCGCTTGTGATGCTGAAAAATAAAAAAATTCTGGGACAAAAAATGAAACGGGCGAGTTTGTTGTTTTGCACTATCCTCAAATATTTGAACGCAACTGTACAGCATTGATCAGGTAACAACCTAACTACCTACCATTTTGCATGGGTTCAACTCAACTCTTATCCATCTGAATTGATCTGTATAAGAGACGGAAAATCCTCATTAACCACATGGTCTACATTATTAAGTCCTCTCCCTCAGTCACACACGTTACTCAGTTCGCAAACAGGAAAATAGACGACCTTCCATTTCTGTTTTATATTTCAAGCATATATAGACATAATTTGTAAATTAATTCTCCAACTAAGAGAAAGACTTCTAATAACTTAAACCAAATCTATGCACAACGTTTAAGCCAACCCATTAATCAACACAGATAAGATGGAAGAATCATTAAATAAGGCAAAAGATGACACGTAAAAATTGCAAGATGTTCACACAGGTAATAAAATGTAAACCTTCCTTAGGCATATCAGACAGGTGATAGTTCATTTTGTGCCTATCACAAGTAAAATAAAGTACCCTCATAAATTTCTCAGATAGAAATTGATTTTAATATTGTTGTGAGTGGGATTAGGAAACAAACAAGTATATAAAGTTAAACTAACCAGCATCCTTAACCAAGGGAAGAGTGCAGTGATCACTCACAGCTATTGCACAAGCAACATATCCAGGCTTTCCTATGGAATCCACTAGTACATAAAGTAGAACAGAAATCCCAACATACCAAGGAATGCCACCTAAAAAGAAACCTACGATAATTCTAGCAATGGAAGGCAAATTAGATAATGTCAATTACAGCAAGACAGCAGCAAACTCATAACTTCGGCTCAACTTAGTTTCATCTTCTTGCTGTTCTGTTTTACACTTTCCCATCAACAAGGGGCAATTACATATACATCTTTCTTCAAGTTGCGAGGAAATGTCAGTGCTGTCCTGTATCGCGAGTTACATATGCATCCTAACACCATGAAGTTTACCACATTAGAGTGATTGGCCAAAGATATCTTTACTACAAACATTTCAAGTAAACGCAAAAGGGTCCTTTTAACAAGAGGGAATAGAAAAGTCAACACAAACTGGAGATGCATGAGGAAAATAAGGCCAATGAAAAAGTGATATCAGATCTAGCAACTAGCTACGATTGATTGAAACTACAAAGATCCCTTTGAGCTTGACGATAAAATCCATTTGTAAGGGAATCATCAAACATTTTCACAGCTCAAATCCAAATGTCACTCTCCTAACAAGTGACTGACAATTTTAAAAAATAACTATACAACTTCTATAGGTCTAATAATTCAAAGCAAACAAAACAGAAGCCAAAAGGTATAATATAATTAAGGGTAATTGGTGTTATATATATATATAAACAGAACTCATTCCACTATAGTATTTCTTCCTATGAACTAACAAAAGGGGAGGAAAATTTATGGAAGAATAAAAGTTCTTCAAAAAAAATCTAATAATTTAATATTATATAGCAAGAGTTAGACCAGAAATAGCTCAAAAGAACAAAAATGACGTGAACAGTAACAGGATTGAAGTATTATAGAACATTGAAACGATTTATAATAACAAATGGTAGAAGGGCATCAGGTCTCCAAGGTGATATAGCATCAATGAAAATTTTCAGACGCAAATTACCCATTAAACTCAAGTTTCATCACATGCCCTATAAAACAAACATTGTATGAAAGAATAATTAAGAAAACCACCAAAAATGAACAAAGTACTAGCATTTCAAAAAACATTTTAATTAAATAAAGTAGCAAAACGAACAAAAATTATGCGTATCAATTTGCCAAAAAAGAGAAAATCAATGCACTGAAATAAAAACAAAACAAATCAAAAAGATCCGTATGGTGAAGTTGAGAATTATGTAACAATCAGAACCTGTCGGGATTCATTGCAACATCACACCGTTGTCTAGTCAGTAGATTGACAAATGAATTTCTATCTTCATCTTGCTACTAATTCTCAAGAAATAAATCCTCCGCCACAAAAAAACAATGAAGTAAAACAGCAAAACAAACTAGTAAGACTGATAGCAACTAAATTTAGACAAGTAAACATAAAAAAAATAAAGGATTGTCAGCTCAGAACTTCTTAGAGGGTTGTGTTACCATCAAAGACAGGCTCGAAAGAGACCTGTCTCTAGAACACAGGTACATATTCTTCACAGCATGATCAATTAAATATCCTAAGAGCACAAAATCGGCTAACCAAAGAGGCACTAAAAACTTATGTAAACCTCCCTATGTCATAGTTATGTAGAAAAAGCTAACTCCACTATAGAACAATAAAGCTAATATTACAACATCAGATTTGAACTAGCATCCAAAAGCCATAAATCTGTACCTGTAACTTTACAAACGTTGTACAATAAAAACAAACGAGAATATCAAGGGCATCAGGTCTCCAAGGTGATAAAGCATCAATATAATATTCAGACGCAAATTACCCATTAAATATGAGATTCATCATCTGCCCATTAATCATAAAAACAACCAAAAATCAGTTAATGTCAGAGATATAAAAAAGCAGAAAGGATTCGCATCCCACTCGCCAAAAAAACCAATTAGCCAAATAAATTTACATAAATATAGAAAAACAAAACGGAGATCCATATGATAAACTTGAGGGCTAATAGCGATCAGAACCTGTCGGGATTCATGATAACATCACACCATTTAGTCAGTGGATTGACAGACTAATGAATTTCTATCGTCACCTCGCCTTTCACCATCAAAAAATCAAATTAACAACCACAAATATTTAAGAACCAAAATAAGTAACAAACCGAAAATTTGTAAAAAGAATAACTACTGAAATTGAGGTGAAGCTCAGAACTTCTTAGAGGGTTGTGTTGCCATCAAAGACGGGTTCAAAAGAGAACCGTCTCTGGAACACAGGTAGATTTTCATCACAGCAAAACCAATTAAAGGTCCTAAGAACAAATAATAAATTTCACAAGTAGATTCACACAGACATCGATTCTGAGAAGGAAAAACTCCAACTACTATAAACCCTAGATATGGCGGAGGAAGGGCCTCAACAATCCTATTTATTGAAGCATACAAACCAAATCCTGGCAAAACCCTAATCACGCTTATCACGTGATAACACGTGATTGCTTATTTCTTGTAAGAAAAATGCTATTTGGAAGCCAAAAAAAAAAAGTGTACTTTTCCAAAATTTCACCCCGTGATATGAAAAAAATTAATTTTAGTTATTGTCTTTATTTTTTGCACTTTTTTAATCTAATTTAAATTATAATCTACTTTTTTTAACATTTTTTATTTTAATTTATTAAAAATTAAAAACTATTGGAAAAATACTTTAAATAAAAGAGCTATAGAGTAAATATTTATTTACAAGCAATATATTCAAGAGGCAGTAATAAGATAGTTATTGATTACAATCGGTAAAAATAACTTAGTTTGGATTCAGTTAATTATTTGTCTTACCTTAACACGATACTCTCTTAGTTCTTAAATAGAAATCTTTTTAGATTAAATTTTTTATAAATTAATTATTTTTTGTTATTCTATCGTTATTTAAAACTTCATTTTTCATATATAACTATGTATTTTAATAAATGATGAAGATTAATGATCTAAAAGTAATATAATACTTTACATATGTTTTAATCATATTTTTTAATTAGTGCATAAAAACTTTAAATGACATTTATTTCAAAATAGAGTGAGTATTATTCATTAGGTATTCAATATCTCTATAAATTCTAACAAAATCTATGAGAGAATTTATTTCACTTCAGATTTATTCGGTGGATTGAATCATTTATCATAAGTGAAGGTATTGGAGTCGCATAGGTTGGTGAGGAAGAGCTAGGTGGGAGATTATCTACTAAAGACAAAAAAAAAAAAAAACCTAACTTATAATAGTGTTTTCAATTTAAATTTCTATATTTTTTTACTATCAACTAGAATCCTAATATTTATTTTACTTGCCAAAATGATGAGCTGACATGTTATTTAGGATTAAAATATCATATTGGCACATTAACTCTATCACACACTAGCCTTTCTCTATTAAAACTCACAAAATAATTTTTTTTCCTTTTTCTTATTTCTCTATCAAGTTATTATAATCAAAATATCATAACAAAGATTGAGACGAGGGAAATAGGATTTTGAAAAAGAATTTAGGTAGATAAATAAGAAGAATAAGGCAAAGAGAAATTGAAAGTGGGAAAAAAAGTTGAGAGAGAGTGATATTTCGGTTATTATTCTTCAATAAATAATCTTATACAAGTTGGACTTTATTTAAATTGCATTAATGATGTCAAGAAATATAGCTAATTGCCTAGTAACTCTCATTCTATACATATAATTATAGAATTTCTCAAAAAAACAAGTTGTTAAATTCGTGTTTTTGAAAAAATGTTGAAAAACTAGCTAATATTTTTTTCTTCTAACTAAAATCTATAAATTCAAATTTTGAATATATTTAAAACAGTATTTTAAAATTTATTTTGGAACATAATTTTTATAATATAGTTTAGATCATTAAAGTTATTTTAAAATACATTTTTTTAGAGTAGACTAAAGCCTAAACTAGAAAAAAAAAAAAAACATACCTTGAGTAAGAAATACCCAACACATCGACCAACAAAATAGAACTTAGATCTACAAGAACGTGATCCAGTATCAGAAATTTGAGATGAATAGTTGCAGTAAGACGAGCAATATATTCAACTATAGGGTTCCTTTCACGATAGGTGTGAATGATTTCCACCTTTTAGTCCTCATCAATAAGAGCAACGATCAAGTTAACTGCAACAAAGTGATGTTGTTCCCCACTTCTATTCCTTTTAATTTGGACAACAACAAAATTATCAAGTTCTATAATCACCTTGCCAAATTTAAGCTTTCAAGCTAGGTTTAAACCATCAAAAGCTCTCATACAACTCAAGTTGTACAACTAAGAAAATTTCCAAAATTTGCATTTATTTTTTAATCTACTACTCATTATTATATCGCAAAAGACCAATTTGAAGGCATGCAGGAGTTGCACGACTATTCAAGCTTATTGGGTGTAGGTGTTGGTGTTGAAATGGAAGCAACAATTGTCGAGAGCCAATGGAAAAGAGATAGATGCTCACTATTTTAACAATGAAACGCATTATTTTTATTAAATTATGTAATGCAGTTGATACGCACCATTTTAGCAATAGTTTTTTAATCAATCATTAGCGCGGGAATGGCTATTAGTTAGTTAGTCATTCTCCTATTTTCTCACATATGTTTTCTGTATATAAACTCTTCTTTTATTCTTAATGAATACGAGAAAGTTTGCTTTTAAGTTTTATTCTTTTCATTTTGAGTATTGATCATGATATTAGAGCCTTATGGTTAGAGCTAGAGGAGTTTTCTTTTCTCATATTTATGTGCAACTAGATTGCTCATTAATAAATATACTTCGCTTTTGTATTTTGTCCTTAATTCTTGATAACTATGGAAAAATAGAAGAGAATTAATAACCATCAAAGTGAGGAGAATCAAATTAATAATTCTGGAGATTTGTTTTTTCTTCAATCATTAGATAATCTTGACATGCTTCTAGTTTCTCATCCTTTAAATAACAATAATTATCTTATATGGAGTTGTTCCATGAAAATAACGCTTAAGGCTAAAAACAAGTTATCTTTTATCGAATAAAGAGTTGAGATTCCTGATGAATGATCTATTGAACACAAACAATGGACTAGGAAGATTCAATGGTCGTATCCTAGATCTTGAACACAATAGAGAAGGAAATAACATAAATTGTCATATATGTTGTCATATCAATGGAGTTATAAAGGGAACTTAGAGAAAACTGTGGGGAATATAATGGTATTCAGCTATATCAATTGCAAAGGGAAATTACATTTGTTAAGTAGGGGAATTTTTCTATCAATGCTTATTACACAACGGCTTAAAAAGCTATGAGATGAGTTAAATGCTTGAGTCTCATTCCATACTGTGTCTACAAGAAATATGAGTGTGGTGTAAGTACAAACATAAAGGATATTGCATCATCAAATAGATTTATGCAATTTTTTTATGGGTCTCAATGATGGTTATGACCATACTAAAAACCATATCCTTATATTGGATCCATTGCCAACAGTAGCTAAGGCTCATCCAATGATCCATCGAGTTGAAAGGCAGATAATGGTTCATCTAAACAAGGAAGATAGTGAAAAAGGCAATAATATATTGGCAAAAACTAAAACTAAAGATAGACAAACTTTTGATAAATGAGCAATGCAAAATCAAGCTAAGGGGGAAAATTTTTGTAATTCTTACAAGAAATCACATATGATAGAGACTTGTTTCAAGTTAACCGGAGTACCTAAGTGATAAAATAATTGAAGCAAAAAAGGCAATAAGATAAATGAAATGCACAAATTAATATGGTTGGGAGTGATGAAGATGAGGAACAAATTGTTTCTATTAACAAAAGGCATTATAAGATTCAACAGGGTATTGCATAGTTAGTCAGAAAAGAAGTAACAAAGTACATTAAAGGGAATTCGAATGGGAATGATAACTACATGGATTTTGCTCAAGTGACAAAATATGCAAGTAATATTAATGTGACAACAAATAAGGGTAAGACTTCTAGATACTTGATTGTTGATAGTGGTGCCTCAAACCATATATATGCAAATAAAATTTTGTTCAATAAGATTTCTTATCTTAAAACACCTTTTAAAATTCATATGTAAAACCAAATCATTGTTAGTGTCACTATGACAAGACATATTACCCTAAACAACTTGTTTTTCTCAACTAATGTTCTTTTTGTTCATACTTTTTCTCATAATTTGCTATATGTTACTAGACTTGCTAAAGAAAATAATATTAAACTTACCTTTGTTGATAAAATTTGTGTCTTTCAGGATCATAAGAGTAGCAGAGTACTTGTCTATGGTAGAGTTATGGACAATCTTTATTTGCTAGACCATTATATGATAAGTAATATTACCATGTTACATACTCATGTTTTTTCATTTGTAAATAAAATGTCCACTACTAAAAAATGTCATATGTGGCATAATAAGATGGGACATTCTTCTAGCCTTGCACTTTCTCATTTGAAATTCATGAATAAGATTCAATTGATTGCTTACCTCATTGTTCCATTTATCTTATGGCCAAACAAACCAGGAAAATTTTTCCAACTAGTACATCTAAGTCAAAAAATAATTTTGCTTTGTTACATGCAAACATATAGAGATCGAACAAGATAGCTACCTTATGTGAAGGGCATTATTTTTTAATTCTAGTAGATGATTACAGTAAAGCACAAATGATGCATATGTTTGCAAAGTTTTTTAAGATAATATACACTCAATTTAATGCTAAAGTCAATATCTTAAGGGCTGAAAATGGGACAGAGTTCGTTAGTAAGCAATGTCAAAACTTATTAGCTTCTCATATTATTTTGCACCAAATGAGTTATACATATGCACCTCACCATAATGGATTAGTTGAAAGGAAACATAGACATTTAATTTTAGTTGTTTAGGCTTTACTCTTTCAATGAAAGCTACCAAAAGTTTTTTAGGGTGAATGTGTGTTGCATACTACTTAATTAATAATTAAACTACTTACAACCATTTTAGATTTAAAACAAATTTTATGAAATGTTGTTCAATACCCCACCAAGTTATGAGACTCTTAAGGTTTATTCAAATAGTACTTAACCTCACAAACCAAAATTTCTCCTAAATCCATTAAAAGCATATACTTAAGTCATTCTTCAGGCCAAAAGGCCTACAAACTTTATGATTTTGATAATAAAATTCTTTTAACTTTTAGAGATGTTGATTTCAAATAAGTATTCTTCCATATTATAATATCTATCCTCATTCTGAACAAACTGCTAGTTTACCACTTACCATTACTAAAAATGCACTAAACCTTATTGTACCCAATTCAAAACCCATAGTTTAACCAGAATTAGATATTGCTACTCACACATATTTTCCACATATCTTAATCTCTCATGTTAGGAAAAATACAAGACTAATTAAGACACTAACTTGGTTACATGATTTTGAAACTAACTAAATATTTCATGATATATGTTCTTCTTTTGCTACTCTTACTATACAGTTTTCATTTGCACAACTATGTTTTTTGGCTAATATATCACAAGTGTAGGAACTTAAGGCTTATACAGACGTTGTCAAAAGTAGAGAGTGGGTGAATCCATGAAGGTTGGGATTCAAGCATTGAAGCAAAATCAAACCTAGACCCCAATAGATCTCCCATCACATAAGAAATTTATTGGCTGTAAGTGGGTTATAAACTCAAGTTGAAATCTGATGGAAATATTGATAGATACAAGACTAAATTAGTTGCTAAAAGGTTTAATCAAATAGAGGGTATAAATTACACTGATTTTTTTCTCCAATAACTAAGACAATTACTACTCAATTGTTCTTAATTATAACAATTGCCTATAATTGGCCCTTGCAATAGTTAAACATTAATAATACCTTCCTCCATGGTTATAAAGAGGAAGAGCTTTACATAGGCTTAAACAAACCTATCAACATTGGAATACAAAATTTACTTATGAGCTTCATAATTATGGCTTCCAACAATCACCTTTTGATCACTGTCTCTTCATCTACAACATAAATTTTGTTTTATTAGCATTGTTGGTGTATGTAGATGATGTCCTCTTAATTGAGAGTTTAAAAAGTGCAATTCATCAAGTAAAATGGTTCCTAAATCAATAATTTACTATAAAAAGATTTAGGACTAGTTAAGTACATTCTAGGCATTGAACTTACTATATCTCATGCAAGTATGTTTCTTAGTCAAATGAAATGCATATTGGACTTAATAGAAGGATACAAGTTTGACTAATGTGAATCCAATCTCTACACCACTAATTAAAGGTAACATGTTAAGTGTTGAAGTAAGAGCTTTATTACTATATCCACAACCTTACAAGAGATTGGTAAGTAGATTGTTTTATATTAGTTTCACAATACTATATATCCAATTTATCATCTAGTAGTTAAGTCAATTTGCTTCATCACTAATAGACACTCATTAGAACCAGACCTTACATGTCTTGAAGTACTTAAAGGGCAATCATTCACAGGGTATGTTCTATCCTTGTTATAATTCTTTCCAAATCAAAGCTTATAATGATGCAAATTGGCAAGTTGTAAATATACTATAAGGTTAATTATTGGATATTATGCCTTTTTAAGGGGTGCATTGATAACTTGAAAAAAAGACTATTGTCTCTTGATATACAACAAAGGCAGAATAAAGAAGTTTGACAAGCACAATTTGTAAACTTCAATGGATCAACTTCTTGCTTAAAGAATTTCATCTTCCTGCGCTACAACCAATCCCACACTTATGTGATAATCAATCAACTCTCCATATCATAACCAACCTTGTCTTCCATGAGCAAACAAAATATTTTGACATTGATTGTCATCTAGTCAAAGATCAATATAAGCCAGAATTTGTGCAACCACAACATATCAGCTATTCTCTTCAACTTGCAAACATATTTACAAAAAGGCATTGAGAGTTCCTCATTTTGATAGTTTGTGCTTCGAGTCGGGCATGTTGAATCTTCAACCTACTCCAACTTGGGGGGAGGGGGATGAAGGCATGCAAGAGTTGCGTAATTGTTCAAGCTTGTGGGGTGTTGGTGTTAAAAAGGAAGCGGTAACTATCAAGAGCCGAGAAAAAGAGAAAGATGTTTACTATTTTAGCCATGAAACACACCATTTCATTATGTAATGTAGTTGGTACGCTCATTAGCACGAGAATGGTTGTTAGTTAGTTGGTCATTCTCCTAGTTTCTTGCATATGTTCTCTGTAAATAAACTCTTATTTTGTTCCTAATGAAGATGAGAAAATTTTCTCTCAAATTCTATTCTCTTCATTTTTTAGTATTAATCACAATTTCGTTAGATAAAAAAATAAAATTTGCAATTATTTTATGCATGTGAAATCAATTTTAATGCAAATTTAATATATGAGGCATGATTAACATTTCTCAAATTTTAATTTTATAATATATAATCTATATAAAAAATTAAGGACTATATAATTTATATAAAAAAAAAACCCATGTAATTGCTTGAATTCAAACAAAGGAAAGAAAAACAAATAATAGGAAAGCCTACACATCTATGACTCAACAAATAAATCTGAAATCTATTTCGAATAATTTCCTTCATTCTTTTCGATTTTTGTTATTTACTTTCAAAGAAAAAATTCTATATATATATAGGAAGTATGGATCAAAATTGAAATCCAAAATCTAAAACGTGGAACTAATTAATTGAATCTTTTTGATAATATACAGTTAACGTTAATTAAATTTCGGAGGAATATATAGGTAATAAGAAAAGTAATTCTGAACGAATTTAGAAGAACAGATTGGAATTGGATGCTTCATTTTAAACGAATTGGCATTTGATTATGATATTCCCCACGACGTCATATACCAGAAAATTTTTGTATTTTGTCGTCTACCGAATTTAGATTTATATCTTCTACGGCCAAGCAGCAGCGAGCCAGCAAACCACTTCAACCCTCCAATCAAAGAGTATAATAGACTAACAGAGGATTCGATTCCCAATCCCAGTTAACCAGAAAATACAGAAAAATGAAACTTTCCCTCAATCTTCAAGACGAGGATCACTCCACTCTCAACCCTCGCCTAAAAGCCAAACTGCCCATTTCTATATTCAATCAGCCTTTCACTTCTATCTTCACTACTGCAACTCATTCCTTTTCGGACCTCTCCTTTGCTCTTTCCACAAATTTTTCTTCTGGCCCTTCTCTCAAATTCGCTTATTCTCCCTCCGCCGCCGCCACTACGACTCCGTTTTCCCCTTTCTCTCTATGTCTTAAGTCTGGTTTAGGCCTCTTTGGCTCTCCCCACAATTCTCCTCTAGTTTTCTCTGCCCATTTCTCTCTTTCGAGTACAAGCCCCAATGTCATTGTTCCTACTTTCTCCCTCAATTTTAAGCCCGAACTCGGTCATTTCTCTCTCCACAAACGGACCATGCCTTCTTCCAACCCAGATCCTGATTCTATTTCTGGGACACACTTAGTAGTTGGGTCTCAGACGGAATCTACCTCATCCTCAAATTCCGAGTTTGCGAATGGGTTTGCCCCAGATGGGCCATTGGGTTGGCAGGAAGTGAAGTTGGAGCCATTTGTTGGAAAAGAGAAACAAGGGTCTGCAAACGCTATTCCCACTGATGTTGATGGAGTTTATGCTCATAATAGAGGAATGGGGTTTCTGACGGACAGGCAATTGGTGTTGGTAGATAGAAAGAAAGGTGGGATTTGTCGTGGACTTGCTGTCAAAGCAAGGACAGAGTTACCACTAAGCAAGAGGGTGAAAGTGAATTTGAGGTGGGTTCTGAATCTGCCTGGCGATTTCGGGACTAAGATGCCTTATTTGACTGTAAATAAGATTGGGTTCGAGAGGATTGAAGAGGTGAAAGAAGTAAAAGAAAAGAGCAATGCCAATAATGGAGGCGATGTGGAGTTGTTGAAAGGAATGTGCTTTTGGATGAGAAGGGATTTGGAGATAATAGAAAAGGAAAATAGGGACATGAAGCAGTGTTTAGAGGACATGAGATCAGGAGTCTTGATGAGGAACTCGCGTGGAGCAATAACTGCTGCTGGGAAGAATGTGGTGCCAGCTTCAAGTGATAGGTTGGGGGAGTTTGAGCAGTGGAGAAGCAAGCAAAATGATGAAGGAAATTGGCAAATGGAATTGAAAAAGCCTGCAAATCCAGTAAGTGACTTGGAAAGTGAATTGCAAAGGGCTATAAAAGCTGCTGCTTCTTAACAACGTTGAAAATGTTTGCCATGAGTTAGTTGCCTGTTTAGATATGTATAGTATTATGGTTTCAGTTTAGGTGAATCTATGCCACGTGCTAAACCTTGATTAAAGTAGTATTAGAATAGCTAGAATATAGTAGTATGCAAGCTTGATTAAAGGAGTATAGGCTCGGTTATAAAGTATTGGCAAGCATTATATGTACGACTTTCTTATTCAAAGGCATTGTGTTGAGAAATTGAATGGTCCACTCATGTGCATTTGGTTTGTTTTGGAAGCCCGTAAACTATACCTCTGTTTCCTGGTGATGGATTTAAGTTATTCTGCTGCTTAATTCTGAATGAGGTTTTAAGTTTTAATTGAGTTGATTAATTGCAAGTGGACTTTTGGTGAAACCATTGGTATACTAATTAGATTACAAACCGTATTTTTGTCAGCGGCTATAAAATAGCAAGACATTCATTCTTAACTGTTTGCCCTGCAATTTGAGGAAATTTCACCTTTTGAGGAGATAAAAAAATATGATGGATCCTTCCTTAGAATAACAGTGACATTTCCTCATCAATTGAAACATAAAATCTCATTTTAATGCTTTATTAAGAGAATTATGTTTTATGCATGATTATTTCCGAGAATTGAAGCTTGTTATAAACTTTATTGGCCAAGACTGAATTAAATGGTCTAGCAGACATGACTAGACCAAAACGGCTTGTTATGGATCTCAGACTCTTACTGGTTCTTCTAAAACTAGTTGGTGATAGGGAAAACATTATCATTAGTCTTATACTGTATAAGCTTTCAAGGCATTCGATTGTAACTTAGCCCTACACTCCTGCGCCACAAGACAATTGCTACCACACCTTGGTCAACACGGTTGTCTTTCATCCTCTTCAAAGGCGCTAAAATCCTAGTCTACTAAAGATTTAATGGTTAATCATTCCTATAATGTAGGATTAGAGTGCATTTGGTAGTAACAGATTTTTTTGGTCCCACAATTCAGAAGGAATGAATATTGTGAGTAAAATCATGATATGTAACTTCATGTGATTGACACTCTTTTGTATCTTATCCCTTTATATCATCATTACAGGATGAGAACAATCACCGAAATAGTTGGTTACTTTTTGTCTCTTTGAATAGTTGTAAATATCTGCCACATCAGTTTAATGGCATTGCTGCATCCTAGATATAGAACATTAGTGCGATTTGTTTAGCTGTAATGTCAATCATTCTTTCGTGTAGTTGCCGAGCAGGAAAACACATCTTCAAGGTTCAAACTCTTTAAGAGCTTTGTGTGCTAAACTCGATACTCAGCATGTCCTAGGAAAAGATTTTGCATGGAATAAGTATGTACTTTGACTTTCTTGTGTTGAAGCTTAGAACTTTGGCTAGTAAACACAAAAGAACTCAGTGCTCTTCTGGGAAACATTGGGCTTGGATTATGAGAACTTTTTATGGAGGAATACAGATTCTTTCTTTGATCTTCCCAAAAATTTCATCTATATTGTGCATAGAGGATGCATTTAGTATTTCGATATTATTTCTATCAGTCGTATTGAGTTACAAATTTTTGTACTTGTTTTCAAGCTTCAATGCATATAGATGTTCTCAAGCCAATTCAATGAATTAGTGAAACTTAACCTTCGGAGTTTTATTATCTATGTGCATCAGCACGAGATTTTCTTTGCCTGAATCTATGTAAATGAACACTTCGAGATAGAAGCTCCGGAATTATTTATTCTTGGTTCTCATCACCTTCCATTGCTTATGAATTTCTTTAAGTAAAGTGGGTGATTCATTTATGATACTCTTCACTGTGGTCACGAGTTTTGGAGAGAGGTGTTGCTGTTGCATTTTTATGTACTTTGCTGCTCTGTTCTATCCCCTGCCTTGCCTTCTCCAGATGTTGATGTCATGTACGGTGAGTTTGGATACACCCAAATGATTTATTAGCCTCCAAGCCTCAAGGATCTTAATTAAGTTTTATAAATGGAATGATCTTTTGATCAACAAATGTTTGTTGATGAGTGCACAAACATGGTGTTGGATTTGCAGAGCTCTCTCTCGTCCGCTCTTCCAGCATTGGCTTATCTGTTATCATTAGTTGATGTCTAGGACTCTAGCCAATCTCCTTCAGATGTTAATATGACAGAACCATTATACATAGCTCCAGATGATGGAGTCAAAGATAAAGTATTGATTCTAATTATTGGGTTGGATATTTGGATTTGTATTTTCCGAAAATTCAATTTAATTGAAAAAAAACTGCTATCATGAATATTTAATTTATAAATTAAATAATTTCCGCAACAAAAAAATGCAGAAATATTAAAAATTTTGTATTGAATATTGATTAAAACTAACTAATAATTTAGTTTTATGTTGATAATCCAATAGACGAAAATATGATAGCGGATTGAATTAAATGTATTTGGTAAAATTCACTAAAAATGTAGCTGAAAATATAAAATAATATAAAAATATATTTATATTAATTAAAAATATTATGTAAATATATTTAAATACATAGTAAAAATAAATTATATAACATATATACATATTAAATAATATAAAATTTATATTAAATATATCAAACTAATATAATAAATACGTTTAACTTTACCATTTAACATTCGATTATTATATATATGTACATATTAAATAATTTAATAATTATATCATATATCATTATCAAAAAATTTTAGATTAAGGGTATAACCTATCATTTGATAAAAAAAATAAAGATATATAATATTATTATGATAATTTAATTCTTAAAATGATTGGAGAAATTAAAGATGGCAATAAGAAGGATATCACTAAAAATTATCATTAAAGTATTTAAATTTCTTCTGAATTAATTTAAAATTACTCTTATATTATCATATACTCCATTTCTGATTGAATTAACATTAATATTCATTTCGGTTTAAATAAATATTTGACAATTTTCAATCGAATAAAGTATAAAATTATAAAAAAATTAAAAAAAATCATATTAAATATATATAACACATGATAAAAAAAATTTAAATAAATTGATACACAATTAAAATTTATTACAAGACAAGAAAAAATATTAAAAATTAAAATTTTAAATTCATTTAGAATGTTTCTTTTTTTTTTAAAAAAAAAAGGAAATTTTGATATGCAATTTCAGTGTATAATCGGTGGAAATGTAGTACCCTTTATCTGACTTCCCTTTTCTTCCCTGTCTTCTTCTGCTTCAATTTGATTCAAACCCTCGATTTAAATCAAATTTCTTTTCCTTTCTCTTTTTTTCCCTCTCAAATCCTTTAGCATAAGTGTAGTTGTATGGGTATTGGTTTGTGCTGGGGGTGGATTATGATCAAGACTTAGAATTGCCAAATGGAGAGAGCAATGGCGAGCTCAACAGTATCGGGTGGAAGTGGAATCGTTAAGGGGACATCAAGCGTCAGAACCTCCACTAGAGAAGATACAGCTAAAGCCGCGGTCGCTGAACAGGTTTCTCAGGCCATACAATCTACCTCCAATCTTCTTCAACTCATGCAACAGTCCTCTGCTTCCCAGGTTTTCTGCAATTCATTATCTTATGAAATCATTAGACTCTTAGTTTTCATTGCATATGGTGTCAATTTTTCCAACAAAATTTGCTTGCTAATTATATCATATTCAGCGTGTTTTACAAATTATGGGTTTTGATTCTCTGAGACAACATGAGAAATTGAATGATGTTGATTATGATTTAAATTCGATGGATGAACATGGAAAAAAGTGGGTTTAAGAATTCCTTGATTATGAGGAAGATGTTTTTGGGGATGAAACTTGTTGTTCAATAGTCCAATTTGTTCCTTGTTAAAACATGATCATTTCAATTGTAAGGAATTGTGGGGAGACTTTCATGATGCAGATATGAGTGAAACAATTTTCTTTCCTGGATTTTGGTGTTGTGTATTAGGAGGAGGCTGCTGGCAAAGAAAAAGATTGGAAGTATAAGAAAATTTCCATCAATTTCCTAGGAAGAAAATGATGAAAAGAAGGGGATTTTTAAGCAGACCACCCCTCTAACGAATTATAACATATCCATTCAAATGTAGGTAGAAACTAAAAAATGGGGGATAAGCTAAGGTTATGACTTGTGAGGAATTAATCAATGTATTAAATTTTATGCCTTTGCATATACTTCTTTTTTACCTGACTCATTCTTCCTAACCACACTAAAAGAATAATATGAATTTGTAGTGTTTTCCTTTTGTTCCCTTTTGTGTTTTCATTTCACTGCATTATCCTTTCTTCCTACCAAATGGTTTCTTATGGTCTTCGTTAGTCTGTCATGAATTAGTTGAAATATTTGAAGAACCACGTGATTGCAATTTGCTACCATCGCAAGAATGTTACCTTTTCTAACATTGATGTTGATTAAAGTTACAAAACTTTAACTGTTGACATGTACATAACAGCTATTATTTGTTCATCTTGCCCATTTGAATGCCACGCTAACAATGGTAATGCAAGGGGATGCAAATTAAAGAGCTAAATTTAATATATAAGAACAAAAAGCTTCTAAAGTTTCTACAACCAAAGAAGAATAAGAAGCCATCATAATCACGATCCAAAAGTTGGTTTCATTCTAAGAGATTTTCTGTTTATATCCAAGAAAATGACTAATTTTTCCCGAGCATTTATCATTGTGCAAGTGTCTTCATAGCATTAGACTTTATTTTGGACACGGAAACAAGACAATAGCTACAATGTGGTTTACTCGAAGACTGTTTGAAATGACAGTGAAAAAGGTGTGACTGCTCCATATATTAAAGTATTAAGCAATGAAGTAAATAGAATAAAACTCAGTATAAGAAAATACAAATAAGTAAAAATAACTATGAATAAGTAAATATTAAAACTAAGTATAAATAAATATTAATAAGTAATAAATGACTATAAAAATGTAGAAAATAGCTAAACTGGTAATATAATTTAGATTCTACCACAACAATTATTCTACTGGGTTTTATGGAGCCTGAACATGATTGAACTTGATCATAGAAATGTTTCTATTGAAGTGAACTAGGTTATCCACTGTATGGGGCTCACACAATGGTTGGAACAAAGGCACATTTGGTTATTAACTAGGATTGATAAATTTGAGGAATCAAAGAAAAAATTCTGTTCAAGTGAATCGGCCTATCCATTTATGGACACATATGATTGGGATATAAAATTGGGAAATCAAAGAAAATTGTAGGATGATTAACAAGAGACTAAAAATGCAGCTTTGAAGCAAATAGGATACAATATTGTGTTTCCCTTTAATATGGTTAAAACTTAAAGATTATTTCATTGTCTTTGGTTTACGTTCCTTCCCCTTTTCTTTCTTTTCTCCTTTGGTGGTTGAGTATTCCTATGGAAATTCTGTTTCTTTTGTTTCCTGACTCTACTTTGGGATCTGAATTGAAAATTAAAATGCTTCGTGGCTCACTTTTTCTTTGATAACTATAGCTTGATTAGTAGCCCTGTTTATGGAAAAGTTGTAAAAGAACATTAAAGTAACATAGCTTTTTTTTTTTTCTTTCCCTGCTAGAAAATGGGTGTCTATGGACATATCTCAAATGGTGTTTTTTACAAATGTTTTACTGTTCTGGTCTCTTGCCCTTTGTCTACCACAGATTCAGTGATAAATTTACTAAACCAAGAACATGGGATTAAGGGATAAAGAGGATTGTCTATAGTTGTCTGTCCTATTGGAGCTCAAAGAATTATTTTTTTTAAAAAAAGTAATCTTTTTTCCTTCTTTACGAGTGTGGATGGGTGGCTTGGGGATGTGTAGCGATGCAAAATGCTGGAAAAACCCAGATGTAGTTGTCGAGGATTTGTCCTCTATCCTCTTAATTTATTTTATGTGGACTTGTGGGTTTGTGTTTTGATGGATATGCAAGAGCTATGAGTTTGATAAATTTTGTCATAAAGTCTTTTCTTATATGCTATTAAGTCTTGGAAACTGAATTTTCTATGTTGACGTGAATGACAATTTTATTTTCCTCTACTGTTTGAGAATCAACAAATATAAAGATTTTGAGGATGAGGAAGATTCATTGAAATGGGAGTTGAGGCATTTCATACCCTTTGTCAGTCCGGTGTCATAATGCACGGAGAATGCCTTCAATCTTTCTTCTACTATATCTGATTACTGGCCCCTCTATTGTCAACAGAAAAGAAATCTATATATTGCAATTTGAAGGAGGGATGGCAGAATATATTTGGATGTATGCATTACTTTCTAATTCTCTATCGTGGTGCATAAGCTGTCATTTTTGCCACTTGCAGGCCCAGCTAACTAAGCTCCCAAAGAAACTCCTAGCCAAAGCCTCTACAATCAAGAAGACCGAGCAAGTATGTAATTTCTCTCCTCAAATGTTAACTTGAGTAGGGACTGCTACTTAGAGAATTTTATAATTTTTGTCATTTGTGTTGAAGGTTTTAGAGCAGATGCCACGGGTGATTTCATCCTTGGATGCACATATGGAAAATGGATTGGAAAGGTTGTGTATTTATATTTTTCTTCTTTATTACCTACTTAATGTCTGCATATGCCCATTATGACGGTTGAATATGCTATATAATACTTTGAAATTTTATACTTTTATTTGTGAGGATGCATGGTATGCAATGGATTATATGCACCCACTCATGTTTTATTTAGATGCCTGACATAGATGGACCAGGAAACACCAAAGGAACTCCACAAAGTCTTAATGCTTACATAAAGCTCATTACACAAATTCCCTCCTGCCACTAAGCTTTTGCAAGCAGCTGCTCCTGATCTTGCTAGCTCTTTTTTTCCTAGTATGGTTCCTCATGGAACTGTGCCAAGTAAATAAGACAGAAAGGTCTGTTGAAATGTGATATCAATACAAAAACTTGATGTGATGCCAGGAAGTGATGTATACATAACAAAGATGGGTGAATGAAGAAGATCCTTGTAGCATTTATGACCAGTTTGGAGCTGAAGCTTACTTGCGTTTTGTTAGATGTATCAAGATTATATTTATTTAAATTTTCTTATGATGGCTTTTTAATGAGTCTTTGATAATAACTTGACATATTACATTTGTTTTGTTTTTTTTCCCTACCCTCCTTTTTTATTTCTTGCCTATTTATTGAAGTTGTAAATTTTGCAGTGTACCTCATCTAAAAACTGTAATCCAATTGCTCACAAATATGGAAAGCTGCCAACTTAATTCTCTTTCACATGCTTCTCTCCCTCAGGAGGTATATCTTTCTCTTCTCTTTGTATCTACACTTGCATATGCAATTGCAGTATTAAACTATATAATAGCAAATGAACTTTTAACATTTTAGGTTGTTATGATGAATAACCCATCAGAAATAACTTTGACTTTTGTTATGATGAACTTTTAACATTTTAAGTTGACTTTTTTCTCCATTCTCTCCCTCTCCCAGGAATGTGAGCTTTCAGATCAACCTCAAGAAGTTTGATTAACTAATCTTTCTGGCCATTTTTAGAGAACCTTCAAAATCTAATTGCCACGAGGTTGCATGGTATATATTACATCACCAACGGATGAATTATTTCTGTTGTTGGACACTTTAGTTATTTGTGCTTTCAAAGCTCCTTTATATATCTTTTCTTTGAGTGCATAGACTTTTCTACTTATTTCTTCTTATCTTTTTCAGTTGGATTGCATATAAATATCAAGAACTTTAATTCATCTAATATCAGGTCTTTTTTCTTTTTTGAATTGCAACATATACGGCCTTGGACTATTAATAGTCATCATCTCATGATTGGTGAAAAGAGAGATTACCAATGAAATAGTGAGTATTGGACAAGTACTTAAAAAGATGATTGTCACTAACATTCTCCAATATATATATGCTATATCGCAAGTAATCTTTTTTTTTAACCTACAAATTCGAAATATATAAAGAGAGAATTTCCAGAACACAATTTTGGTGATAATTTGAACTGAGGATTCCAATTAATGAATTTAAATTGTTAATTTTATAACATATAGATTCATTGGAAACATATCGATGAATTGAAGTCATAGGGTAGTCAATGCTGAATTTTTATACGGTGGAAGTTGCATATATTAAATTTAAAAAAAAATTAATTACTCATTCAATATTGAGAATTTTAACATAAAATTTGATATGAAGATATAAACATGTCTAGTTTCAAATAATAATAATAATAATAATAAGAGAAAAACAATGCTTCCTCCTCCTTTCTTCTCCATCAATGCTTCCAAAACCAATGCCCCAATAACAACTGAATCATCAACAACATTGTCTAGCCTTCTAAAGAAGCAGCTGCCTGGCCCCAGTACTGCTAATCCCACTGCCTCTGCAGACAGCAGGGTCAGTATAGCAATCCCTAGCCCGTGGAACGAGAATGTTGTAATGATTCTTTTGTGGGGATGAGCAAGATAGTAAATAAGAAGAAAGTTCAAAACGAGATCCACAAAGAGGAGCAAGATTGTAATAGCATTAGCCGGTGTTGATTCTGGGAATTAAACTAAATTTAACACACCAAAGTCGAACTCCATTTTTAGCTTCTTTGCCAGCAATTAGTTAGGTTTTGAATTGAGGATTCAACTGATTGGATGGAGATGGCATTGGTGACTGACAGGTTAGTTGTGATTGATGAAAATTTGTTGTAGCTAAGTGATAAGTGATAGATATAAATATAATGGGGTTTTTAATTCTTTTTAATTTTATAGTAATATCAAACCCAAAAGAAAATAAAATTTAAACATAAGGTACATGGATTTCTTTTCAAGAATGTTTAAAGTTTTGCAGGCAATCAATAAGATTTGCCCAAAGCGAATGGCAAGTCTTGATAGTATTACGGATTACTTTTCAAGAATGTTTAAGTTATTTCTTTCTGTCTAGTTTAGAGTGGATTATGGTATATAATTCACGAATTACTATTAATTGGATAGTAGACATTAAATTGTACACTACAATTTTTATTGCATTCATTTTTATAAAAAAAAAAATTATATTAATAGGCTAATAATGGTAACTTAATTTTTTTTAAAAACTGTTAAAATAGCATTTAATTATTAATAAAAATAATAGTATACTAGTTCAAATCATTCAAATAAAAATCCATAAACCATTTGGAAAAAAAATGGTTGAACTATAAATATAATAAACCCCATTAGAAGTAATAAATCTATTATATAAGAGCTTTAACTTGATATGAATAAAAATAAATTATAAATAATTTAATTAAAATTAATTGTAAAAAATGTTTAAATTTAGATAAAAATAATTTTTGCCATAAAATTATGGTAATTACTAGAGTAAATAGTATAGTTTTAAAATCTTTATGTCAAATCTGAGTGAAAATGGTAATTAACCCTCTAATTATTACATTGAGTTGGAATATTCATAAAAATAATTAGTGGTGGTCAATCAGGCAATTAAATAAGGATTTCTCTTTCCGAAGGGAAAATGGACTCCGTTCGAAACAAGGAAAAGGGGATGATATTATATATACAACATATTACCCGTTCGAGCTCAATTTCTGCTTCTGAAAATTTAATCAATTTCTCTGAGCTTTGAGCTGTTGGATCGATATTTCATCCTTCGTCTACGATCACCAACTGTCTGTAGCCACCGTCGCCATGGGTTACGAAGACGATCCGTAAGAATTTTTTTTTTCTCTTAACATTTGGAATTGAAGAAGTTCTGCTTTTGAATTTTGTTTTCTAGCTCTTTCTGCATCTATGTGATTGCAATTTAGGGTTGCTATTGTTTTTCTATGTATTTCTCTTGATTTCTTTTATATATTTGGATTCAATTTGCGTTCTCCCAGTGATTACAATTTAGGGTTAGTGATGTTCGATATCAATTTCTCGATTATAATTCTTATAATTAGCTCTGGGGTAGTTACTGGTTAGGGTTTTGAAATCTCTTTCAGAAAAGTCACTCGCTCGCCCCTAAAGTAATTAAGATTTCGATAATCTCATACACTGTGTACTGCTTTATTTCCAGCTATCGCGATGAGGATGGAGAGCCGTTGATGGACTACGATGAGATGCAATCAGATGGAGCAAATTCCCCAGAACCCCACCAGGATGATCTCCTCGAGGATGATATTGATGGATGGGGCGAGCAAGAGCGAGAAAGGTCACAAACTCCTGTCTATGATAATGATAAAGTTGGAAAGCCGAGAAAGAGGTTAGTGAAGAAGAGTGATTCAGGGATTGGGGGAAAAGAGAATTTTGTGGTGCCTGAGTTAGTTGATGAGGATGAAGATGAGGGATTTGGGACAGAGTATGCAATGGAAGAGAAAAAGAGAAAGAAATTTGGCAAAGAAGGGGCTGGGAAGGAAAAGATGAGGCATAGCAAGGGTGAGAAGTATGCAAGTAGCGGAGGGAAGGGAGGAAGTGGTTCAAAATCAGCATCAATGAAGAAAGGGATGTACTCAGGAAGGATGGCTGGGAAGGAAGATGGTGAGGTAAAGGAGATGTGGGATACTATTGCCGGTGGTGATTCTGAGGTTTGTGCTATTCCTTCCTCTTATTTATTATATTTTTTGGTTTGTTCTTCCAATGTGATAACTGATAAATAATAAATCAAATTTTAACAGCGTCAATTTGCAGAGACAAAGTTCTCTTATAGTTTTTTTAAGTTCCTGTGCTTGATATTGTTTCTTTTGTTAAATTTAGTTTGCTTATCAATGCTCCATATATTAAATTGTCACTTGCTTGAATTGGTGAACCAATGAACACTGCTGGCTGATTTATGGTTCTTTAGTCTGGATATGTTAAATTGTTTCCTGATGAGTGTATTTAGGGGGTTGTCTTTTGAGATGCATTGGGACTCTTATTTTTCCTTTTTCCCCCCTCTAACTTATAAGGCTGTTGGATTTGAGGGATCTTTATAAGTTGTTTTTAGAATATTGTTACAGATTCTTCTAACTATAATGATTTTCCTTGCAATAGGATGATCAAGAGGGTCTTACGACCGTGGATGACGACAATTTTATAGATGACAGTGGCGTGGATCCTGTAGATCGATATGGGAGTGACAATGAACCACGCTCTCCTGGTGATGCTCCGCAGGTGAGTAATTCATAATTGTCTTGGCAAACATACCATCTTATGACTTATCTTCCCTTTTAATAGAGGTCCTTTTTCGAATTTAGGGGAAAAAAATCATTGTGTTGCACATGTGGCTGCGCAGCATTGTCTATTATGCTTTATTAATGAAGCTCTTGTCAAGCCTAGATTATTTTTAATGCCTTCTCATTGTTCATTCAAGATTTTGGGTTCTTGATGTGCATACTTTCACTAACTATTGAAACATCTATACTAGCTCAATATGATGCAACTTATTCTTTCTTTAATTTTATTTTCTTTTTAATGGTTTTTGGTTCTGATATTGCTAGGCAGAGGAGGGTGAAGAGGATGAGGAAATCAAGGAACTCTTCAAAATGGGTAAGAAAAGGAAGAAGAATGAGAAAAGTCCTGCAGAAATTGCATTGTTGGTTGAGAATGTCATGGCTGAGCTTGAGGTCACAGCTGAAGAGGATGCAGAACTTAATAGACGAGGGAAACCTGCAATCAATAAACTCAAGAAGTTGCCTCTTCTTACTGAGGTCCTCTCAAAGTAAGCTGGTTTTCTGCATTAAGTATATGGTCATTTTTCTTTTCCGCAGGACTAACTCGTTTTGTATTCTTGTTGATTGTACTTGCTACAGGAAGCAGCTCCAGCAAGAATTCATAGATCATGGGGTATTAACTCTATTAAAAAATTGGCTTGAACCACTGCCGGATGGAAGTTTACCCAATATAAATATCCGTGCTGCAGTTCTGAAGATTTTAACCGATGTATGTGAAGGGCTTTCCTCTGTTCTGCTTTCTTTAGAAATGGTTGTTGATTCTAAATAAACACTTAATAGGTTTAAATAATTCTTTTCCCCATGCAGTTTCCAATTGATCTGGAGCAGTATGATAGAAGAGAACAATTGAAAAAAAGTGGACTTGGAAAGGTTAGACATCATTATGTGGCAATATCTGTATCTCTTCATTGCAGGTTGGAAAAGGAGAAAATGTTTATTGTATGATACATATATATTTATATTTTACAGGTTATTATGTTCTTATCAAAATCTGATGAGGAAACCACATCCAACAGAAAGCTTGCTAAGGACTTGGTTGATAAATGGGTAATGCAATATCCCTTTTCATCATTTTGCTCATTAAATGCCTTCTACCAGGCCCTTCTTTTAAAATGTACATGCTTTGATAGGATAGTGAATGGTTAAAGTAGCAGCGGTGATGCTGGATTTCTTCCTGTTTGGTGAATGATAACTTAGAATTTTGCTTTCGTGATTGTTGATAAAATGTCTTGAACCATGTTCTTGTCTTTTGATCCTTAATATGTTAAACTGAATTTTCAATATAATTCTTGTAGATTTTTATTGCAAATGGGTATTGATCCATATTCATTTGTGTGGTGACTTATTTCTTTAATTGGAAAAAATATGTATGGAACTCTCCATTTATCTGAAGTATTAACTACTGCTTGTATTTTTAAATTCAAAAAATGCAGAGTCGTCCAATATTTAATAAGAGTACAAGATTTGAGGACATGAGAAACATTGATGATGACCGGGCTTACCGGAGGCCAACTGTACGGAGGTATTTATGTTACTGCCTATCATTGTTTTGTTGAAAAATGTAATTTTCATGGATATGTTTGCCTATTATATAAGTTCTTTTTTTTTTAATGTCTTTATCCTCATTTTGCTGTTCTTGGGTATTTTTCTGGTTCTGGCAGGCCAGTAAGTAACTCTGCAGGAATGGAATCTAGGGATGGTGATTTGGATTTGGATATTTCACGGTATGATTTACACAAGATGAATTTTTGTGTTTATCCAAATGCCTGTTTCTCAATATCCAGTTTCGCAATGCTCATGGTGTGTTTTTTCAATCAAAAAATAGGGAAAGAAAATCTGGCCAATCATCTGCTGCAAGGCAGCATGCTTCTAGACCAGAAGCAACTCCATTAGACTTTTTGGTGCGCCCTCAGTCCAAGATTGATCCTGAAGAAGTTAGAGCCCGTGCTAAACAAGTTGTTCAAGATCAGCGTCGACTAAAGGTACGTTTCCTTTGTAGATAAAATTGGAGCATATATACTAGGGTTAGATCTCTGAATCAGAAATTGTGCAGATAATGTGGTATCAAGTCGGTCCAAGTTTGTAGTACTGACTGGATCAATTAAATGACTTGATATTGAAATTGCTAGATCTACTATGAGTTGCAGGTATGTAGGGATTGATATGGATAGAAAAGACTTATTTTTTTCATGTCCCTGTATCAATTCAGCGATCACTATCATTTTTGTAGTATACTAACATAATTTTTGAGTGCTCACATTTTTCCTTTGATTTGAGCGAATGGTTCATAGATTAATGTGCAGTTAGATTATCAATTACAGTGGTTTATAACCATCTGAAAGCCAGCCATTGCCATTAGCTATTTTCATGCTTTTCAAATGTTGACATCTAAGCTATTTTAGGCTTTTCAAATGTTGATAAATATTAATTTATAGAAAGTTGAT
The DNA here is from genome assembly GCA_023653625.1 of Triadica sebifera. Lineage (NCBI taxonomy): Eukaryota > Viridiplantae > Streptophyta > Magnoliopsida > Malpighiales > Euphorbiaceae > Triadica > Triadica sebifera. The sequence continues at coordinate 21,857,784 of CM042904.1, forward strand.
TTTATAACTTATTTTGCATGAATTGTTGTAATTCATTGCCGACTGGGAAAGGAAATGGATTTTTAAGGTTAATCAGCATTTCTGTTATTAAATTTTCCATTCAGTTTTGTTTCTAAACTATGATATTCAACGACAGATGAACAAAAAGTTGCAACAGCTGAAAGCACCAAAAAAGAAGCAATTGCAAGCTACAAAACTTAGCGTGGAAGGCCGTGGTATGCTCAAATACTTGTGAATTGTAATGCTACAAACTCCCATGGATTATCAGGAGCCCAATTATTTGAACTGCACGGCTGGTTGCTGGACGGAAACAAACTGTAATGGGACTGGACATTCGATCTTATGGCGCAAGGATTGAATGATGGCTTTCAAATATGCCTTTGAGTTTTGCATATCCGATTGGCATGGGGATGGTTCCAAGATCATTGCGGCAAGAATAGTCTTAGTGTTGGTTAAATTAAGTCTCTCCTTTCCATGTTAATGTTGAATGTTTTGGCTTAAAAAATTGATGTTCAACTAATTAAGTTTTTGAAGGAATAAATCTCGCCCATTTGCAAGGAACAATTATTGTTACCAGGCTTGTATCTTTCTGGGCCAAAATGGCTTCAAGACATGAATTGGCTGCTTCTTGATGGATGCCAACGATTTTTGTATATTCATTAAAGATAAAAGCATATGGTTTTGCACAGAATTTAGCAGTTTCTTTTGTCCAGGTGTACACAATCCCTCTGATTAAGATGAAACATATAGTTGTTTTACCTTTTCTTCTTAGATTCATGGCTTGGACTTTCATCTATAGAAACTTCATGTGACGGTCCTTTCAAAGAACGTGACCAACAGAGTCAAATTTCATTTGGCTAATGAAGCGTTTTAGGTGGTACAGAGGTTAAGGTGCTGCGTTTCTTTATGAATATGTAGATTTGGGAAATTAAAATTTATTTTCTGTATGATAATAACCAGCAGAGAATCCTAATTCATTTTTCCCATTTTCAATTGATTTAAGGATGGAAAGAACCGATCATGATTGCCAAGGGACATAACTCTTCTTTTAGCATTAGACTTTGCTTTCCACATAAAACCTGCATCTGGTTATGAATTGTTGATTTTTTTTTTTAATAATTATTTTGTCTACACAAGGCTATGTATTATTTGACTTTCTTTTGAGTAATCATTATATTTGTCAGGAAAATAGACTAATTATATAAAATTACATTTCTGAAATGAATGCTGAACGTTGATTTGTATAAATTAGTTGCCTACATATGTATAAGAGACTAATGTTGTTCACGGGCTTTCTTTTTCTTCAGCAAAAGTCCTTCCCAAAAATTTTCCCGAACCTAAGTACGGATGAACTTAGATATCATAGAAAATTTGCAAGTCTGGCCTAATTTCGAGCCCGCCTTTGAATATATTTGAATGAGATTAATCTATAATTTGACAAAAGAAATGTTTTAAATAATAATAATAATAATAATAATAGAAGAAGAAAAAGAAATATTCATATTCCGATATGCTCAAAATCCTAAGTTCATGAATATTTAGGATAATTACCCTAGCACTTCCCCTCAAGCCTACTTCAGTTAAACTAACTTAAATAGTTATTTTTGAAAATGCATGAGTCTTGAGAAATCAATCCTTTATTCATGGAGGTATAATTGCAACAGAAGAGTATGCAAACTTGGAAACTCTTCTTACATGTTCAAATCAAAATCACAGTGAAAATTACGAAAATACATCACAAGAAAGTGACGAAACATCTGAATAGAAACTGACAAAACACTCGAGTATCAGGTGTTGAACTAGGATCAAAATAAGAGACTAATGCAATTGAGCACAATAGTACTAGATTAACTCATGTCTTAGACCTTACTAACACGTGATTAGAGAAATAGCAAAATCAGGATTAGATAAAACAGACTAATGTGACTGAGCGAGAGTTCCTAAGTCAATATTAACCTGGATTATGATATCATGTTTAGAAATCTAAAATCCTAAAACCATGTTAGAAAATACAGATATTATATAAAATCAAAGAATTATATTTGTCAGAGATGTATGTTGAATATTAATTTAGACAAAAGAGAGATGCCTATATATATGTCCGAAACCTTAAACATTTTTTCCCCATATATATAGTAAATGTCTATGTTAAGCTCACTTTCTAGTTTCTCTACAAGTGCGTTGCTCTTTTCTTTCAGAGCACAAGTTTTCCCTCTTTCAATTTTGATATCCCCATCCTAAGACTTTCTTCCTTTCAAGAGCTCGAAAGTCACAACACAAACATTCCCCTGGATTTCTGTTTGTCTTAATTGTATATGGCATGGGGAATAAAACTATATATTTGGTTGCTGAGTTCCAAATTGGAACAACCCAACATGAGATAAGCTTTAAATTTAGACAAATTTTTAAGACCCCAGAAATTCTAATATACAATAATTAGGAAAACATTCTATGTAAACATATTATTGTTATGGTATTTTCTATTTCGATTCAGTTAGTTCTTATTTATCATAAAACTCTAATACAATATAAAACTCCCCCATCAATCAAAGCAGAATGCGAAATTGAATTTGAGGTTGTCTTAAACTTGGGATTTCTCTAAAACTTGAATTTTAAGAAATTTCAAATTGAAAAAATGTGGATTGAAAATTGCCTTGTACAGTTGCCAGAATTTTGAAGACTCAGAACATAATTCCATAGGCAAGTTGGTGTGTATCGACTGCAACTACAAATCTACAAGAAGACGTGAATAACAGAAAACAGATAACACTCTTAGGCTAAGTAGATAACACTCTTACTCTTCTTTTGATGCTTTGCTTTAGCACTTGGAAAGAAAAGCACAGAAACTGCTGCAACTGCAACTCCTAAAGCCAACGCAATGCCATACCAACGCCCTCTGAAACCTTTTGCTTCTCCGTTTTCATTTTCTTTGAGCTTCCTTTCCTCAATCCAACCCTTCATCTCCTCTATTTTCTTGCTCTTCAATTCCTCAGCTGCCCTCTTTAACTCGCTCGAGCTCTTCTCCAGTTGACCCAATTTCACTTCAATCTCTTTGGCTGCTGCTTTTTTAGATTGCTGCAAAGCTTCAATTTCCTCATTCATCATCTGCAAATCAAGCAAACCAACCTCGCCCCTCATTTGCATCACCTCCAACAATTCAATCTCCTTCTGTAGTCGACGTACTCTGCTTTCTCCCACTTCTTCTTTCAACATGTTCTCATTACTTTCCCAAGAGATTTCTTTCATTTCGTTCCATAATTTGCTGCAGAAGATGGGCTCATAACCATCATTTTTCTCTTTTTCAGTCATCAGTAAAAGGCGAGCACAATGAGTATCAGGATTCAAATTATTCCCTCTTCCTTCAGCTCCTTCAAATCATTTCCTACCATTTCAATAATCACATTCTTCAACTTTTCCTTCTTTTCAATTTCCAAAATCTTTCGCGTCCTCTCTTTACATCTCAGTCACAGAATATTTCAGTTTCTTATATTCACGCATTAATTGGAACACCTTATCTTCAATTTCACGAGTCATGTAACCATCTTCATTCCGTAGTCCTTCGATTATGATCTTCAAATGCTGCAACCTCTTAGTATGATGGAGTAACTCGGAGCTCGAGACTTTCAACGTCACGAACTAGATATGTCACTTGGCTTTTTAAGCTGGAAATCAAAAGTCGTTACTATCTTGAGTTGACAGTTGCTGCTTTAATTCCCAACAGTCTGATCCATCATCGATGATTAGGAGACCCGCCATTGGTGGTGCTGTAGGTGGAAGATGCAGTTTGGAAGGGATGATTAGTCAAAAGGAGTAGAGATGTTTAGTCTTCAAACAGTAGGAGAGTGAACACTAACTATAACCGACGCGAGAGGGAGAAGCTCTTTTGGCGCCAAAATTGCAACCACCATAACACCTCGGAATTAGGCGCGTGCCCTATATTTAGTTTTTTCTTTCATGTTTTAATTACGAATTAGTATAAACTCTAAAGGGGGCAATCCCCCCAAATTAAATTAAATTAAATTAAAATCTATTAATCTAAAACTATATATCTAATTTTCCTTTTTTTTTTAAATATATATGTTATATTTCATTTATATACTGACCATGATGTTAACTATGTTACTAATTAAAACAAGAAAATATATGCTAACACCAATCAGGGATATAACTTTAGTAATGTTTTATAAAATTCATAATAATTAGTGGAGGTAATAGGAAGAAATTTTTTTTTTTTTAATGAAAGCAATATTGATAAAAATAATACTTTTTTTGTTCCACTTTAAAAGTCTATTTTGGCATTTTCATACAAATTAAAATATTCATGATAAAGGTAGACGATCATGAGTTAAATAAATATAAACTATACAAGATGTTAATTTAATTTTATGTATAAATTAGTGAAATTGATTTATAATTTTTTTTTAAATTTGGTCTAAAAATTAATATATTGATTTTTGATTGTTTGAAGAATTTTTTTTTATGTAACTTCTACAACTAATCAAAGTTTTCTTCTTTCCCTTTCCTCATCCTTGATTTTTGTTTTATTGAAGAATTTCTACATTCATTGATTAAAAATTAAAATTTTGCATCTTCTAATAGAGATTTTGGCTGATAACTGATTCAAAAGCAAATTCTGCAACTATTTATATCTCAGTGACATCAATTTGAGAGTAGAACTTCCCAATAAATCAAATCATGAATGTATTGAAATTTGATTGTTCACCTACCAACTTCCTCCATGACTTCCAACTTCAATTGAAAGCTACAGTTAACAGGTAATTGTTATTTTATTTTATTAGCCAAGAATTTGCAGAAAGAAATTTCCTAATTTCCCTTTTCATATTTTTCTTTTTAATTAGTTTCAATGGAGGATGAAACCTAAAATTAGCATAAGAAGAAAGAAAGAAGGAAGGGCTAGAGGAAGAAAGAAGGAAGGAGAGGTGGATTAAAATTTTAACTCTAGTTGTTAACTCTCTTCTGTTCCGTGTGGATTCAGCATGTTTATTACGAAGGCAACAGAGTAGCTAATTGATTTCCTATTAATTTTTTAAAAATAAATGCTATTAATTTTTTAAATGAATATAGCCATTGAACTCGTCGGAAATTAAATAGAGAGACATTGTTTTTCCTTAAGTTAATTCAATTTTTATTTAGTGTTAAAATAATTAATTTTTTTATTTTCTATTTTGAAATCAAAAGCAAAAATTAACTGCTTGGTTTATGCATTAAAAATTTCCAATAAAAAAAGCAAAAGAAGCATAAATATTGTTCTTCCAAAAAATCAAAAAGTAGTTGCTCTTCTCCTTGAAAATTAAAATAACACAATTCGGCAAAGTAGTCAAACCTTGCCGAGGAGACTTTGAAAATCAGATATTCCCACTAAGAGATTTTTAGTCCAAAATAAAAACTAATAAATACATTTTGAAAATTGATTGTTTGGAAAAAGGCAGTTGACTGGAAGTCAACTTAAAACCTGCAGTCAATTTGAGTTATATTTGTTGAGAAATAACTAGGTAATTAGTCGCTAGAGGGAAATATAAGCTGATGAAGTTACTTGGTAATTCATAGCAATTAGTTGACCGTAGAATATCAAGATTTTTCAGCTTTCACAAGTTTCTTGGTCTTCACACCATCTGCTACTATCATAAAGTTTCAATTCAAACCAAATGTTCAACCTTCCACCAAGCACTATAGCAAACGACAGAAAAGCAAGGCACGATCGTTTTATTTTTGGTTAAAAGAGTAAAATTGGATTTTAATTTTGAGATCTCACGGAAAATTTTATACCGAGTCGAATCAAATAAAATGCAACAATAATCTTTTATTAAACCAAAACTCAAAATGGTATTAAACTAAAACATGTAACCAATAAACCAAGGGGTGCAGATCATATGTCTGTTATTGACTTAAAAGGTTATGAATTCTAACTTTATGTTGTACACAACTGCTTCTTTAGTCAAAGCTTCCATTTAGAAAAATATTTTTTCCGGTTTGAACGGAAATTAGTTTTGATATAAAATGACTTAAAAGTGCAACTTATTGTTGAGATTCATCCAGAATACCTCGTCTTTAAAGAAAAAAAAATATAACAAATACTTTAATTAAAATATGAACATAAAATTTCAACATGGTTAGTCAAGTCATGTTTACCTGCCTATATACATCTCCAATTAGTCATGACTAAGTCTTCAACCATTCATTTATAAACATGACAAAAGCCATTTGTGAATTGTTAAAATCCCAAAAAATTTTGTGGACCGACTTACATGAAATTGGGGAAAGTCTTTCTATTAGGGAGAATTTTTTGCCTTATATATAGACACATCTAAAACTATCATATCGAAATAAAAGGAGTTAAGGGAATTGCCAAGCTATGGATTCCATTGACAACCAGAAAGCAAATGAGCTCTTGAAAGCTCAAGTTCATTTGTATAATCACATATTCAACTACTTAAATTCTATGTCACTTAAGTGTGCAGTTGAGCTAGGCATAGCAGACATAATCCACAACCATGCCAAACCCATCACTCTTCCTGAACTAGTCTCAGCGCTTGACATCCATCCCACCAAAATGAGTGGCATGTACAGGCTAATGCGCATGCTGGTCTTCTCAGGCTTTTTTTCAAACACAAAAGCTGCAAGTGGTGAGGAAGCTTATGTTCTAACTCCGCCATCGAAGCTACTTGTCAAGGATAACCCGAATTGTTTGACACCCTTTGTTAATTCATTACTGAAGCCAGATTTTGTGACTCCTGGGCATTTCTTGAGCGATTGGTTTCTAGGGGAAGAGCTAACAGTGTTTGATAAAGCACATGGAATGGCGTTTTGGGAGTACAATGAAAGAAACCCTGAATTCAACCAGCATTTTAATGAAGCAATGGCCAGCGATTCACGGATGATGAACTTGGTGATTAGAGATTGCAAGTCAATTTTCCAAGGGTTGAATTCACTGGTTGATGTTGGTGGTGGTAATGGGTCACTTGCCAGGATAATCTCTGAGGCTTTCCCTAATATGAAATGCACAGTTCTTGAACTTCCACAGGTTATTGCCAACTTACAAGGCACTCACAATTTGGAATTTCTTGGTGGCGATATGTTTCACCATATTCCTTCTGCAGATTGCGTCTTGCTTAAGGTAATGTACCTTTCTCTTAATTTGCTCAAAGATTCTAATTTTCATCTGTTTAAAGGAAATTTCGTAAAGGTTCATGTACCCAATTATAGACCGAGTTTGAAATTATGTTTAAGTGAAAGATCTTAATTTGGCAGTTGATTATGCACGGATGGAGTGATGAGGAATGCGTGAAGATATTGAAGAAGTGCAAAGAAGCAATTTGTAGCAAAGGGAAAGGAGGAAAGGTGATAGTGATAGATTTGGTGATAAATGAGAAGAAAGATGAACATGAATTAACTGAGACAAAGCTCCTATTTGACATGCTAATGATGTTTGTGGTTAGCGGCAGAGAAAGAACTGAGAAAGAATGGGAAGGATTATTCCTAAAGGCAGGTTTCAGTCACTATAAGATTACACCATTGCTTGGTTTAAGGTCCCTAATTGAGGTTTATCCTTGACATCCAACAAACTAATTATTTTGGACATTTCTTTTCAAAACTAGATTTATGTACTTATTTATGAATCAAATTGTCATGTGAAAACATTATTTTAATATTATTGTTCTTGAATAAATTTTGTATCCTACATGAGCCATGTAACTTAGTAGGATTGGTTCGGAAGATTGTGAGTTCATGATTTCGAATTCTATTCTGAAGATTTATTGATTGTGAATTCCAGTTGAACTCCTTGTAATTTAAAAAATAATAATTTTTTAAAAACTTCAAACGACAAAAATTCAGTGCAACACAAGGACCGGCAATCATTCAGTGCAACTCCCAACTCATTTCATTCTCATTTTTTGTTGTTAATTTGGTTTGTCTACAGTACATAACACAATATTCACATAATTTCTACACACCAATGTTAATGTGATCAAAATATGATACCTGCAATGAGAACATACTGCTTAAATTGAAAGATTCATGAAGACTAGGGATGAGGTTGCATGGACTGATTAATTAAGTGATGATGGTTTTAAATAATGGTATGATGTATGTATCAAATAGTACAACCGGACTATATCATCCGCAATACTATAAATTTTAAAAAAAAATAACTAACAAAATTATTCAAATCAATAAAAAATAATAAAAAAATTTAATACATAATATATTAAGTTAATTTACAAAATTAATTATTACATCAATTTAAAAAAAAATTATATTCATAATTTTAATTAATAATAATTAAAATAATTTTAATTTTTTTATATCATTATGTAACATTTGTATCATATCATATTGTTTATATTGCTCATAATAAATGATAGAATGATGTTATATTATTATTTTTAATTAATAAATATGTATTATATCAAATCTTAAAAATCCGTTGCTGAATGATTAATATAAAATGTATCGGTAAATATTTAAAACCTTGTAACTAGTACACGAAAGTTTTCTTTTTTTTTTTTTAATTAATCAATATGAATCTCTAATCATAAATCTAAGTGTTAAAATTCGATTAACCAGTCTATCAATTTCAATTTTTAAATTTTTTTTCCTCAGTCCTACCCATGGCCTCTGCTTCTTGGTCTTTATAACCCATCAAATTTCAAGGAGCTAATTGAATGGGATAGCTACCCGGCCCTCCTATAAATCCCTTGGAATCAATGAATGTGATTCAAACTTGAAACTACTAATGAAAGATGCTATAATCCCTCCTCTAGATATAATTACAATTTTAAAGATGAAAAAAAAAATTGATGAATTAAAGTATTAAAAAAATAAAAATAAGAACCTTAATATTCTACAGAAATAATGATTAAACTTTGGATGCACCAATCGCCATTAGAATTTTTTTTTTCTTTTCTTGAAGTCATTAATCTAAAGTGAATAGTCTTCTCTTTTGGTTGCATGATTCATTTGACCATAGAGGAATTCTCAAAACAGCAAATTAAAAACTTCCAAATTGCAATGGCAGTCAAGTAATGCTGCCCAAGAAACCAACCAATCAAATTCCAAAATGTTTTCAACCACGAAAAGATTAAGAAACATGACTAATTAATTATAATTGTGTGATACAGGTTAGGTTAAATGGTGGGTCTTTTTTCATCATTCTTCATAATTTCTTCCACTATATATGTGCCCATGCCAGTCTCCTATTGTTTCTTCATCACCAATTTGTCCAAGTCAAGTCAAATGGAATTACATCATAATTTTAGAGAATTACACATTTCTTTTAGGTTTCATGATAAAGAGAAAAAGAAAAAAAAATAACTTGTTTTACTTAGATAATTCTATACAGCCTATAGTTTTTAATTGAACAAAGCTGGAAAAAAAATACGAGGTTTAGAAATCTTTTTTTTTTCAAACTTCTTAATTTAAATTAAACTCGAACCTTTTTTCTCTTAAGCTATATAATTAAGTAATAATGGAGAAGAAAAAAACAAAGACAAATTCAATACCTAATTAAACAAGTAAAATAACAGACCTTTTATTCAAACTCTTTGATTTTATGGGTCAAGAATATTTTCCTAAGGAAAAAAAAAAGAAATTGACCTGAGTTTGTACGCATAATATTCTTTGATTTTCAACGGTCAATTATGAATGTCTAATTTGCTCAGCAAGGAGAATTTCTGCTGCAAAAGAAACTTGACCATTACGCATTCTCCACGAAGCTGCAATTGAGGACAGAATTAATTATATAAACAGAAACTGTAAATCTGTTTTCATAAGGAAATTAAAAGAAATGGAGTTAGATCACAAAGATGAAGCTAATGAAGAGTTGTTTAAAGCTCAATCTCACATCTACAAACACATGTATCATTACATGGAATCCATGTCCTTAAAATGTGCTGTTCAGCTTGGAATTCCTGACATTATCCACAATCACAAAAAACCTGTTACCCTTTTCGATTTAGCCTCACATCTTCATGTTCCTTCCTCGAAAACAAATTGTCTCGAACGAGTTATTCGCATTCTCGTGCATTCTGGCTTCTTTAATTCAACCAAACTTGATGGTAATGAAGAAGAAGAAGGCTATGTGCTTACACCTTCTTCTGCTCTCTTGCTCAGAGATAGCCCAACAAGCTTGTCGAATTTCGTTCTAACAATGCTAAATCCTACATTGGTAGCTCCATGGTTTTCGCTTTCTAAATGGTTTCGAGGGGAGGAGCTGACAGCATTTGAAACTTATCATGGAAAGAGTTTTTGGGAATATGGGAAGGAAAATCGTGAATTTATGAATTCGTTGAACGAGCTCATGGCCAGTGATTCTAAAATTATGAGCTTGATTGTTAAGGATCGCAAGGAAATATTTGAGGGAATTTCCTTTTTGGTTGATGTAGGAGGGGGCACAGGGACTCTAGCCAGGACCATTTCTGATGCATATCCTCATATCAAATGCACAGTCTTGGACTTGCCACAAGTTGTTGCAGACTTGGCTGAAACTAATAATTTGAAATTTGTAGGGGGTGACATGTTTCGATCTGTTCCTCGTGCAGATGCAATTGTGATAAAGGTATCGAATTAATTTAATTTCTTGTTTGGTGGATTCTTTTAATTTGTTATTCTGAAAATGAAAATGGTGATGTTATTGCAGTCTGTTCTGCATAACTGGAGCGATGAGGCCTGCGTGAACATCTTGAAGCGATGCAGGGAAGCAATTCCAAGCAGAGAAGAGGGAGGAAAATTGATAATTATAGAGATGGTGATTGATGATGAAAAGGATGAATGTGAAGTGGCTGAAGCAAAGATTTTTGCAGACCTTGAAATGATGCTTTTGTGCCCTGGAAAAGAGAGAACTCAACAAGAATGGGAGAAGCTCTTCTTGGAAGCTGGATTTAGTCACTGTAGAATCACTGCTACTTCTGGCTTGAATTCCATCATTGAAGTTTATCCATAGGGACTCATTTTATATAATTTTTGTTGGAAATTACTTGCCTACCAACCCAAAGATGAAAATGTCGTGAGCAATTTTGCTTAAACATGCTTATGTTATTGAATTGGTCTATATAAATTAGAGCTAGGCGAGTATTAAATTATTAATGATTATTGAGATAATTAATGTAATTGCAGCTTCTGCACTTTTATGACTCTTGGTAGAACGATCTATCCTTTTCTTTTTCTAAATAAAAAATAAGATTTTCTGTTTTTTTTCGCATTACCAACCGGTCTCCATGTCCTGACTAATCCAGCTCAAGCTAACTATTGGTCCATTATGGAGTGGAGCTCTCCCAGTGCAAGCTAACTATTGGTCCATTATGGAGTAGAGCTCTCCCAGTGCAAGTTTTCTTCATACTCTGAAATTGAAATTTTGCTTAAGAGGAAGAGGTGTCAAACCACCTCAACCAATTAAGCATGTTGTTTCTGTCGTTTTTAATTGCATAATTAGTAGCATATCATTCATTGTTAATTTCTCCGTCTTTAAAGTCAACAATGACTTGCGAAGTATTTAGCTTTTCTTTTTTATGTAATTGGTGAAAAGTTAGTCTTTGAACCCTCTTCAGCACTAACCTTCAACTATTAGAACCATTAGCCAATCAATTTCAGTGCATATGTTATGCCAAAATGTATGCTGTTAATCAAATATTTTTTGTCCAACTAAGCCATGTGCATGATAGTAAATGGTTGCGTTTCCTCCAAAAACACACATTGATTAAACTTCGAGGATAAACACGTTAAAGACCTTGTTAACAACCTGTAAACTTCAATCTCAATACCACAAACAACAAAAGACGTTTTTAGGAAAAAAATAAAAACATGAATTTCCAAAAGGAATAACTTGATCTAATCTTGGTCCCTAGTGGGTTGCTGATCATGTTTGCATACCATATTTTTCTTCTATTCAAACATCTCAAAGATTCTGACCCTACATTGATTGGCCTAGAGAACAAAGACAAGAAAGAATGGGTCCAAAGAGTTGTACAGGCCAGCTACTTCTCTCTTCTCTTCTCTCTTTTTCTTCTTCTTCTTCTTGCTTATCTTTGTTCTTTGATATACAGGATGGCGAATCAGGTGATTATGACAGAGCTGTAAATGTGATTTCATGCAACACGACTGCAGCAGCCTACCTAGCTACAATCTCTTTAACTCTTTGCTCTCTGATTGGAACTTGGCTTGGAAGTTCTTCTGCAAATAATTTGTTTCAAAGCAGAAAAATTTACGGTGACACGAGGCCATTAACCATTTTCCTCAAGGATATATGCCTGCTTGCCTGATTGCTTCTTGCCTTTTCCGGCTTTGTTCAAGCTGCAAGACATTTAGTTCATGCCAATTATCTAATGAGCTCGCCTGATAGGAAAAACTTAGTGAAAAAATTACAGTTCGCAGTAAAAAAAAAAGGAGGTGAATTTTGGCTATTAGGGCTCAGATCACTTTATTTTGCGCTTAATGTGCTTCTTTGGTTTTTTGGTCCAATACCCATGTTTGTTTCCTCTATTCTCATGGTCATAATCCTGTATTACCATGATATTTACACTGTTACATTGCATAATGTTTACTGTGAGCAAGATGATCAAAAGGACAAGAAAGCAAGGCTTCGAGTCAAATATAGCTCTTAAGAATCATCAGCAGGAAAGGTTAGTTTCAGATGCCAAATTCTGCTCATGTCAAGTCTATATTACAAATTTCATTCAATTGTTCATATCTGAGGAGGAAAAAAGGAAAATTTGAATAAGATTTCATGGCTGAGGATTATTGTTTTATTTTTTTAGTATTAATATCAGTGAAATCCATATGTAAGTAAAATGCTCAGATTTAGTTTCATTTCCTGATTATTTCTGAAAATATGTTGAATACACTGTTAGTAAACATTTGACATGCATGTTAGCAATGGGAATCTTATTTCCATCAAATCTATTTGTTGCTATCGCCCATCCAAAGGCAGTTTATTCCACTTTCAGATAAGAATTTTAGCTAAGAATTTGCCATAATTGTTTTCTTAGAACTTAGAAGCAACCTATCTGGCATTACATGATTGTATTGACTTAGTGGCACAATTAATTAGCCAAGTCATTTTTGATAATTATAACAGAAAAACTCGTTTGTCCAAATTATCTTGCTTTCACTGCAAGAGAGAGATTCTAAGCAATTGACATAACAATTTCTACTATTTAAATAATATGAAAATGACAGGTTGAGTGTACAAAATTAATAGAGATCAATGAAGAATTTTTTTTAATAAAAATTTGAGGTCAACGCACCATATCATCCCGGCACAATCGTATCCTAAACTCAAAATGTTATTAAACTAAGAGAAAATGAAGATGGCAGAAGCTTAAACTGAGCTTATTGCTTTATGTGTTTTATGTTAATTTTAGACAAATTTTACCTAAACCTGCCCATAATGAACCAAGTCAATAAAAGATTATCATAGAAGTAAAATTCATGAACAGAATCTGAACAAAAAATTTGCTTAATTTTACCATATCATTTCAAGTATTGCCTGCCTAATGATAATTTTCTAATTCAGTAATATTTTCCCATAAATAAATAATTGTCTTAATAACTTATTGCTCAAATAGGGAGGAAAAAAATTGCAACTTGTCTTTGTAGTCCAACTAAAGCAAGTCAAATTGACCATAAAAAAATTCCATAATTCCAACAAAATCACTTGTAGCAAGAATCATTATTCAACCCCCCAAAAAAGAAAAATAAAAATGAAGAACTCAAACCTTGATTAGATTAGCAGAGAGGAGGAAAGTAAAACATGGGTTTCAAAAAAGAATACCTGGATTTGGTATTAGTCCCCAGTGGGCTGCTAATCCTTCCTCACACCACAGTCATGGGATTTGAAAACAATGGCAAAAGAGCTTCGGTCGAAAGAATTATGCAGGCCAGTCTCTCTCTTCTTTTGATTTCCTTACCAAGTTTGTATGTTGTTACCGATTTTTGCAGGCAAATTGAGCTAATTTATTCGAATTGGGCCAAGTTCGAATATGACAAACCACAATTTTTTCTTTTTTCTTTTTTAATAAACCAAACCTCAATCTTGTGTTGTTGTAGTAATACGTAAACAATCGGCTTATAATTAGTTTTGAGCAATTTTTTTTTTCTCCATTACTGCATTAAATACTCTCAGTTATCACTTCGTGCTACACAATAAAAATTATCCACACATAAAAAGAATTTTTACCTACATCAAATTCGTTCATAAATTAAATTAATAATATTATTATCATGTATAAAAATTATTATTCTAATATTATAAATATAAAAAAATAATTTATTAAATTTATAAGAATTTTTCTCAATCTTCGAAAGTAGAGAAACAAGTCCTTCAAACTTTTAAATACAGGCCCATCTTGAATTGAGGGACCGATTGACTGAGTGGCCCATTAGGCCCATCTCAAATCTAAAATGCAAATTCAGCTTCTTCTTTTTTTCATTTTTCAGTGTGCAAATTTGTCAATTATGCAATTGAGCTAATTACATTTTGTTTTTCTTAAAAATTAAATAATTATTAAGAGCAAGTAAGTGTGATTAAGCATTACAGTTGGGGCAGGGGAGGTCTCACTGACACAGTAAATACAAAAGATTAGGCCCGTTCCTAGCCGTACGATCAGCAGAGACGTAAACTTAGATCTGTTTTTTTTTTTTTTTTTTAATGGAAAGAAGACATAGCAACATCACGAGGCTAAGAAACGCCTATCCTGACATTCAGAAATAGACGACAAATCAAAAGCAGGAGTTTCCTGCCAGTAATGTAATCCAGCCGGCAAGGCAAAACCCAAATTTGCTAGAGCATCCGCAACTTTATTAGCCGCTCCAAATGTATGAACAGCCTTAATTTCCCATTCAGACCGTTGCTTTGCAATTGCATGGACTATCATCATATCATTAAATTTATAATTAAATTTTAACTATTTTTATTTATGTAATTCACATCAATTTTAACTTGTGAGATCAATTTAATATTTTAATATATTTTATTTTATATTTAAAATGTTATATTTTTTTATCTATTGTCAAATAAATTAAATTTTATTATTA